>NW_024102835.1:11873255-12265980 GCF_013122585.1 Styela clava | reverse complement strand
TCTTTTCCGTAAAACGTGCAAGTTTTGGAAGTGGGAACAAGGCAATATTTGTTACTAAATTTTTAAGGAACATTTTAAAATCATTTTCAGGTAGTTACCTGATGTGCGCTACGAAACTCACTTTCTAGGCTTTTTTTCAGGGCCTCGGCTCGCGGCCTAAATGCTCGCAGCACGCTGTCTTTGAGTTTTCACAGTTTGTCTGCAAAGCCGTGAATTTCACATTGTTGTGTCACAATCAAAAAACAACGCATCATCAAGGAAAATCTACGTTTCAATTTGCATCTAGTTTCAATCGACACGCATTTTTCTCTGGTAGTAATGAAGGCTGTGTAAAAACAGCAACACACAAAAACTAGACTGCCGTCCAAGTACCCCTGGAAATCTTCTCGTGCACCCCTGGGGGTTTGCAAACCCCAGGTTGAGAACTCCTGGCCTAAGTAATACCATACCTGGCGTGGATCAGTAACCATACGAGGGGCCGTTGCTCGCTATATGATGAAACCGTCTGATCGGATTTCCTCTCGTGGGATAACTGAAAATCTTATAAGATCTATATACATATACGTGAAAGCGCTTACTGACTAGTTAAATAATTTTACATTTGTCTGGAAGTTCTAATCAGCAATCCGAAAAATGCATATCTAAAAAAAATTAACATAATATTTCCCTTCAACTACAATTTTATTGAAACAAATAATTATATTTTTGCTTTTGTTTATGACTGTTTTTGGCTGACGCATACACAAATCTTCGCCTCTCTCTCTTTCAACGTCCCGTATTTCACAAAACTTAGTCAATCCATATTTACATAATCTAACATGAATCAAGTATTTATGAATAAATATTTCCACAATGAAATTATTTTGATAACTTTTATTACGCCATTCACAAATTACAAAAAAAAAATAAAGAATTTTCATGATGTCATAAAACACGGTAACAGCAATCTTCATTCAGTGATCATTCTGTGAGTCGTCTTCAAAGAATAATTCGTCATCTGTACAAAAAAAAAGTTTATTAGATATCATGTAAGTGTTTGTATGTTAAAAAGTATTTGAATACAGTAGTTATTATTTTTTGTTATAAAAGAGGATACATGGTAAATGGTACGGTATCTAAAAGGCTATGAATAGTGCGTTATATTACGTTTTTGATTTGATGTAATTTGACTTTTATATTGGGTCTTGCTTATATTTCTGCAAACTTCTGAGCAATTTTTACTAACAAACCTGTAATTTTATCAAATTTTCCAACGTCCCGTTTCTTCTTTCCTGGCCACGGTGGGGTATTGCCAACCCTTAAAATGAGAAATTAAAAAATATTTAGATTGAGAATCAATTAATTTTCGTTTGACTGGACTTACGTATTGGATAGGATTCAATCTATGACGTTCAAAATCAAATGTGTGATAAAATACAATATTAAGACTTTTACAGTAGCGCAAACAAGTATGCGGAGCAATTGCACATGGATATACGATTATGGAATGCTCATACCTTGATTGTATAGGTCCTTCCGTAGTCAGTTGAGTATGAACAATGTTGTAAGACATCAGAAGCATAAAAGACAATAAGACAAAACACCGAATCGTCAAATGTTTCATTTTCTTCGCGTTGCGTATAGTCGTAAACAAGAAGAGAGTCTTCGATTATGAGTGTCTTTTCTGTTTTGACTTGGAGTAATTTATATCTTTTTACTGATTGCCTGAGGGGAGATTCACCCTTAGCAACTGCTTCTGCATTTACTACTTGAGGATCGAAAAGTTAATTATTGCATAACAATTATCCTGTTGAAAACAAGTAATTGAATTGATGTCATTTTCTGAAGTAGTATGCTCAAGATGTTTTCGTTAATCGGGTCGCAATGGTGCTACTCGTGAGTTGTGACGGACTTTTGATACAGCAGTAAAAGGCGGTTTCGACGCCATGACTACCATATCCACACTGTGAAGCGAACGAAAGCTAAGATTATGACTTTCATAATATGTTTCCTTGAGTATAAAAAGTAGGTAATATTACAAGAAGACTCCTTCACGAGTCACAAACATGAATTTTTTCAATTTTGAAATAAAAATAGGTACAAAGCAATTTAACTTTCGCAGCAACAACTGATGTAATACATATATTTATAGTTAATAATTTTTGGAGAGGAATGGTAAGATAACCAGAACTAGTTTGTATCAACTAAAATAAAATATGTTAAAATGCGAAAAAACGGATAGGGACGGAAGTGATAAGGAGAATCTACATTCTACATATACCAGTTTACGTTTTTTATTATTATTTTATTTTATATATAATTGATAGTTATTTACTGCTAAAATACAGTATGTACTTCATGTTCAACTGATGTTGGAAATATCTGCTATATTCATTTTTGCATTATAGTTCGATTTTGTCGAAAGCCGAATAAGCACATTTTTCCTGTTAGGAACCGCGTTTATTTTCAGCTTTAATATGGAATTAGTCTTTCACAATTTGAAATCCACTTACAGCATGTAAAACAATTTGTCGATGCATTTTGAATCAACTTTTTCGTGTAAGAGCTCATAAGAAAGAAAAATAATTGTCGGAACTGGATTTAATTTTGATATGTATATCGAATTAAAAAGAACTTGTTTTGCTATATTGGAATCGAACTCATAAGTCTAGAAATGTTTCTGATTGTTATGCGTTTCCGTCAATATATCAGGTAACATTTAATTTCATCTTTGTAGGTTGGACAGATGGTCTAGAATCAAATTAGGTTGAGGAGGTAATAAAACAATTTCTGATATTCTTCGACACAAACATTTTAAATAATCAATTTTATTGGGTACTCGAGAATAATTTGATGAAACTTATTCACGATCTTTTGCGACAAATTATACACAATTAATATAAATTTTCATCTTCAAATGGTTTCCAACCATTTTTTGTTTTGTTTTAGTAGAATGATCGAGATCATTACCACAATCAACGCTTACTTGATTCAATTTTCCAATATTTGTTTGATTGCAAAATTCCAAATTTTGGAGACAGAAGCATTTAATGCATGGACAATAAGTGCAAATAATATAATGTTATTAAAATACAGTTGATAATGCTGCTGATATTATATTGCTGAAATGATTTTGGTATTAAATATTGGTTGAATTTTAATTTTTCTTTCTTTGTTCTGCTTCTTGGGCCCAATTTTATGAATTGGCCTATACCAACAGTCGTTTGGAGCTTCTGAAACCTACTAATCAGACGGAGAATAGAATGTATTTTGAATTTCTATATTTTTCAATATTATTCATTGGAGCAAAAGAGTTTATTGTTAATGCTAGAACTCAATAATTAAACAAAAGTATAAATAGGTATTGACTTGGTAGGCAGAAAACTACTGAATCGAATGCAATAAAAGTAAACAAACGAGTAAATCGGTCAGAGACCGAAGACTTATCGATCGAAAGTTAGGGGATCCCCCCAAAACAGCGCTCTTATTCCATAGTGACACCTTGTGTCCCATCACTAATTAATTAATAACTCGCTAATTATACGACATAATTCGCCCAAAATCAATAGGCTTCTGTCCGAGATAAGATGAATGCACATGCAAAATCTGGATCAGATACAATCTTGCTTTCGTGAGATATCGCGTGCATCTAACAGACAAACAGACAGACATACAGACATACAGAGATACAGACACACAGACACACAGACACACACAGACACACAGACACACAGACATACAGACAGGCAGACAAAAATCGATAAGTAATAACAAACACCGTAGAACAGTGAAGTCGATACTGAAAACGTAGTATGGAATTCGAAATAATGAGTGCAATTATTCAGTAATGGCATTTGGTCAAATATTATTATTTGTATGCACAAAATTGATAATCTAAAACTGATACTACGAAAGTTTTTTTATTCGAAATAAATATTTTTAACTGGATATAGGTTTTACCCAAGTGGTGAACTTTTTTTGTCCAGTGTAGAGCAAAACACTAACCTTAGTGTATTTGACTCGAATTAGAACGTTGTATCAATATCAAATAAAAGGATAATATTCAAATTCAGTGACAACCATTTGCAAATATAAATTATCGATATCTTATTCAAAGCGGAACGTCATTTAAGTTTTGATTTTCATTGACAAGGAAAAATGATTGCTTTCGTTCACTACTTTAAATATCAGAGTTCAGAACAAGTGTTTGTGCTAATGGACAAATTCAAACTTTAAAAAATTACTATGATTGCACAAGCAATTAAGGCCTTTATATCTGAGGAGACGGATTGGTTTCATATCAAAATGTCCGATGAAAAAATTGATCTTTTTGATGAATTCGTTTTGAGGTTGCTGCAATTACCGCCATTATTTAAATAATTGATCGACAATGCCCTATATAAATCACTCGAGGAACTAATCCAACAACGCATTCCTAAAAAATTGAGCTTTCAGCTTCATTAAACAGGAAGAAATTTGGTTACTTGTGAAAGGTCTTGTTTGGAAAAAACAACCTCATAAAAATAAATCAACTGAAGTCAAGTTTAACATTCTGACGCGTCGTAAACTAAGATGAAAAATATTGCAATTTTTCTTGCTGTGGTCTTGTTAGTTCTTAGCCAGGACATTTCGCCCGTTGAAAGTCGGACATCGATGATCAGTTCACCGATACAAGACCGGTAAGTCTATTAGATTTCTGTTTTTTTGTATAGCTGATAGAATATAAATGGTTATATGTTCTCCATCTCTTTATGCCTTGCCTACTCCTATTTTTTGATATATTACCAATTCTTCATTGTATAATGGTTACCATTATACCAACATCATCATGGATTAAGCGATTCAGTTAATTGAGTGATTAGTTGAAAGTAGTTTCCATAGCGACATATCGTTTTTCATTTTCCAGATATAGCACAATACCACCGTTCTACGTATACAAACTGATAAAGCGCAATGTGGAAAATGATGTGAATTTGCAGACGAGAGGTGACGACATTTTTGATTGATGTTAGAAATTCTAAATTAATTTTACTTCAAAATAAAATTTCATTGAGGTAATATAAGTTTTATTTTAGTCAAACAATCGACGAAAAGCGACCAAGTTGGATTAATAATTTCATATTTGCCCGAGATGAACCCAATCTTAGTTCCAATACTTTCTGAGAGCCATACACCTATTTCTTTGTGGCAACACGAGGTGAATTAATTGAAAGTAAAAGTCATGACTCAAAAAAGTCTCAGTTTTGAATCGAGAGTATATTGAGCATGCAGCTTCAACGTTTAAGACCTCAAGCTCAGTACTAAGTTGTCGGAAACTCCATTATCGTGAATATTATCTTGTAAGTTAAAACATCTCTACCTTTTTTTACAGAAAGAGAGAACACGATCATTGGACAAGCAATAAATGAAGTATGAATGATAAATCGGATTCAAAATGTCATGACGGAATTATAAATAATATATATATATATATTGCATAAATTAAGCGTAACATTGTTTGGTCTATTGGGTATAGGCATGAGGCATGAGGTCTATTGGGTAGGCAGGAAAACATTGAGTTTTAGTATTAGTGAAGCAATTTTGTGCCCATGGGATATAATCGTAATAAATATGTTCATCACTTTACCGAAAACTTTTATTGAGATCCTAAAAAATCGTGTCAGCATGGCCTTGTTTTGGCAAGGTATATGCAGATTGTATGAGTTGAAACTCCTCAAAATGCTGACAAGTTGTTTAGTAATGCTATTGCAATGCTGTTTGCAATTATAGTTGTTTGCATTACATGGGAAATTTGATGTGTGTACAGTGTACGGTGTAAAGCGGAAAAGGTCAATAATATATATACCGGTAAAATGCATTCATTGCGAAGTGCATATGATATATATAATAATAACAATATTAAAAGAATATTTCAATTCCTCGCGCATATACGACTAAAAGATAACGAGTCAAGTGTTCCTAGCAAAATCAATAAAATTTACACTGTCTGTAGAACCGTAAACTAGTTTAGCATTTTAAGTTCAATGATTTCATCTTCTTCAACTTTTCGGACAATTGGTAAATTATAGACTCAGATATCCTCAGATAAATATACACTTTAAACAGGTCGAATATCTCCAAAGCAAGTTCGAATTCGAATTATGAATTAATATGCGATAATGTTTCTGACCTTACGTTACTATTTTGATATAAATGTTATTGATTCTCAAAGGCATAGTATCTTTATAGTGTTTTCGTCACCGTATCTCACGATACAATATACACGAAGAATAAGATATCACTCATCACTAAAAGTACAACCACTACATTTTAATATCAATAATAACCTGGCGAGATGGAGTACGTGATTGCTACAAAAACATACACTGTGATTGGACTTAAATTTGCAATTACAATTGTTAGGATTATCTGTGAATATTTATAAATTTTAATTCAAAAACAACGAAAACCATGTTATGGAAAAGAAATTCGTAGTTTGCCTAATTTAATCTAAAACTTCAAAAATTTATACAGAAACAATGCCGTCTTGTCAAATTGCTACGGCACGGAATGATTGTTAAAAATATAAATTTTTGTTGTACTGTTCAATTACCTCAATAATATTAATTTTGCCAGTTTCCATTTTATTGATTCATATTATATAATCGTTTATTGTTATTTTTCAATTTGTGTAACGCTCTGAATCTTTATTCAACATATTGGAGTTTTATAGGCCTACAGCAAATACACATATCACATTCAGAAATGCCAATCACATAGTTATATTACTAAATAACGTGAATAACAACAAAAAATAAAAGGTTGTCAACAAACTTGTCCTTCTCTCAAATCATGATCCAAGGACACTTTTCACGGGCGCAACGATTTGAGCAAAATCTGAAATTTCATCACAGATTTATTTATGCCTATGCGTGGTATATTTTCAAATTTTCTAATTGCCATTCAATTCGATCCCCAGATTTTACTACGATTCGTGCACAGGGCTTCGATTTGGAAGTGTTCTGGGACAAATTGCAAAACACTTGAGAGATTGCTAAAGTGACACTTACAAATTGGTACCTCCTATATATGTTATCGATTTTAATATTTTTTTCTAAATATGCATTCCGTGAGTAGCAGCAACCCTTACATATAGCGCCCTGAGTTGTTTGCGAATAGACAAAAAGAACCGAACCCACGAGTGTTCACTGCAGTACGAAACTTAAATAAATTTAGTCAGTCTTTCCTAAATACTTGCAATACTCATTTCAGACGCGAGATGATATGAGCCAGGTGGATATGGGAGGCTCCTAATTTGTGTTTCCAATGCAATTTAACCATAGTGTTAAGCTAATACAACAGTTACGGTTAAGCAGACTTCTCTTAAATAGATGACCTCCGTTTGCGTTGGAAGCAAATCTGCATATCAAATATGCTTGCATTCTATTATTTTATTCGACAACTGCATAAACAGGTCGCCTAATCTAATGATTTGCTAATAATTATGGAAATATTATATATATATATATATATATTATTTATAATTCCGTCATGACATTTTGAATCCGATTTATCATTCATACTTCATTTTTTGCTTGTCCAATGATCGTGTTCTCTCTTTCTGTAAAAAAAGGTAGAGATGTTTTAACTTACAAGATAATATTCACGATAATGGAGTTTCCGACAACTTAGTACTGAGCTTGAGGTCTTAAACGTTGAAGCTGCATGCTCAATATACTCTCGATTCAAAACTGAGACCTTTTTGAGTCATAACTTTTACTTTCAATTAATTCACCTCGTGTTGCCACAAAGAAATAGGTGTATGGCTCTTAGAAAGTATTGGAACTAAGATTGGGTTCATCTCGGGCAAATATGAAATTATTAATCCAACTTGGTCGCTTTTCGTCGATTGTTTGACTAAAATAAAACTTATATTACCTCAATGAAATTTTATTTTGAAGTAAAATTAATTTAGAATTTCTAACATCAATCAAAAATGTCGTCACCTCTCGTCTGCAAATTCACATCATTTTCCACATTGCGCTTTTTCAGTTTGTATGCGTAGAACGGTGGTATTGTGCTATATCTGGAAAATGAAAAACGATATGTCGCTATGGAAACTACTTTCAACTAATCACTCAATTAACTGAATCGCTTAATCCATGATGAGGTTGGTATAATGGTAACCATTATACAATGAAGAATTGGTAATATATCAAAAAATAGGAGTAGGCAAGGCATAAAGAGATGGAGAACATATAACCATTTATATTCTATCAGCTATACAAAATAACAGAAATCTAATAGACTTACCGGTCTTGTATCGGTGAACTGATCATCAATGTCCGACTTTCAACGGGCGAAATGTCCTGGCTAAGAACTAACAAGACCACAGCAAGAAAAATTGCAATATTTTTCATCTTAGTTTACGACGCGTCAGAATGTTAAACTGGACTTCAGTTGATTTATTTTTATGAGGTTGTTTTTTCCAAACAAGACCTTTCACAAGTAACCAAATTTCTTCCTGTTTAATGAAGCTGAAAGCTCAATTTTTTAGGAATGCGTTGTTGGATTAGTTCCTCGAGTGATTTATATAGGGCATTGTCGATCAATTATTTAAATAATGGCGGTAATTGCAGCAATCTCAAAACGAATTCATCAAAAAGATCAATTTTTTCATCGGACTTTTTGATATGAAACCAATCCGTCTCCTCAGATATAAAGGCCTTAATTGCTTGTGCAATCATGGTAATTTTTTAAAGTTTGAATTTGTCCATTAGCACAAACACTTGTTCTGAACTCTGATATTTAAAGTAGTGAACGAAAGCAATCATTTTGCCTTTTCAATAAAAATCAAAACTTAAATGACGTTCCGCTTTGAAGGAGAAGTTTTTTTTCCTTGACAAAGAACAACAAAAACAACAACAACATAATAACAAAACGATCCATAGGTCCACTACGTGTTCAAAAACGGCAACACGCAGAAAAGTTGACGTTGAGTGTAGAGAGTTGAATGGCGCAGAAAATATTCAAATAGAGCTTTTTGAGATGCAATGCAATGAGGAAATAAAATCTATATTCAATTCGAGAGATGTATCAGCTCTTATATTTATAAAAAGTGTCTTCTTGAGAGAAATCTCTATCCAAATATGACCAACCATGCAAATAAACTTAAATTGATGATTGAAAGTACATATGCGTGGCAACAAAATTTTTCGAAAATGAACATTACAAAGAATAAACTCGGATTAGTAATGGCCATTTAGAATTTTGTTTTCGATTTTGGATTCCTCCAGTGTGCCGCCCGATGTCGAAAAATTATCAAACGTGATGCAACAATGTCACATTTATTTTTATTTGTAATAAACCCAGTTATTGAACCTGTATATGCTGCTGTGACAAATAAAAAGACAGTTCATTATAAACTTGGGGAGGAGAAATCATCTCCAGAAAAAGTTAGTGTTGCACCCCCTAGTGGCCCATCCTCATTACTCATGGGAAATATTAATGGCACTCCCCAGGCGACCACAACAAGTACTATGGCGCCAACTAGTGGAACCACTTTGTTTGACAGGCATGGGGTTTATATCCTAGATCTCAAGAGGGGGTCGGCATGGGGTTTATATCCTAGATCTCAAGAGGGGGTGGGCATGGGGTTTATATCCTAGATCTCCAGAAGTGGTGGGCATGGGGTTTATATCCCATTACAGCTGCATGTCAGTCAACCATTATATTTCAGCTATCCGACATCGATCAAAACAACACAAAAAGTAAACACATAAATACGCAGAATACGCACTAGAGTCTAGTCTAGACATAAAAATGACAATGAATTATAAAAATAAAATCACATTTCAGAGTGAAGAGAGACGCGGAAAACCAATTTAAAAACTCTATATTAATTCAAGTCAATCCAATGATTTCTACGAGTAAAACTAGAGAATAAGCCTGTAAAAACATGACTAGTTTATAAACGCATCATCAAGGACCAAGTGCAATTTGTCCTTCAATCGGTAATGAATACTGAAACTTACTTTCAATTTCAGATAACACGGAACACTAGCCTATTATTATTATATATAGGGCACCAAAGTCTTAGGTGCTTAGGCCTTAGGGCCTCTAGTCTAAAGGCTATGATGCGCCGTGTCCTATATTAAATTTTACGCTTGTTTTCTTTTTTTGGGTGATTTCATTATGTCATAAATGTTTGTAAACCGTGTGGCGCTACGTTACTTTGTTGTCGCTACGTTACTTTGAAAAAAATCAAGGCAGGCAGACTAATGCACAACTTTGAAAAACGGTTTTTCACTGTTTTTAAGCGTTTTAGCAGGGTTATTGGTGTTTTTTGACGCGTTTTCACTGTTTTTAAGCGTTTTAGCAGGGTTATTGGTGTTTATTGACGGGTTTTCACTGTTTTTAAGCGTTTTAGCAGGGTTATTGGTGTTTTTTGACGGGTTTTCACTGTTTTTAAGCGTTTTAGCAGGGTTATTGGTGTTTATTGACGGTTTTTCATTGTTTTTAAGCGTTTTAGCAGGGTTATTGGTGTTTTTTGACGGTTTATTACTGTTTTTAAGCGTTTTAGCAGGGTTATGGTGTTTTTTTACGCTGTTTCACTGTTTTTAGGCGTTTTAGCAGGGTTATTGGTGTTTTTTGACGGTTTTTCACTGTTTTTAAGCGTTTTAGCAGGGTTGAAGTACATATGCGTGGCAACAAAATTTTTCGAAAATGAACATTACAAAGAATAAACTCGGATTAGTAATGGCCATTTAGAATTTTGTTTTCGATTTTGGATTCCTCCAGTGTGCCGCCCGATGTCGAAAAATTATCAAACGTGATGCAACAATGTCACATTTATTTTTATTTGTAATTTTTTTTCTTTTAGTAAGACGACTGAGTTCACGAGTTGTCGCAGTCCCCGCACGCTGTTTCAAATCTAAAATTTCATCTTCTGATCTGTGTGAAAAAATTGTGATTCATTGGCCATCCATTCGGTTTTTACCTTTTTAAAAATATGTGCGGCCCGCCTAGACTTGCAACCCTTAATTTTGGCCCGCGAGCGACAAAAGGTTGCCCACTCCTAGCTAGTGGATAGAGGTCATGAATTGTTCTCCTCGCCATATTATCCAGGGTGTTTTACATTAGGTGGTCAATGTGCATTCGAAACGATTCCGGTCATCCCAGAAAGTAGTAGCTCATTTCAGGGAAAACTATATAACCGGGCGTTTTTCGAACTAAAAAGACCGAAAATGCCGTGTAAAATCGCAAACCGTGTAAAGCATTCTGTACTATTGGCGTGAAATAAAGTTGAAAATTTTCTGATGGCACTGATGAACATATTTATTACGATTATATCCCATGGGCACAAAATTGCTTCACTAATACTAAAACTCAATGTTTTTCTGCCTACCCAATAGACCTCATGCCTCATGCCTGCCCAATTGACCAAACAATGTTACGCTTAATTTATGCAATTTATATATATTAATTAAAATTCCGTCATGGCATTTTCAATCCGATTGTTCATTCATACTTCATTTTTTGCTTGTCCAATGATCATGTTCTCTCTTTCTGTAAAAAAAAGGTAGAGATGTTTTAACTTACAAGATAATATTCACGACAATGGAGATTCCTACAACTTAGTACTGAGCTTGAGGTTTCAAACGTTGAAGCTGCAACCTCAAGATACTCTCGATTAAAAACTGAGACCTTTTCGAGTCATAACTTTCACTTTCAAATAATTCACCTCGTGATGCCTTAAGGAAATAGGTGTATGGCTCTCACAAAGTATTGGAACTAAGATTGGGTGCATCTCGGGCAAAAATGAAACTATTAATCCGACTTGGTCGCGTTTCGTCGCTTGTTTGACTGAAATAAAACTTATATTACCTCAGTGAAATTTTATTTTAATAAAAAAAAATTAATTTAGAATTTCTAACAACAATCAAAAATGTCGTCACCTCTCGTCTGCAAATTCACATCATTTTCCACATTGCGCTTTTTCAGTATATATGCGTAGAATGGTGGTATTGTGCTATATCTGGAAAATGTAAAACAAAAGGTTGCTATAGAAACTACTTTCAACTAATCACTCAATTAATTGAATCGCTTAATCCATGATAATGTTGGTATAACGGTAATTAGGTAAATTTGTGTTTTCGATTCATCGAAGAGGAAGATTTTTATTTAAATCTCATTATTACCCAGTATACCATTATACAATGAAGAATTTGTAAATATATCAAAAGATAGAAGTAGGAGAGACATAATGAGATGGAGAACCTATAAACTCTTATATTCTATCAGCTATACAAAATATTAGAAATCTAAAAGACTTACCGGTCTTGTATCGGTGAACTGATCATCAATGTCCGACATTCAACGGACGAAATGTACTGGCTAAGAACTAACACAGCTACAGCAAGAAAAATTGCGATATTCTTCATCTTAGTTTACGACGTGTCAGAATGTTAAACTGGACTTCAGTTGATTTATTTTTATGAGATTGTTTTGTCCGAACAAGATTGTTCTCAAGTATCCAAATTTCTTCCCGTTTAATGAAGCTGAAAGCTCAATTTTTTAGGAATGCGTTGTTGGATTAGTTTCTGGAGTGATTTATACACGGCATTGTCGATCAATTATATAAATAATCGCGGTAATTGCAGCAATCTCAAAACGAATTCATCAGGAAGATCAATTTTTTCATCAAACTTTTTGATATGAAATCAATCCGTCTCTTCAGATATAAAGGCCTTAATTGCTCGTGCAATCATGATTATCATTAATTTTTTAAAGTATGAATTTGTCCATTAGCACAAACACTTGTTCTGAACTCTGATATTTAAAGTAGTAAATGAGAGCAATCATTTTGCCTTTTCAAATCAAATCAAAACTCAAATGACGTTCCGCTATGAAGGAGAATATTGAATATCGATAATTTATATTTGCAAATGGTTGTAACTAAATTTGAATATTATCCTTTGATTTGATATTGATACAACGTTTTAATTCGAGTCAAATTTGATTTTGCTAGGAACACTTGTCTCGTTATCTTTTAGTCGTATATGCGTGAGGAATTGAAATATTCTTTTAATATTGTTATTATTATATATATCATATGCACTTCGCAATGAATGCATTTTACCGGTATATATATATTATTGACCTTTTCCGCTTTACACCGTACACTGTACACACATCAAATTTCCCATGTAATGCAAACAACTATAATTGCAAACAGCATTGCAATAGCATTACTAAACAACTTGTCAGCATTTTGAGGAGTTTCAACTCATACAATCTGCATATACCTTGCCAAAACAAGGCCATGCTGACACGATTTTTTAGGATTCAATAAAAGTTTTCGGTAAAGTGATGAACATATTTATTACGATTATATCCCATGGGCACAAAATTGCTTCACTAATACTAAAACTCAATGTTTTCCTGCCTACCCAATAGACCTCATGCCTCATGCCTATACCCAATAGACCAAACAATGTTACGCTTAATTTATGCAATATATATATATATATTGCATAGGCATGAGGCATGAGGTCTATTGGGTAGGCAGGAAAACATTGAGTTTTAGTATTAGTGAAGCAATTTTGTGCCCATGGGATATAATCGTAATAAATATGTTCATCACTTTACCGAAAACTTTTATTGAGATCCTAAAAAATCGTGTCAGCATGGCCTTGTTTTGGCAAGGTATATGCAGATTGTATGAGTTGAAACTCCTCAAAATGCTGACAAGTTGTTTAGTAATGCTATTGCAATGCTGTTTGCAATTATAGTTGTTTGCATTACATGGGAAATTTGATGTGTGTACAGTGTACGGTGTAAAGCGGAAAAGGTCAATAATATATATACTGGTAAAATGCATTCATTGCGAAGTGCATATGATATATATAATAATAACAATATTAAAATTATATTTCAATTCCTCACGCATATACGACTAAAAGATAACGAGTCAAGTGTTCCTAGCAAAATCAATAAAATTTACACTGCCTGTAGAACCGTAAACTAGTTTAGCATTTTAAGTTCAATGATTTTATCTTTTTCAACTTTTCGGACAATTGGTAAATTATAGACTCAGATATCCTCAAATGAATATACACTTTAATCAGGTCGAATATCTCCAAAGCAAGTTCAAATTCGAATTATGAATTAATATGCGATAATGTTTCTGACCTTACGTTAATATTTTGATATAAATGTTATTGATTCTCAAAGGCATAGTATCTTTATAGTGTTTTCGTCACCGTATCTCACGATACAATATACACGAAGAATAAGATATCACTCATCACTAAAAGTACAACCACTACATTTTAATATCAATAATAACCTGGCGAGATGGAGTACGTGATTGCTACAAAAACATACACTGTGATTGGACTTAAATTTGCAATTACAATTGTTAGGATTATCTGTGAATATTTATAAATTTTAATGCAAAAACAACGAAAACCATGTTATGGAAAAGAAATTCGTAGTTTGCCTAATTTAATCTAAAACTTCAAAAATTTATACAGAAACAATGCCGTCTTGTCAAATTGCTATGGCACGGGATGATTGTTAGAAATATCAATTTTTGTTGTACTGTTCAATTACCTCAATAATATTAATTTTGCCAGTTTCCATTTTATTGATTCATATTATATAATTGTTTATTGTTATTTTTCAATTTGTGTAACGATCTGGATCTTTATTCCACATATTGGAGTTTTATAGGCCTACAGCAAATACATATATCACATTCAGAAATGCCAATCACATAGTTATATGACTAAATAACGTCAATAACAACAAAAAATAAAAGGTTGTCAACAAACTTGTCCTTCTCTCAAATCATAATCCAAGGACACTTTTCACAGGCGATTTGAGCAAAATGTGAAATTTTATCACAGATATGTGGTACATTTTTAAATTTTCTAATTGGCATTCAACTCGATTCCCAGATTTAACTACGATTCGTGCACAGGGCTTCGATTTGGAAGTGTTCTGGGACAAATTGCAAAACACTTGAGAGATTGCTAAAGTGCCACTTACAAATTGGTACCTCTTATATATGTTATCGATTTTAATATTTTTTTCTAAATATGCATTCCGTGAGTAGCAGCAACCCTTACATATAGCGCCCCGAGTTGTTTGCAAATAGACAAAAAGAACCGAACCAACGAGTGTTCACTGCAGTACGAAACTTAAATAAATTTAGTCAGTCTTTCCTAAATACTTGCAATACTCATTTCAGACGCGAGATGATATGAGCCAGGTGGATATGAGAGGCTCCTAATTTGTGTTTCCAATGCAATTTAACCATAGTGCTAAGCTAACCACACCCCACTAATACAACAGTTACGGTTAAGAGACTCTTAAATAGATGACCTCCGTTTGCGTTGGAAGCAAATCTGCATATCAAATATGCTTGCATTCTATTATTTTATGCGACAACTGCATAAACCCGTCGCCTAATCTAATGATTTGCTAATAATTATGGAAATATTGATTCTGTACTTATTGAAAATAATTGTTTTATGAACCAGATTAGATTCTAATCATATTATTTTTGAGCGAATGAGAACTCTGCACAAAATGAAGATGTTAACATGTCTATGCTTTGTGCTCATGTTTGGATTTTTTGTCGTCTCAGATCATTGTGTAGAAGCAGTTCCGCCTGACCAAGGAAGGTTTGTACATTTTATACTAATATAAATAAAATCTCTTTTACAAACATTCAACACCAAATAAAATTAACTTTTCGGTTTAGAATTCGCTCGATATCGCGAAGAGTAGATGTTGAGTGTGCAAATTCAGAGTGCTGACTAAAATATCATTGGGGATTACACTTGGCCAATTCAAATTTTTTTCGAGTTAAAAGGGACAATGCGTATTTCATCGCAACAAATTGTAAAAAAATGCTTCAATTGACCTGATCTGATTTATATTGAATTATTCCTTTTTGGAAAATTTTATATGTGTGACAAATACATTCTACAGAATAGGTACTCCGAGTCCACCATGGGGTGGCAGCAAGAAAAGATCAATTGCAGAAGATTTTGCTGCTGAAGGTGAGCTAACAAATGAGAAATTTTAGATATTTTTGGGAATGATAAATTATGTACGATTTAACGATATATATATATTCTCTACTTCAATTGCCTGCGTCTACAGCGTTACGCGTAGAATTCAGCAACTCCGGGCATTGCCGTAGTAGCAAGCTAAAGCATTTTTTTAACAAATAAAATCGATCATTTTTTTTCAGTTGAGAACTTTTTATTTGATGAAGATTGATGTGGACAAAACGGCAAGATCCCGATACAACTGAACTATGATTGTGTAACATATAACATTGTGTCTTGTCAATAAATTAATTTTGTTTGTTTGTTATATCATTGTTGCTTACGCTTTCTAAAAATTGGTTTAGGAGGAAGATAATACTTCAAAATAACTTTGTGTACAAAGCTCAAAGCAAAGTCGAACGTACGCAAATAAAAGTACAAGGGGAAGTGATAGAAATGTAATAAGCAATGTTTGACAAGCTGGTGAATATAGATTTACTCTTCCAATATGAAGGCGAAAATAGATAGGAAATGATAATGATTTAGATCGTAAACGAACGTGATCGCCTGGATTATTTATGAAACAACCAGCTAAAACCAAGCTGGTAAAACTTGGAAAGGTAGCTGAGATGTAAGGAGTTCGTCATGAAATGAAGGGTAACTATCACAGTATGATATCTAATTTCAAAGTTATTTCTGAGCCAGTGGTGACTTTGGTTTTATATATACAGACATACAGTATTTAATTTTTTTTTTTGCATAAGACAAATAAAACTGCGCAGGGTTCCTAGATTGTCGGGGATGTTTCATTGGGGTTCCATCGCACCAAGGTCGTTCAAAACCACTGTTCTGGGTCAATTTCTTTCAATTTTAAATTTGACCGAGGAGTTAAGAACTACCGCAGATGCATTAGGGCCAAGATGTGGTTACATTGCTTCTTGCTCTTGCTTATAACAGGTATGTACATATGCAAACTATCAATATATAGATAGATAGATAAGTTTAATCACAATATCTATATATATATAAGTCCATTTGATACAATATACTTCATTTTAGATGGTAGAGTAATAAATTCCAACTTTAAAACCACAGAAAATGACAGAGCACAAAAATACATTATACAATGGAAGTGAGAGAGGGAAGTTTCAATAATTAAACTTGCTCACAAACATGAAAAACTCAACAACAACCCGCTGAAACGGTTTGTGTTGTTGTATCTCTAAATCTGGAGAGCGATACATTTGATGTGACAGAAACCTTGTTTATCTATGTCTAATTCTTTCCCATCACCAAATTGTATTCGATAAATTATTAATGTCAGGTTGTGATATGCATACGAATCCATCGACACAAAAGCTTAGAAGAACGATGAGTAGTTAGTCCCGTAGAAACTCATCGGTAGCATGAGTTTGAAAGCAATACAGTATTTTTGTGTCTGTCATTTAATTCTGTTTGATTCATATATTATACAATAATCCACTGAACCTTTGAAATAATTGGTAACATGAAATGTTTAAAACTCTTGCGAACTGACATTATGATAAACAAATAAACTAGAAAAATGTTGGCGTCGCATTGCAGTGCCCAATTGAATAATATTCTCTTATTTTTTTTTCACCAAATAATCACCGCTGGTCGATTTGAATCTTCCAGTGCGGCGCTTTTCCGATTTATATCAAAACATTCTGCCACCATTACAGCTGAAAGCCTACGTGAAAAGTTGATACAACACTTAATTCTTTGCTATATCCGGAACAAAATGCAGCTATTGTTGGGGATGGATTGTCCAACGGTGATATTTTTCAATTCCGTAGACCTTACATTTTAATTATATTGCATTTTGCTACAACCTTAGTGAATACAGTTCACACGAATAAAACTGCTAAATTTAACAATTCTGCTAATTTGCAGGCTTAATTATATATTATTCGTTCCTTCGAATTATGTTTAAAAGCTACAATGTCAGCTGGTAATCTATACTGCCTCTCAAAAGTTTTATTCGTCAAGATAACGAAGAAATTACAGTCGGGTTGTTAGCATTTCTAGTGATTATTCTATGTAATTTAAACACGAGTTAGAGAATTGTACATATTGATACAAACACAACACAATTAGATTAATGCAAAACAACGGGTTTCAAAAGTGTCAGGATGGACAAGTCTTTCAATTACATCAAAATACTTTGAATTGGATGGAATCATAATAGCACCATAATAAAGTACAGATACTGTAAATAAAGTAAAGATATTGTGCATGGGCGATATCGGTAACATCATCGAAAATCCATTAATTCAATCTAAGTGGTTTTCGTCAAGTAGTTGGATGCCATCTAAGATAAAAAGGAATAAAAATAATTTAGTCAACTTTATAACTCAATACACTTTTACGCTGATGTTTGATTGATTTTAATTCAATACAATTAGGAATATCAGGTAGAGACCAGATCTATAACCTCAAAAAATGATTGAAATTGTAATTCTACTTTGGAGCACAATCATTGCCATTAGTTTTAGTGTGTTGATCAAATAAATACGTTTGATTTTCTGTCTGATTTTAGCCAATACAATTATATTTATTTCATTATGTGTGTCAAATATGGACTTCAGTATATTAATTTGCTACAAAACCGCGGAAAAGGTTTGAATGTTTTTGTAAAACTTACCGAAAAATTCATCCGTTTCTACTGATCGTTTCTTTCCACCCCACGGGGTTGAATATCTGTGATAATATAAGTAAATAGAAGCGTTCTATGTATCTGACCAAAACGTGGTTGACGGAGGTTGTTAAAACACATCACAAGCTTATCGCGGTTTATTGCTTATCTATATTCTTGTTTTCAATACAAATATAGTGGGAACTGGGAATAGGACTTTCATGTTGTTTTGTTGATCCTGTATACATGATAAATATTCCGTTTGAAACAACGACGTTCGGTTACATCATCTCGGTACATCAACATCGTCTACGATTACTTGTTTAGATTTTAGAAAAAAAGTTTCTTACCTTCTTTGACCCGTTGGGTTCACTGTTGTTGATGATTGAGCAACCACCATTGATGACTTCTCCGAAATGAATGACAAGTTCAGCAGAAGCATCGCCCCGAACATTAATGTCATCATTTTGCATTTATTGGTGAACATTGTAGCTCAGATTGTATGTGGGAAACAACTGAATATTAGAGACTGTTAAAAACAAACTTATTTTAAATTATCTGGACTATTGAACGCACAATAACGAGTATTTTCAAAATAAAAATGCTCTCATACACACAAAGTGTAAAATCATAGAATGTAAGATTGAATGTTACACGCTGCTCATATTGCCAAATATTCTTTTATAATAAATGGAGTGTGATTGATAATGTTCAAAATACTTTCATTATAAGGCGACACTCAAAGAATAAACCTTTTAAAACTATACTTATTAAACAAACTGTAAAGTACTCTGTAATAAATATTAAATCTCATTTGCTTTTTAGAAATTATAATTAAATTGAAACCCACTTGAGTTTGAAAACAAATAGGACTTAAATCGACGAGGATGGGTTGCATAATGGCAAAAATTCTCTAATGGCCTAATTATTTCAGTATACCTTCAAAAATTACATATATTGACGATAATAATGATCGATAACTAATTTATGAAATGCATCCGATCATATTTGTAAACTCTTCATTCGATTAATAAACTCTTCTACATGGATGATTACAAGTAATTTGATTTGTCGATGATTGCCTTGTGTATGATTATGTTCTATCTACTTTTGTGGCTCAATAATAGATATACATTTGAGCACATAATTATTGAAAATTATGTGGCGACTTAAATTTAAGCTCGTTTGAAATGATGTATTTTGCGCGCAGTAGCTATATATATGGGATCACTTTCCTTTTTATAAAATCTTCGTATCATTTGCTTCATCAAAGTTTGGCCGTACAGACAAGGCCGCAATAGCTCATGTAATACAGATTTATGATTGATGTAAGAGCTAGGGATTGTTGAGCTACATGCTCAATTGGTGCAGTGAAGATGCCAGAGGTTGTATTGTTTTTGCGAAACGTGTTAAAATAAGTAAGCACTACCAGTATAGAAGTCACCAAAATATTTTTAGCAAGTCGATATAGTTTAAAAGCAGCACCAAATTATTACTAAATTAAAAATCAAAAAAGATATTTCGTAACTTTAGGAAACTCTAGAGAAGCCGTTTGATAACTAACGACTCATCAAACTTTCACAGCTGCACTTGACAACCGTGTACTTACATTTATCAAAAGATCATTGTCAATAAAATATTTTTGGTGGTTACGTGTAGCGGTTAAAAGTGTTCAATATAGATCTCATCAAAACGACAAACGGTGGTATACGGTGAATAACCAACTTGTGATGTTTTATTGGTGAATACCGAAAAGCATGACAATACTAAACATATGAAAATAAACAAGAATATGTTTATTTTTTTCCCCATAATTCTAGTTTATTTGTTATATATGATATATTTTTCTTACTAGCTATAATATAAATTTGTATCAACATAATACCTAAACAGTCAAATATAAAAATATGAATTTGAAACTTGTTCTCATGTGTGCCATTTATTGCTCCATTTTCGTACAAGTCATTATTTGCGCGGACATGATTTTTATGGGTCAGCCTGGCAGCGGTAAATCGGAGTCAAGGTGATTTTTTAATTTTTACATAAATTATTTCATCAATTAAGTTAGGTAAATGAATATTTTGTATAATATATAATAGTTGTAATATTGAAACTGTTAAGTAAAACTGCTTCAAATTCAAAAAAATGAGAAAATAAATTATTGCACATTTCTCACTTTTACACTCTAATTTAAACGAAAATAATAAATTTGTTACCAACATGTTATGTTTTTCACTTCAGACAACCGTCGGCGTCAGATCCGGGGTGGGTGGGGAAAAAGAAAAGAAGATCAATAGTTGAAATTGATGAAAATACAGGCACGTTCAATATTGTGGTATACATTGGTTTTGGACCACACGTTTTAATCAATGCAATTCAATTCTATTCTCTATTTTATATGCAAATCATATTCTTTGTAAGAGTCTGGCGGCGTATGTATTTTATCACACTTCGCCTGTAGTGTCGCATAATCTAAAAATATAATAGCTAAAATGTCACGCATTGTGCTTAAACTCTAGTTCTAGTGATAATCAGCTTAGTGTTTTTCTTTTTATAATACCAGTAATTGAAATTATTTTCCTATTTTTCAGATTTTGAGCTTTTCGAAGATGTTCAATAATCAGAGTCATTCAACATTTTCTTCTCTTTGTCACAAAAGTGCGCTTTTCGAAATAAAAGACGATCTCAGTTTTTTATGTAAAATGTTAATTAATTTTACAACTTGGAATTGTATAAATAGATTTGTGACTTTTTACAATATATTTCATACATTTTGTTCTTTTTTCCTCTTTTCCAGTATTCATGTTTGTGCTTATGTTGTGATGACGAATAAACTATATTAGAAATTTATTTTTTTAATTCGAGAATTTTAGAAAATGCTATAAAAGTCATATATTTCTGGCAATGGCACATCATTTAATAATCTTGTTACCGCAAAATCTCGAAGGTGCAGCGTTGTAAAGTTGGATGTAGTTATTGCAAAACAGAACATTGAGCTGAACAGTTTATCTGTACCTAATAAATTTTGTTGTACCAAACCTCGACCTCTTGCTTAATTCGTTGTTGTTCAAATCACGTACAGCCATAAAAAACTACAGTAATATTAAGGTTATTGTACTTTTAAAATCACATCTAAAAATAATGGACTTCATGTCTAAAAAAAAGCACATTTCGGGTGAAAAATTTATCAATAACTAAGTTTTAAAATTGGAAGCTGAGATTAACAATTCTTTATTCTATTTTTTCTTTAATGAAACTAAAAAAAGCATATGATCAACCGCTAAGGCAGTAAATCTCAACTATATCATTCTATCCATCAACGACTTCTCCTCCATGATACTCTCCCATTGACTAATTTTAAAACAAGTACGGCAACAATTTAAGCGCAGACGAATGAGTAGTTTTGACAAGTATAACGTTTACTACACTACGTTTACTAATGTACATTCTTAATATATGAGTTCAAGATGTCGGATTGAAGCTTCAAACGTTTAAAAACTAATGATGTGAAAAAAAAAATAATGTTTTTGTTCAATTCTCATTGCCTTTTCTATCTTTTTGGTCAAAATTGTATTTGTCAAAAATTGCATTTCATTTAAGCTCAGAGATTCAACAACTTATAGCTCGAAGTGTAGCAATAGATATTATGACGGACTATATTTGTCTGAAATGTCTGTAATCGTCTTTTAAGAAGGTTTATTTGATTCCTGGCTTATAAAATATTTACGCAAAAAGTTTGTACCAATTTCTTCTGTTTGGTGTAATTCTCTTTCAATTATCTGTTCCCCTGTCATCTATAGTGTTTCAAATCTTGTTCAAAATGATGGCAACTGGCATCTCCATCACAAGATTACAGCTAAAGTATCATTTCCACTCTTAGTACCCATTTATATTATTGGTGAAGCGATAGGCGTGGTGAACTGGTGCTAAGAGAGCCCTATGAATTCTACTTCATTGGCATTGCAGATTGAATTTTTCGGATTTGAGCTCATCAGGTGTAATTAACTTGGTGGAAAATGTCTAATCAAAATGGTTCCGGTTCTTGCAGAAAACACTAGCGCGATACATTTCATGCAGTGACTGAGCAATGTTCGAAGTGAAATGTAAGCAAAGGCCGCAAAAAAAATTCCAAACTTGCCGAAGCATTTCTTACTACTTGTGGGAAATCAAGTTCAAAATCACCTGACAACGGTGATAATTAATCATATCAATTATATCACATGGTCATAAATTTCCTCACTAGTACAAAAACTCAATATTTTTCAGAATACCCAATTGCATAAACCAAACAATATTACGCTTTATTTTTCCATCTATATTCATTTATTTAAAATCCCGCCATGGCATTGTGAATCCGATGGATCTTTCATACTTCATTATACCCGTGTCAAAATAAATCCTTCTCTCTTTCTGTAATAAAAGGTGGAGATGTTTAAACTTACATGATAACATTGACGAGAATGAAGCTTCCCACAAATTAAACTGAGCTTCAGGTTTTGAAATGTTGAAGCCACGGCTTTGACTAGATTTGAATTTGTTTTTAAAGATAAATTCACTTTCAAGTGTAACATTAATCAACAATTTTGCTATATTTCACCTTCAGTCTGCGAATTTTCATCATTTTCGACATTCCGCTTTTTCCGTTTCCATACAGATGGTGCATGTGTGGTATATCTGAAATATAGAAAACGTAAAGTTTATGTAGAGCAGTGTTTTCTACACCAACAAATATTCCAAAAACTCGAAAAATTTCCCGTGAAATTGATTATATCTAAATATGCTTTTATTTATAATCATAAAATGTGAAACAACGATTCGACGCGGAACGTCTGGCGATCTTTCACCGAACAATGGTGAAACACATTTAATATATGATTATCTCCTAGTCGCGTATTGATTATAGACAAACAATATACATACACCATACAGACTCTAGGATTTGGATTTAAACTTGTGGAATCTCTGGACAGTACTAGCGTAACCCTTGGGTTACTCGGAACCCTAGTTGGAAACACTGGTGTAGAGTACTTTGTTGACAAAGTTATATAAATTAATATAATTGTGTGAATGAATTTATAAATTCGTATAATGTGTAATGTATATATAATGGTAAATTAAAATATGATAAATTTCCATCGTCGAACGATCGGCGAAGAAAACTTTTGAATATCATCATTTATCACCCTGAATAAACAATTCAGAATTTGTGAAATTATATCGAATGTTTAAATACAGAGCCTGAGAGGATAGAGTGCAAACATTCAAAACTTCAACCCGATCTTCAATAGAAAGTAAGAGAGCAATGCTCAAATGTAGGTACACGAGGGCGAAACCAGAGTAGTATGAATGTGCAATCTTTCGCAGTAGACTACCTATCCCACAGTATTAATGACTTCGCCTGACTACTAACACGAACAAAGAACTGCCACAAGTGCTCAATATTTAATTTTGATGATTTCACCAAACATAAAAAAACGAATCACAACGAGCCTACAGAAATTTATGAAACAGATGAAAGTAATGAGCCTTCTAGCGAACGATACAATTTTTACCAGTCGAAAATTTCAAAGCAATTGGTCCAATAGTTAACAGCAACAAGAAAAGAAATACTAACTAGAACAACAACAACATAATACCAAAACAATCCATATGTACAATTCGTCTCCAATAACAGAAATCCAAAAAACTTACCTCCCCTGTACCGGTGAACTGATCATCAATCTCTGACAGTCAATTGGGGAAATTTCCAGGCTAACCAGCACAACTACAACAAGAAAAATTGCGACGGTCTTCATCTTTATATCAAGCGCGTAGGATCGTTCAGAAAAAAAATAAATTGTAATTTACACATGAAGAAAAGATAACGCTGACTTTTGTTGATTTATTTTTATAAAGGAGTTTGCTTCAAACAAGACTGTCTTCAAACCGATCGAAAATCGTTCCTGTTGAAATGAGTTAAGCTGAAAGCTGCGTTTACCAGCTGAACTTTCATCTGCAACTAATTTACAGCAATGTCGACCTTTTATTTATGCAATTACAGCTATCCTATTAGGAAGATGTCATATTTTTCATCGAACTTTATAATATGAAATCAATCAATCTCTTGAGATACAAATGTATTAATTGCTGGTAAAAACATATAAATGGAGCCATTTAATGCTACTTTGTAAATAAGCAACAATTTTCTATATTATGAATATGCTCATTAGCACAAATACTTGTTTCAGGGTTTAAAGTAGTAAGTGAAAAAAATTATGTTGTGCCTTGTCAATAAAAAGCAAATGATAAATTACGTTTATTTTTGAAGAGGACGATTGAAAATCAATAATTAACATTTTCAAATGGTTTTAATTATATATAAATATTATCTTCCAATTTGATATTGATCCGGGGTTGAAGTTCTTCCCACAGCTTTTATTTGATAAAA
This sequence comes from Styela clava, assembly GCF_013122585.1. Lineage (NCBI taxonomy): Eukaryota > Metazoa > Chordata > Ascidiacea > Stolidobranchia > Styelidae > Styela > Styela clava. Next base: position 12,240,875 of record NW_024102835.1, on the reverse strand, counting down.
ATAATTTTCATAATGAATTGTAGCCATGATTTTCAGTAATATCTCTCATTATCTACTTACCGTAATTTGATTCTATATCGACGTTATGCGCAAGTCAGGTCTTAAATGATAATGTTCTTGAGGTAGTCATAAAAAAAAAATTACACAAATCTTTAAGAGTTCTATAAAGCCGATATCTATACCCTAGGTCAGGGGGTTGCTTTTGATGTTGCGGAGCCCTTGAAAAGGTTGACTATTAATTCACGGCGCCCCAAAATAAATGTTAAACTTGTTACTTTCAGATTAATATTCCTGAGCAAGTTAAAAGTACTTTACTTAAATTAAATGCTGAACCTTTTTTTTATTAGGGTTAATTGAAGTCATACATAAATCAAAATTTTAAACATAAATTGTAGTGTATTCTGCCTTTAGCCTTAACATAAATTATATATACCAAAGCTGTAAACTTGACACTTGATAAACATATTAATAAATTAGGGGTCGAATCTTTTCTCTTGTTCATATTTTTCCCAGACATTGTGATTTTTTGAAGGCGATATCTTGTTTAAAAATAATCTCAAGTGCGAAATAAAAAAACAAGAAGTTTGACAAATCCCAAGATCGCAAAAATACAACTCCAATTTATTTATAGATGACAGTTTGTCACATATTTTATGCTATTTTAGAATAGTATTCTTTCATTTTAGTAATCCTAATAGTAATCTCGAATTAAACGTGAGTAACGATGAGCACAATTACATCATGACGACGAGACACGTTAAATGCTCGCATCGGTCATGGATTAAATATTTTACGCAACAGAAATCTCGTTATTCGTTTTTTTCGCGAAGAATATTGCGCGGAAATTTCCGATTCCAATTTTGAAACCACCTCCCTCTTAAGAATCCTGGCTGTGCTCCTGCTTATAAATAATGTCATTTTTCAATTCCGCCTCTTTGCCATATTTCGAGGTTATATTGTTGTCAGATTTTATCAAAGCTGTTATTGCTTCTTTTAACAGTTACAATATTAGTCAGTATTTTGAAAAGTAATCCAATAGCTCGCGGAACCCCTGAGATTCTCTCGCGGTGCACTTTGAGAAACTATGCCCTAGGTCTCATCAAATCCGATTCCAGCAATTAATTAATATAAGCTCATACAAAATGCGAGAAAAGGGGCATCAGGAGATTTGAGATGTACCCTATTAATACCACGTAGTCGTTCTTCGAGTTCTAAGAGTGCTTTTCTGATTTTAAGCCGTAAAACCATTGTATATACCAGTGGTTCTTAAAGTATGGGTCGCGACCCAAACATGGGTCGCGGAAGGTATAAAAATGGGTCGCGACAAGGTCGTCAATGCAAGGGCAATCTAAGAGGAGAAGGACGAATTTTCAGTTTTCCTAATGTTTCAATTTAGCTTCTAAACTCTGGTATTTAAAAATAATGTAATATAAAATTTCATTCACGGTAAGAACTGTCTTGAGCTCGTTGTTACATCACAATTCTGATATGCCAGTCACGTGTATTATTTTTATGGTATCGGTAACCATGCACGTCGCTTGTCGTTGTGTTGACCGCGTGGAATGTCGTCTTAGTGGATTAAAATAACCAAAAATGGGTGTCTTTTTTGTAATGTAAATTGTAATAGACGACGCAATGAAAAAGCTCGCTTCTCGACATTAGATTATTCAATATCTAGAGAAAATGTGACTTCATCTCGAGGCACCATTTACCGTGAACGAAGCAGTGTGTGCACATTTGATGAGTGAAAAGTTGTATATTGCGAGAGATACCGAAGGCCAGCTAGGATGTCGTGTTTGCGACGGATAGCGGACGCCTTTTCTGCTACAATTCGCGACTTGTGCGAGCGAGGATATTTGGCACTGACGGTTATCAAAACTAAGCTCGCAATCGCCTCGATACCCGTGACAACTTGCGTATTGCGTTAAGTAAAATAGAGCTGTGTATTGAAGATATAATGAAAAGGAAATTTCAGTTTCATCAATCTCACTGAGTCAATGGACTGTTTCTAATAAATAGTTGTCTGTATTTGAGTCAAACTGTACTAACATTAAAAACACATTTTGCGTTATTTAGGATTGGGTCGCGAGTATTCATAAAACTCAGATTTGGGTCGCGCTCGAAAAAGTTTAAGAACCACTGGTATATACGAACAGAACCGAAATTCAACCCTGGCGGGAATCGTTTGAATGAATGAAAATAGCGATACTTCCACTATCCATTTATTGCAAAAGTACATGAAGAAGCATACGCTGATGACAGTCTTTGTACCAACAAACAAAAAATTTTTTGCCAAATTTACTAACAAGGAAATATGAAATAAAATCATCGACATCTCATTTTAATTTGCATTGTTAATGACACTGATATTTACCTTTAAATATCAAACAGTAAGCGCATAGCTCATATGAATCAAATGTCTTATCCAATGCAAAAAAAACACCCACAGCTGTCACCACTATCATTTTTGTTGACGGCAATACCTTTTTAATTAGATTGAAGCAGCATTCCAATAGCTTTTTTTTTCGTGATCTCACAGTAAGATTTTTAACATTTTTACTCATTAAATTTTGAGGACGCTTGCTTAAACCTCTACCATTCCACGAATCATGGTCCGAGGTACTGCAATATCTATAATAACAAGCTATATTTGTCTGAACTTTCTGCTTTCGTCTTTCCCAGAAAGGATTTTATTGTTAGAGGTCCTGGATTGTCAAATCTCTATGCGGGAAGTTTTTACCAATATATTCCGAAGTTGTTTAATTCTTTCCACTTACCCTGTTTCCATGAAGCGAAAATGAAAATGGCAAGCTGTGTGAAGCATTAACGAAATATAAAATCAAAAATTAAAAAGCGACAGTGATAAGCGGTTATATCACATAGTCACAAAATGAATTTACAAATACCAAAACTAGATTTTCATCCCTCCACTCAATAGACCAAACAATAGTACGATTTGTTTATGCAATTTATGTTTAATTCCGAAACCCGCCATAACATTGTGAATCCGATTGTTCAGTGATACTTCTTAACCTTTTGCTTGTCCAATGACCGTGTTCTCTCTTTCTGTAACAAAAGGTGAATGTGTTTAAACTTACAAGATAATATTAACGAGAATGGAGATTTCCACGACATAGTACGCTGAGCTTCAGATTTTGAACGTTGGAGATACGATCATAATATTTTCTTGATCAGAACTGAGAACTCTTTCAGCCATAACTTGTACTTTCAAATAATTTACATAATAGTGCCTTAGAGAATTTTTTTAAAATAAAACTTAAACTTCCAAGTCTAACAATATCAATTAAAATGTCATCACCTTTTATCTGCAAATTTACATCAGTTTCCCCACTGCGCTTTTTCCGTTCCCATGCGTAGAATGGTGGCTGTGTGCTTAACCTGCAAAATGTAAAATAAACGACTTTCAACTGAATCACTTAATACACGATGAGGTTGGTATAATGGTGCTTAAACTATGGCAAACTTTATGGGTTTTCGATTTCTCGATGAAGAAAATTTCTATTTGAATCTCATTAATTATCACCCAGGATTCCTTTTGCAATGAATAATTTGTGAAACTATATCAACTGTTTAAAGTAGCCGAGACCCAAAGAAATGGAGAACGTCTTTAATTCAACCAGCTAAAAATAACAGAAATCTAATTGACTTACCGTATTGGTGAACTGATCTTCAATGTCCGACATTCAACTGGAGAAATGTCCTGGCTAAGAACTAACATGACTACAGCAAGAAAAATTGCGATATTCTTCATCTTAGTTTTCCAATCTTGAAGATGCTCAGAAAAATTTATACTGTAATATACATAAGAAGTTCAATTTATGTCGACAGGCAAATTATTTTTATGAGGTTTTTTGTCTTCGTACAAGAGAAGGAATGTGTTGACTGGATTTGGATGCGTTTCTGAAGCGATTTATATACGGCATTGACGATCATTTATTTAAATATTCAGGGTAATTGCAGAAATTTCAAGACTAGCATAGCAAAAAATATCAAATTTTCGATCGAACTTTCCGATATGAAACCATTTAAGTAAGTCTCTTGAGATATAAATGCCTTGTTGACTCGTGCAGTCGTAATTAACCATAATTTTTCAAGTATAAATCTGTCCATGAGCACAAACACTTGTTCTAGTGTTTAAAGTAGTACATTTTCTACCTCGAGGATTCAAAATCATAATATTTAAATTCAATTGATGATATTAATGCGAAATGCGAATATTATCCTTCAAATTGATATTGATCCCAATTGCCATTACTCACAGTTTTTAATTCGAGTCAAACAAGTTTTGCTATACATTGGACGAAAAATAAATTCGAATATTTTTCGAATACTCTTGTAGAACATGTACGATTAGCACTTCCTAAAAATAATTTTTGCAGTCTCATCTCAAATCTTTTTTTGTTCAAGTAAATAATTTCATCTCTCCAAATGCCATTATTGCTATTTAACAGATTGTGCCATTTCAAATTCCAATACACATTACTCCGTTTTGAGACCCGACAATACTCTTGTACGATTTACCTACTTCACTACTTTATTGTGTTTTATTCAGCTTTTATCTTTAGTAGAAAATTACCTATATACTATTAATTTAATTAATGAGAGACAAAATGTTCTAGAATTGGCAAGCATTTTTTTTAAAGCATTTTTCAGAATGTCCAAAAATCAGTTACTCTCTGTCTAATTAGGTAGCATTTTTTTTGTTAGAATAGGCCAGTTCTTAATAATAATTTAAACAGAAGAAGAGAAATTAACCTTCAATTAAGTTTCAATATCATTTGGTAATATTGCAGTTCAACTGTTAGGTCTGAGTGAAATTAATTGTTTGTACCTATTTTCCAGTCATTACATGATTCTCATGGCAAGGTAAATGTGGAATTTTGCAATTAAATCAATATAGAAAAAAGAATTAATTGAATCGATGGGCTTGATCATCCCACTAAAACAAAGTGAAATGGAAATTTTAAAGTGTAAGAGACTCAATTAGCATCAATTTAAACTCTATCTATTAAATAATGAGCAGCATTTAATTGTTTGTAGGAATGATTATCAAAAAATTTCATTCCTATTACCTACTTAAGCAAGTTCATCTTATTCAAATTTGCGTTGGTTCACTTTGCTGATATTTGTCATTGACTATGTTGTAGCCTACTTACTCTCACATATCAATACAAGATATACCTATATTATAAACTTCTACAAAAATTTAAATGCGATTACTTTTATTTTTCTCGGAGTATTCTGAGCAAAAGTTACTCATTCCATTTCTTATACGGAATACTATAGATAAAAAAGTTTTATGTCACCGCTAGGACGTGTGTAAATTTAATTATTCGACAGAGAATCAGTGACAGTGTCTTTGCCACAGAACTTGAAATTATCTAATTCGATGTTTAACAGTTAACTAGTTGGTCGAGCGAGATCAACTACAGGTAATGGATAGGAACAAACCGCTAATCTAATAGCGCAATGAAATCAGCAATATCAAATCAGTGATGGGAGATTTTACTTATTTTTGTTCAAAATTTTTGCAATGAATTACTAGCATAATAAAATAATCTCTGGCGATAAGAAATGGTATGAAAACAGAACGACCCCCCTGAGAAGCCGTGTGATGATTAAAGTTGGCTCAAGCATTCATCCAGTATTCACGGTGGCTGAATTATATCTCACATGTCGTATTTATCAACGGTATTTTGGATCTGATAAAACTTGTGAAAACAACGTGAACGGTTTATAATTACAGTAATTCGTAATATATTATATGTGAATGCTACATTATCGCCAGGAATCAGATGTTTGCGACCGGTATTCTTCTTACCATGTTACGTTTTGTGGAATTTAAAATGCCCGGTCAGAGTAATTCAAGTTGAAACGCATTTGCTGTCGCTATAGCTTGCAATGAGTTGATCCTGCCAATTTATGTTCATCCACGGTTATGTTGGCGATAAAAGAGGATTCGTTTTGTCCTCCATTTTCATACCTTGTTCTAAAAAACGAGTTACAACTTTTGTTAATAATTCATTGAATTTGCTTTTTCATAAGTATTTTTAATTTCTAGCAGAACGTCCCGTCAAAGTCCTTCAAAATATAAATGTAAACGTTTGAGTTTCTAAAGGCCAATTTAAAATAGAAAGTTCGTGCAGTGGTCAAAATTATATTTTGTATTTTGAATACTAATCATTATTTTGTGTTAACATTAGTTTTGAAAGTGAGAACAAGAGTATGAAAGTAGAATTTTTTTTCATCTGTGTACTTTATTGCTTTATGTTCATCCACATCACCAATTGCAATGACAAGGATGGAGAGTCGGCTGTTCATGGCATAGTTTATTCAAGGTGGTGATTTTTCGATTTTTTCGGGAAGTATCAACCAATTTACATTGCATTCTATCCACATTTTAAATAAGTTTTATAGTTCAAGTTTTCATAGTTTGTCGCAACTTTTTCTGGTTTCAATAGATGTCAGCAAATAGATGATTCATAATGACAAACTTTGTAATTTCTGGTATTTTTTTTTGATGAAATGAAATCAAACTATGTAATATATTGCAACAATATGTTCATATAAAAAAAAAAATTTGCATTTTAGACACCCAGTAGCCCCGGCGTGGCTTGGAAAAAAGAAAAGGAGATCCACAGTAGACAATGATGAAAATTCAGGCGCGTGCAAAATTACTTTTATACATTCCTGCTGGGTCATTTTACAAATGAAGATCTAATTGTACTTTTGCTTTATTGGCAATGGAGAATTCCACATAAGCTTTATATAAACCACTTTGTTAAAAAAAAATAGTATGTGTCCCAAGTCTTCTATTGCGCAATAATGCTAAACATTGAGGAAACTATTGAGAATTTGGAATTAAGTATTTACAGTGGTGCACAGGCTTCCTGAAAAGTTCCAATATCAATTTATTAAAATGGTATTGGATATTCTATTGAATTAATAGAAAAAGAGGGACAAATTTTAAATTAAATCTACTTTTTTATAAACAAAATTTGATTAATTGGAGCCGGTAAGCTAATTATTTTAGGTTTATCGAATATATTTTGCACTGCCATGTTGACAAATTTTAAAATCTTATTCTTTCCACTTCACTATTAATTGAATGTATCACTTTTTTTCTTACAGATATCGCTCTTTTTATAGAGGCGGAGGTTCTCGAGTAAATCAGTGGACGTATTCAAAAGATGTTTGAGACACATTTCGTTTTTCCTTTCGATGCGAAAATTAAAATTGCATACTGTTTATTGAATTTTTAAATAAGATTTTTTGCTAGTATAAGGATTTTGATATACATTACCTAAAAATTTGTTCAAAAATTTTTAATTTTAATTTGGATATTGTTATTTTAGTGAACTTTCATTGCATATATTATACCGTTGTTCAATTTGATTCGCAAGATATTTGAAACAAAAAGTGGACATATATATGTATTTGAACAGATTTCTAGCAGAATCGTTTAAAGCAACAGCTGAAAGCCTAAAATAAGGCACTTGGAAATGAGTTCGGGGTTTATCGCCACTGACGACAGTTATGAGTAGCGATGGATATACGGTTCCAATAGCCCAATAGCATCTGGGTTACGGGGGGGGGGGGGGGGGGGGGGGGGGTGATGTATTGGTTTTTAGCGTGATAAAAGGTCTCCAGAATAAATGAAAAGTGGTTGTGTGCCAAGATATACGTGAAGTTTGTAATTGCATTGACTACAGGATAAAAGACTGGAACTGTCAATAGAAAACATCCAATTGAATCAGCCGACGGTACAACACTCAAAAGTAAAGCCTGAAGAATGCTACAGAGCCCAACACGAGGGTCCACGAATCCTTCTCGAAATCCAAACAATAATGGACATGTTTGTTAAACAAGCCCATTACGAAAAATGAGGAAACTTGTAGTTATTGAGTTCGATATGAACAAAAACCTATTTTTCAAATTTCGAATCTTATCACTGGCTAAAGGCAATATCTTCTTGGAGACAACGATTTTGAAACGATTGAGTTAGTTCATAAAAATTTTACAGCAATCGGCAGAACAGTTTAATATTTAATCGCCCATGACCAAGAGTGGAGAGCATCCCTATAATTTTCTCTCAGCTAATTGTGCCTATCGATTCCAATTTGCCATTATTGATTCCAATCACCAGACTTAAGTGCAGCGGTAGGCTATGCGTCTCACATGAATAGCTAATATTACAAATCAATCAGCTCGTGATATTCTTAGCAAATGAACCCTCTTTGTCACTTGTAAGTTGGAAATGCGGGGGAAAGGATTATGTGATAAGATTAATATTATTCTTTCCTACTCAATCATTCCTATGTCCATGGGATAAGTAGCAAGACCTTGCCATAGCGAGTCTGTAATTTGCTGAGCCATACAGTTGTGTTATCGAGTTTCCTCTCTCAGGAAGAAAGTTGAAATTCCTGAAATATATTCATTCCCCTGTAAAAGCAGCACCAGGCAGATAATTTGCACCGTCTACGTCCTCTCGTAATCATCTGATAAACAGGCTGTGTTTTCTTATGTTAGCCAGAGGGCAACCACGAGACAAATTTTATTCACACATCAAGGCAAACCATAAAAAATAAATATTGACTTATACTAACTTAGACTATTAAAATTGATAACACGGTTGAAAAATTAGAATTTCAATATGGAATTCCAATTTATTCAACGACGTTGTAGTGGAGTCCCTATTTGCATTCGTAACCCCTCGAAGAACGGTGCGCAATATCCCAGAATTGTTTGCGATTGTTGCAATGATAACGATATTCAACATACTGATAAGGCGGTAAAATTATGCATCTGGTACGTTAACTTTACTAATAGTTGATAGGACCTTGTCAACAATATCCCTTATTTGTTGAAATGTTTTTGTTCATTTCTATCTTATTGCCTTCGCATTCTTACTGCTATATTGTGATGCTATCAAGCACAAACGTAACGTGATAAAAATTTATTTTATGTTCCAAACAAACAACTTAAACAACTACGTAAAATTAAAATCAAAATAAAAAGTGCCATAACGTCGTTGATTCGTTTTGTTGTAGATATCTTGCAATTCGTTTATGTATAGTCGCCCGACTAAAGTGAAGTTACTGATTCCTTCTAGGCGTGTTAATCAATATCACCAAACAGAATAATATCCATTTCTGAAACAGAAAACACATGTTTGGAAAAAAGTGACTTACTTATTCAAAGTAAAATTGATATACAAAGTCTGTCAAAAGTATGCGCGAGTATCTGCTTCACATGCAGTTGGGCTACTCCTGCATCTCTTTTCAGTATCAGCAAAAATACAACATAAACATTAATAAAAGTCTCACCTATATCATTCAAATCATCTTTAACAGATCTTTTCTTTTTTCCACTCCATGGCACTTCTCCGCCTGGTATTCTTAATTAAATCATCAACAATTGAAACAACGGATAATGAATCCGATTGAGAAAAAAAAACTAGCGTTCAAATTGCATTGGGATTCGGATTTTCTCGAAAACTAAGAAACAGGAATCAACATTTGGAGATTTTAAAATATTTTTTTAGTAAATTACCTTGATTCTGGTCCAGGAAATGAATCTTCTGCCTTGCCTTTTTGAGGTCCTAACAATACTGCAACGCACATCGCCAAAACGAAAATCCATATCCTCGCAGCCATGTATGCTTCAATGGTAACTTTACTCCTAAAACGCTGTTTAGCAAAAATAGAATTTGAAATTGTATTATAAATGATTTTAAACACGCAATTTTTTAGGAAAAGATCGCTCATTATTCGCTCATAAATTTATAAACAATTGCATTCTCGTAGGACAGCTAAGTAAACTATATATCTGCTATTCGGAAAAGGATTTAAAACTATGAAATTACAGTTTATCTTGATGGAAACGGAATGGGGTCCCAGTCTTTTTAACAGTGGTACCGACCCTACGAAATATACTAATTTAACAGTGGTAATCTAATCTGAATTATTCATCACGTCTCCCATTAAAAAGAAAGAAACAATCCTACAACAGAACAAACCTCATATCACAAATACTGCGATCGTAGCATAAATAGGCTCAAACTTCCAAATGATTTTTGAAGTAGTGCAGTTTCAATTTATAAATTTCGTATCCATTAACTTCTAAAGGCCTAATGCTTTCATGATGCAATTATGAATGAGTGATTTGGATAATGACGGTATTTAATATAATTTTCCAAATTGAATTTTAAATAACATATTGGTAATGATTACATAATGAGTACTTCTTCAAGTCGTCAAGATTACGTATTAAATCTTGTGCAGCGCGATGGCCTTGCGGTTAAAGCTTTATACTTTGCTCTGTGGGCGTCGTAGATCACACATCTCGGATTCAAATTCCATGACCCCATCCCACCCAAAGTGTAAAAATTGGGCAGGCAATGCAGAACCTCAAACATTCGGGCTCTTCCAAATAAAAGTGAGATATGAGTGGTTGATTGCATGGTGTTTTGTTCGGAGCAAGAGGCATAAATAAGCGTGGTATACCGAAAATCAAAGCCACTTTCAAATTATTTATGATCGTTCGCGTTCAGAATGGCTACTCCGGGGTAGAAAGGAAAGCGAAAAAGATCAATTGTTGATCAGTCAGAACAACAAGGTAACATAATAATATAGTTGAAAATATTTGGTATTTTATTGAAGAAACAACTTTTTTTAGAAATATCGGACATTGACGGACATATGTGCGTTCATGATAATTTTATGTTTGTCTGAATTTAGCATTATTCTTCTGAAATATAGTTCGGTATTGTAATTTTTCTAGCTTAACGTATTTCACTTTCTATCTCAAAATAATAAAGTAAGGTAAATGTTTATATAAAAAGCGTAAAAAGTACTTTACTCATTTTCAAGAAAGGCACAATATGACAGATCTCATAATATAAAATACCCCACTGTTAAGTCCCAGACGTCAAAGTTATATCATCTTTCCTCGCTCCTGTTTATCGACGAAATAAAATTAATTACACAATATTGTTTTTTTTATCATTACTCATTTTTAATACTCATACTCACTATATGAAAAATTGATCACATAATATTTTTTTCCTTTTTGGAATATGTTTCGCAGATCCTGGTTTTATCAAATTCCATGCAAACCTACAGCTTTGATTACTATAAGCCTATGTGCATTGCAAGCGTATATTATTTTATCACGTGGGTATTTTAATTTTAGCAGACGAAATCATTTCAGTAGTTTACTATTTTATATTTTTCAGAACGAGACGTTGCGTCGTTTAAGGAAACAACCTCTTGATTATGAAACTTATGTACAATGACATCACCATAATTTGTTTATTTTTGTGCAAATACATTCATCTAAAAATAAATTTCCGACTACTTTTTTGAACAAAATATTATAGAAGAGACATTGTTAATTTAAGATTTGAATTCGAAAACTTGAAACCAAACCTCGGTGGCTATAGTGGTAGATCTGAGGTTGGAAGCTACTGCTCTAGAATTATATCTTTCATTTACTTGTATCTGATATAAAAGGTAAAACAAACAAAGACGAAAATATGTTCATCTGAGGTATCGCACAAGTTCTGCTTCTGGAACAAATATAGTATAAAATGAATCTTTGAATTAAATTTAAGACAGTGATTATTTCAGAAACGCTAATATGAAATGAGCAAGTGTGCTTTATGACATCTAATTTTTCATCACTCTGCCGGTCATTATATAATTCTAATTATTAGATTTCTTGTGGCATAGATATCTCAAATGACATTACAAATGTGTAAACACCCAAATGAAAGCATTTTAATAAAATGAATATTCTCAAAATAACCAGTAAACATTGATCACGTTCAGTTAAATTCAGTGGCGGCGCGTGGTCATTTTGACAACCGGGGCAAGCTACTGCGGGACCGAGTCACCCCCATCTACGGGGACAGGATGAGCGCTGTAAGTTCTCCCATCATTTTATGAGTATAAAAACCATTCCATCGGTAACAACCAATCGGCAAAAGCGACAATTTTTAACGATAAGAAAGTGTCTTTAAAACCGGTCCAAGTCAAGGGATTAATAAATATAGGCATAGTTTATTTTGAAACCTCTTTCAAAAGGAAAGGCAATATTTACCCAGATATATACGATGACATATTAACAGAAACTTCGGGAAAGCAGACAAAACCTAAAATAAGGTTTAAAACGTTACTATGAAGAAAGGAAAGTTAATGCAAAGATAAGGACATGTGTCGCTCACACATAGATATATATGCTGCTAGACTTCTACTGCTTGAACATATATGCAACACGCCGCGGTTTCTTGGAAGCAAAATGCTCAATAACGCGCTGATGAAAGTCATGCATCCCAGAAATAACGTCTCTGTGAATGGATAAAACAGCCAAGGAATTTAATCTATCTTGCTTCATTGTGTTTCTGAGATACGTTTTAATACGCTTCAGCGTGCTGAATGTTCGCTCTGCGTCGGCGGAAGAAATAGGCGTCGTCAAAATGTCCAGAAATTTTGCAGACGCCGCAAAGGTAGTTACTAGAGTGTTATCTATGAGGAACCCATTGAGCGCGCAAGTTGATGTGATGTTCAAAAAAGTTTGATTGGTGTATATACATCGCAATTCAGTTTCCAATTTACCCACGTTTATCATGGGGTAAAATTTGGAGACAGTAGCCAACAAATGGATGTGAAATTGACATGCAAATTTTGAAAAAATTTTTGGGTTCATCAAAGAGAACGCGGCAAGGTGTTCAGTGCGCAGACGATCGCCTACTTGATTCACCAGAATGTCACAGCATTCCTTTGCAGACAAAATCAAACGCTGCGCTGTTTGCCCGCGGCGTAAAGAAGCACTCCATGTGTCGTCATATTTTATTGTTTCTCGGATACGAGATACAGCATCGCAGAAGTCTGAAATACACGACTGCACAGAGGCTCTATCCATTAGCCTTGACTGCAATGCGCCGTATAATACATCCACGTGATAGAATATTGTGTAGAAAAAAGCGAGAAAAAATGAAAACTCACCATCTTCTAGCAGAGGCTTTAGACCTGCCGCCTCCCTCACAGAGCGTTCGTCCCAAACCGGAGAGCTCTGAATGCCATTGAAACACTCAATGAGCTCAGACCTAATTTTGGACACGCCCTGCACCACGCGTGATTGGAAGTTCCAACGTGTTGGTGCACAAGCTGGGAGACGGCGGCTACATATCTGACGAAGGAGGTCAGAGCGCTTCGGCGAAACGGAAAAAAATGAAGAAAACCCCGAAACATTTGCAAAAAATATACGGACGAGAGGGGTATCAAGACACATATTTTTAATAACGAGGTTAAATTGGTGTGCATAACAATGTAAAAAATGCGCATGAGGAAAATCTTCTTTTATATAAACTTGAACACCATGTTTCGACCCACTCATGACTGCCGCGTCGTCATAAGTTCGAGCTATCAATTTTGACTTCGCGTTGTAAGGCTGTAACACTTCTTTCAGTACAGCCGATATCCCGCAAGCCGTGCGATCAACGATTGGTACAAAGCTGTGAAATCTCTCGGTAGGTTTACCATCTTTCACAAACCGAAATATCACAGCCAGTTGGGAAACGCACGTGAAGTCAGTTGTCTCGTCAGACTGAATCGAAAGGAACTGGCAATTCTCAATTTCAAGAGCCAAATGTTGTAAATAAATTTTATACATTGAGTCGAGCAAATCATTTTGGATATCCTTAGATGTCCCTTTCGAAACAGTTGCGGCATCAAGATGATCTCTCAATACTGTATCTAGGGATGCGGTGTATTCAACCACATCCAAAAATACCCCTCTATTAGAAGAGCCAGCCCGTTCATCGTACCCACGGAGGGACAGCTCGTGACAACCAATGAACCTCAAAACATCTATCAATCGACCGAGAACATGGCGGTTTTTCTCGACGTTTTGGTTGTGCCGACGAATAGAAACCTTTGAAACATAGAAACATTTCCGAATGTTCGGTATTTTACTGCATTGTCCAGATGCTCCATAGAAGATTGATGATCCCTGGCACGCTCGGAAAGATGTTTAAGATCTCTAAAACCAAATTTACACCAACGTGAGTCACGGGCAGTAGCAAAAAGTAGGCAATAAAAACAAAAAAGTGCATTTTTGTTCTCGCTGTAACACAACCATTCGTGTTTTTTATACCAAGTTTCTGCGCAGAAAGTACGCCGACGCTTTCCTCCGTCATGGGATTGTTCCAGTGAACAATTTTTTGGTTGATAAGGCCCAAGACGTTGTACCTCTAATTTTTGTTCCAGCGGCAGCTGCGAAAACGGAGTGCGAAGTAGTGCATCAACCTTATTCATTATGAGGTCTAGGGCTAAGAAATGCGAAGCCGGAAAGAAGTGAGGAGCTCAAAAGGAATGTGGAAAATCGAAAGCAAATGGACTAAAGGTCTCTAACTGATTCAAATAGCGAAACAAGCGACAAAAACGAAGGCGAGGAAACTATCAACTCTTCAAGCAACCAACGAACGAGAAGGAATGCGTGAATATGTCAACACGTTGTTGTAAGAAACGTCGGCATTGTGTCGTCATAATTTCGGGGCTAGCCCCGATCGGCCCCGATGATTTAGTAAAAGAAACAGAAAACAAACAAGACAAACGCGGCGAGTGGAAGATAAAAGAGAGAATACGATATACAATGAGCAACCGGGGCAAAATCGACGTCGCCCCGTCGACGTTCGGCGAGGGCTTTGCGAGCGAAAAATGAACCATGTCGGGAGAATATGGCTAGTGTAGACAGTCTGTGCAACCGATATTGAGGTATTTTTCGAATATTTTTTATTATACCGAAAAAACAACCGGGGCATTGCCCCGGTTGGCCCTATTGACGCGCCGCCCCTGGAAATTACTTAAAATACTTTATATTCCCCCGTTGTGAATCTGATTTTCGCTTTACATATTCAAGGAGCCTAAAAAGTTTCAGCCGACAGAAGATAACCAATAATATATGGCTTATTAATTTTAGATTACAATGTTTTTCCCTAATTAAGAATATAGAAGAGAATCGTCAGCATCATCAAATTTTCAACACAAACCCTTCAAAAAACGCAGACAATAAATTATTTCAGAATATATTTCGTGCATTGAGTTTTGTTCTTACACTGCCGACTGGTATAGTGATAGTTGATAAATGTGGTTGAGTGAAAAATGATTTTACTACCCACCATAAAGGTTCAGAATTTATTATATACAAAAAAGTTTGTAAGATTCTCAGACTGCAGATTCTCACACTTCTTCTCAGTAAATATTTGAGAAAATCAAAGTGTTTTATCGAATTACTCTTTATTGAGGCTGAGACAACAGGAATGGATCATTCACCATATCTGTTAGAAATATAAAGATGTGCGCAACAAACTTTTGATTCTTTACTTCATACTGAAATATTTCGAAGTGTTGCGACCACAAAGCTACTTGTGTGACATTTTACTTGTGCACTGAAAATCTTACAAAGATGTATTTTTAGTCTTTTTAGTCTGATTCTTGTTTATAAACTTTATTTGTTTTGGCGCTCTTGTAGCTTCGGTAAAAATTGGGCACACGTCTATTGTTGCGGTCCAGTTCGAACATTGAGGACTCTATATCAGAGATGTGCGATCTTTGGTACAGGAGGTCCAAATACAAATATCTAGGTGAAGCCGCGGGCCGCACCTTTATTTAACGTAGACTCTCTGGCAGTTACAGGCACAAAAATTTGTGTATTTATCTTATGACATGGGTTTTCGCTTCGCTCAAGCTAGCTGTTAGGACAATGTAACGCCACGGGCATAAATAATGTGGGCCACATTTAGCCCGCAGGTTTCACACCCCTGCTCTATAGAATTCTGACTTATCTGTGTGACATGAATGGTGGATAAAGACCTCTGTTGGGCATGTACTCTCTCTTTCACCAATTTTGCTGCTAATTTGCTGATTTGATAGTAGGCCTACGTAAATCGAATTCGATGATAGGTTCTAGGTTTGATAATTGTATATAACTTAAGTAAGCAAGTAGTAAGATGAAGCTTTGAAAACGGATTTATGGCAAAATTAGCGTTGCATTGTAAGTTTGATTTGGTGAATGATGTGATTGCTGGGTTTTGGTTAAATCAGGTGTGTGCAACCTGCGGCCCGCGGCTTGTGCGAAGTAAATGGGGGGGGGCTACTAAACGTTTTCTAAACTCAGAACTGTTAGGCAATTATATTGAAGGCGAGATTTAGTAAGAGTTTCTAACGTGTCATTTTTTAATAAAAAGACTACCTAATAAAGCTTTCAAATTATAAATTGTATTACAAATTGCCGTTTTTCTTAAGATGGAGCAATTCTATAAAAATGCAACTAGTTCGGATTACAATGTAACTAAAACTTCATTATCACCAACACAAGATGAAGCGATGTATTGGACCGTCTCTCTATTTTTGACACTTGGTGTTGCAACAAGTGCATTGTACCTGTTCGCAGTTTTAAGGAGATAAACTTTACTTCACGAAATGTAGACCCCAAAGCTGTAATGTTGGCTAAGATAATGAGAGTGGTTAAAATTTTTATGACGTTATTCATGTTTCTTCAAAGTGTTACCAGCGTATGTTTTAAAGTGTTGACTTATAAAGGTATCCCTGGATATTGCTACATCGGAGAAATATGCAAAGAGTCACTAGCAAATGTTGGAAGCCTTGCTATATATATTCTATTCTGGCTCAGACAAAGAATGTTATACAATAGCCCAGTACTGCGGGATTTGACAAATGTTTTCACCCGAACCCTAAGTGCTGCTGCGCTATCGTTAATTGTTATATGGCATGTTGGTATCGGTATTGTATTTTCTATGATTGATCTCATTTATGAGATTGTAAACTATGAGTGTGAGCTTGTAGATAGTGATGAAGTTATGAGCATGGTATGGATTGCACTTTTTATCACAATTATTCTCCTTCAATCCATACTACTATTTCTTTTGGCCCACCCTCTCTATTATAAGCATCGAAAAGAATCAGAGTGGATGGATAATAATACGAAAGACACGAATGATGTGCTCCATGTCTTACAGCAGGCGTTTGCTTCAACGCTTACGTTTGTCATTTCCGGAGCTTTAATAAATTTTATTAGCGGATTTGTAAAACAAGATTGGGTTGGACCAATTCTCTACTCCACAGGACAATTCATCGACCTTGTTGTTGTAACCTTGTCATTTACTGACTGGAAACAAACGGTGATGCCTTGAACATATTAATCAATTCTAATCTACACGCAACGCCACACGAACATTAGCATCATTCATGCGAGTTAGGCCGAATTCAACATAAGCAAGAACTGCGCAGTTGATAAAATATTGAAGAGTATAATACCAGTATACAATGGACAAAAAAATGGTATTAGATAAATATTAATGCAAAGATAAATCATTTTTAAGCCTTCTTTCTGCCTATGTTTTATTACACACAAATCTTTTATCATTGCAAAAGGAAGGTAACTGCGTTGGGTTGATTATATTATCTCTGATTTAGGCTAATCAATTTGACATATCGTTTATTTAATAGCTTTGTTATCCATATTTAATGTGTTGGTTTATTTCAAGTGTGGTGTATTATTTGTGTATTCATTTCATAGATAATTTGCTTGTTTATATATTATTTCTTGTCACGAAAAAGATTTCTGTTGTTATGGTTGTACTCGGGAATATGTGCAAATATTTCACAGGGTGATATATTCTTTCCTTTATCCTTAATTGAATGCAATTATATTTTTCTTTACTCCGATGTTATGCGAAATAAAAACAACATCAGTGGAAATTGATATTTTTCTTTAAATTGTACAACATCACACAACAAAAAAGAAAAAGATTTAAAATGTCATTTATTAATACCTTTCTCTAATCACTTACAGTCATAACATATTTCAATTCTTTTTTTACGAATATCTTTGAAGTTTATGCTCAAATTTAGCATCTCTGGAAGGAGGTTGTTCTGGGGATCTTTATTTTGTTTTACCATGCGGTAAGCTGCTTTTTGAAATTTCAGCCCCTGTTCGCTTCCCCCTTCCCGCATCAAAAACCCAGCTGCGTGAAGCATTTCGTGTAATATTATTTCCAACCTTTTCCCGTCCATTTAATGAAACGATTAGGAAGTCTTTTTTTGAAATAGAAGCCAGCGACAATGTAAAGTATCTACTTGCTTCTTTTTGGTGTATACCTCTTCATATGTAGTTTTTTTAACATAAACGACAAATCCCTCACCCTTAGGGAAAGGAATATCCGGAAGAATATTACAGATAGAGATATATATCGAAACCTATTTATCCGTTTCGCTTGGCTCATTTTTGACAAATTTAGTTGTCACCTAAGCCCCCATCATCCAGATTTTTCCATCCTCACATCCACTCTTTTGAAGCTTTTTAACTGAATTCGTTCATAGCCTTGCTCATATCTCTAACCTTAATTTATGAAGCAAAGCTCTTATATAAACTAATTTTTATATCAAAACAAACCCAAATTGCCGCAGCAATTCCGCTGCTTCCGAAAAATCTTAGTTCAGTGAAAACTATGACTGGGCGTTTTCCAACTGAAATGCGTGAAACTGCGTGTGAAATTGCTAACCGCGTGAAGTATTTTGTACTATTGTACTACTAAAATTTAAAAGTGTCTGAAGACTTCGATAAACATATTTATCACGAATATATCACTTGTTCACAAAATGCTAATGCTGAAACTTCATGTTATCCAATCGACCAAATAATAGTACGATTTATTTTTGCAATATATATATATATAAATTATTGAAAATTCCGCTTTGACATTGTGAATCAGATTAATCATTCTTACTTAATCATTTCCGTGTCTGATGGACTCTCTTTCTGTAACAAAAAAAGTAGAAATGTTTAATGGTACGTGATAATATTAACGGAAATCGAGATTCCCACAACTTTTGAGAACTGATAACTCTCTTCAGGTTTTAAACATTCCTAAATTATAGAACTTCAATAATTTCTTGGTTCAAAACTCATACCCTTTCCAGCCATTAACTGTAATTTCAATTGTTCCATATTGTGATGCCTTAATAAAATAGGTAGTTATCGTATGAGTCTTCACACACCGTATTGAAGCTGAAATTGGATGCAGATTCGGGCAAAATTGAAACTAGTTTGTTGATTCGACTTGACACCGTAAGTGGTTTTAATGCAATAAAACTTAGCATCTCTTGGCTCAAGGTAATTTTATTTAAAAACAAAAGATATTAATTCGGACTTCTTTTTCAAGTCTAACATCAATCAAATAATAAATAAATAGTCGTCACCTCTTGTCTGTAAATTTTCATCATTTTCCACATTGCGCTTTTTCCGTTTCCATGCGTAGAATGGTGGGGTTGTGCTATATCTGAGAAATGGAAAACAAAATGCTGATATGGAAACTACTTCAAACTTGAATAACTGAATCACTTAATACACGATGAAGCTGGTGTAAAAGTGGTTAAAATATGAAAATTTGTGTTTTCGATTCATCGATCATGAAATTTTCTATTTGAATCTTATTAATCAGTATATATCACCCAGCATATGATTATACAATAAATAATTTATTGTTATATCAAATGGTTAGAAGTAGGCGAGGCATAAAGAGATGAAGAACATCGAACCCTTCAATCCAACCAGCTTTACAAAATAACAGAAATCTAATAGACTTACCGTATCGGTGAACTGATCATTATTATCCGACCTTCTACGGGCGGAATGTCCTGGCTAAGAACTAACATAACCACAGAAAGCAAAATTGCGATATTCTTCATCTTAGTTTACGACGCGTCAGAATGTTAAACTAGACTTGATTAATTTTTATGCGGTGGTAATGCTTGGGTCAAGACTCTTCGCAAGTAGCTGAAAGCGTAATTTTTCAGGAATGTATTGGCTGGAGTTGGATGCGTCTCTGAAGCTTGATTGTCATCTGCACTTTATGTATGGCATGGTCGACCATTTATTTATACAGTTACGATAATAACAGAAATCTCAAGACTAGTACAGCAAAAGTAAAAAAAATGCATCAAATTTCTCATCGAACTTTCTGATTTGAAATCAATCAGTCTCTTGAGATATAAAGGCTTTGATTGCTCGTGGAAAAGTAATCAATAATAATTCCAACAATGTATTAAATTGCCAATTGACACAAATACTTGTTCTGATCTTTAATTTAGCCAATGAAAGCAACCCGTTTCTACCTTGCCAATGAGAATCAAAATTTTAATGCCGTATCGCTTTGAAAGAGAATATTGGAATTCGATAATTTATATTTGCAAATGGTTCTGACCAAATTCGAATATTATCCTTCAATTGGCTATTGATACTAAGTGTCAATGCAATACAATTTAATTTGGGTCAAACATGGTTAATGTTTTGCTTTACACTAGACAAAATAATTTACCACTTTTGTAGAACATATAATCAATCAGAAAATGATTATCGCCGAGTACATCTTCACCAAGTAACAATACTACTAAACAACTGATTGCGCCATTTCGAATTTAAAGTTACAGTTAAAATACAGTTATTCGTTTTCAGTTATACCTATACCATTTTCACGTTCCTATTCGATTGCTTTCATTTCATTCGATTCAGTATTTTATATTTACCAAGTTAATGAATATATTTCATTTTATATTTTTATTCCATTTAAGACGCAGAAGTGCTGATAGGAAAAAAATCCTTTGCTTCGCAAAAAATATGGAAAATTTGAAAAATCAATCAATCACAGTATGTGATTCGTATGTTTAGGAAGACCATAATTACAGTTAGAATGGGTCAGTTTGTAAAAGTGAGTTGAGCACAGAGAAGGGAAAATAAGTCTTCAACTAAGATTCAATATCAATTCGGTATTACTGCCGTTTATCTACTAGATTTCATTCCCATTGAATTATTTGTATTTGCTATCCATGCATTAAATGCCCCTGTCTAATGGCAAGGTAAATGTGGAATTTCGCAATTAAACAAATAAGGGGAAATTGAATCAAGTAAGCGTTTATTGTGGTAATGATCTTATTCATCCTACTAAAACGAAAAAAACATTTTGAATATCTTAAGTGGCGGAAACCACCATATTGAAAATATATTACTTATGTATAATTAGTCGCAAATTATCCTGATTGAGTTGAGATTAATCAATTTAACCTCGAGTAACAAATAAAAATGATTATTTAAAATGTCCGTAGCAACGATTACCCGAGGATTCTTTCATTATCTTCTCGCCGTAATTTGATTCTAGACTCTTTGTCCAACCTACAAAATTAAATGTTAACTGATATATTGACGGAAAATCATTATACTCAGAAACATTCATAGACTTATGAGTTCAATATCAAATCCTAATCTAGCAATTATGTCTTAGCTCTCATGATGATCTTATAATCAAGCACAATTTGATTTGAGATTTATCGACACAGGTTATGAGAGAATTCATTTTGTAAAAGACTAACCCATATTGAAACTAAAAATAGACGTGGATCCTAACCGATTTACTATACCTAACTATAATGCAAAAGGGAAAATGGTCGATATTTCCAATATTAATTTATTACGATTATTATTAAGGTACATGAAGACGTATACTGTATTGTAGCAGTAAACAACCAAACAATACTTAAATTTACAATCACAAAATTTGTTTTGCTATTAAGGTGCTAATTTTCGATTCTCTTCATCACTTCAGTATACTAAAATACCTTTTCCCATTTCGGCAATTTTAACCCATTTTTTAATAGTCGAAATATTGATGTTTCTTATTAAAACTGTAATAAAATCAACTTATAAAGTTGTGTCGGAACATTTTTTATCCCCCATCAGTATGGGAGAATGTTGTTTATATTACTCATTGTTATACCTAAGGAAACATTTTATGAAATCATAATTCTCATTCGGTTCACAGATGGGTATTGCAATAGTGTCGAAACTGCAACACCGCTGTATCAAACGTCAGTCACATCTCGCGAGCAGCGCCTTATGGTTATCTGATTAACGAAAACATCTTAGCATCCTACTTCAGTAAAAGATATCAATTCAATTACTTGTTCTCAACAGGATAATTGTTATGCAGTAATTTACTTTTTGATCCTCAAGTATAGTAAACGTAGAAGCAGTTGCTGAAGGTGGTTCTCCCCTCAGGGAATATGTAAAAAGATATAAATTACTCAAAGCAGACAAGACACTCATAATCCGAGACTCTCTTCTTGTTTACGACTATCCAACGCGAAAAAAATGAAGCATGAGATTCGGTGTTTTGTCTTATTGTCCTTTATGCTTCTGATGTCATCCAACCTTGTTCATACTCAACTGCCCACGGAAGGACCTTCACAATCAAGGTATGAGTATTCCTTAACCTATGTCCAAATGAAATTGCATCGCATATATACTTGTTAGCGCTACTGTAAAATTCTGAAAATTGTATTTTAACACGTATTTGATTTTGATCATCACAGATTGAATTGAATGCATTACGATAAAAGGAATGTGATATATTATATGTGATCAATTTAATTAACTAATATAAATACATATAACATCGAGTATTTTAGTATTCAGATGTCATGCGATTGTATTTTGATGCTATTACACTTTTTTCATCCAAATTATCTTCATCAATCAAGAATTAAATAAATATATATATATGTATTATTTATTCAAAGTATATATATATATATATATATATCTAAACATTTCAAATTGAATGTAATATATTTCTGTTATATAGAAAGTTTGTTTGGGGTGAAATAGCCCTCATGATAAGCATATCAATGAAAGTATAGTCAAACGAAAATTCATTGATTCTCCATCTAAATATTATTTAATTTCTCATTTTTAGGCTAGGCAACACCCCACCGTGGCCAGGAAAGAAGAAACGGGACGTTGGAAAATTTGATAGAATTGGAATTACAGGTTTGTTAGTTAGTGGAAATTGCTCAGAAGTTTGTTGAAAATACGAGCATGAGACAACGTAAAAGTTAAATAGCATTAGAGCAAAAACGCTATATACCGCACCATGTATAGCATTTTTAGATACCGTACCATTTCCCATGTATTCTACACAGAAAATAATAACTTGTGTATTCAAACACTTTTTCTACAGATAATGTGAATTATCGTGCGTAGTATTTTAGTGATTATGCAAACTGATGCATTGTGGTGTGATAACGTTTATCCCCATCGTGTGTTGACAAAATACGGCAAAACGTTTTCTTCCCAGTACGCCACCACGTTAATCAAACAAGTAGTCTAACGCAGCGCAAATTATATATATATATATTTCATACATGTTAACGAATAATTTTTTTTCTTGTGCAGATGACGAATTATTCTTTGACGATAACTGACAAATTAATAACTGAATGATGATTTCTGCTACCACGTTCTGTGACATCATGAACGTTCTTCATTTTTTGTAATTTGTTAACGGAGTGATAAAAGTTATGAAAAATTTTCATTGTGTAAATATTTATTCATAAAAATTTGAGTCTTGTTAGATGGAATAAATTGACTGAGTTTTGTGAGATACGGGACTTTGAGTTCTATGTTAGTTGCGATCTACGTATATCAATCTCTCATAGGCATGTATTCCAGGCCGAGTCAGGACTACTTTTTGTGTACATATGCTTTCTTTGCGGCTCTTCAATTTATGATGTTTCACATAGGTTAAAAAGGGCTTTGTACAACTAGAAATGGGGTTGAATATTGACACCTCATCTCAATCGACATTGGAGTGGTCCCTTCGGTAGGGCGCTATGCAGCGGAATTAATTTTTATGACAGATACACAACGGGTAGTTTGGGGATCGACTCCTGAAACATTCGAAAACAGACATGTGTATATATTGTGGCGAACCTAACTATGGAATTTAATGTTATTTAACCCCTTTTTTTATTAGTACGCGAATTCAATAAATAGGTCAGTGCCCTATTTCTCCTCGGATTATGATCCTTGCTTTCGGTATATTCAGACGTCAGACTGCCCTTAACTTCACATCAGCGGTTATGGCTAACATGTACTCCCCAAACTAGTTTTCGTTCAGAATTCTGTGATCACACGACAGCCTGTCATTAAACAACAACATGCAAATTTTTCCATGTACAGATAATCATCTCAATCGAGATTATTATTGTCTAGGATACTCTGTTCATATTAGCTTTGATCAAAGCCTCTGGTCAAGTTACAATATGAAAATAATTGATATTAATAAAAGAAAACGTATTCTGTAAAGGTAGCACCAAACTTACTGGTATATGTAAAAAACTCATCAAAACCATCTAGAAAACGATTCATCAATTTTCTGTGAAGTATACTGTCCTGAATGAACATTCAAACACAGAGAAAGAATGAAAATGAACGCTTCTGGGAAACATTTTTCATGAAACATCATATCAAAACAATACGCATCAAAGAAACTTTTTTACGAAGTATTTCATTTCAGATGTGAAGACTAGAGCAATCTTGAAACATGATTCTTTTCATTTAGTTTTCATGTATTACTTGCATGAGTGAGAAATACCAAGCCTTGGTTTTTTAGTTTCGTTCATATTTTTAAAAAAGTTTCTTATATCTTCCTCAGTAACTACTCGTCCATCCTGTGCAAAGGTTCGTAGGTAATCAGACAATTTACTTTTCATTTCATTGTATCCTTGTATGACTTCAACCTGTTGAATCCGGTTCATACCGCCAAGAGCTCGCATCCCTTTATCCATTGTTGAATCCGGTTGCTTTGCGGCACCTTTTTCCTCATATTCAGCTACCGTGTCATCCTTTTGAGTCAGATAGGAAAAATCTTTCATTAGAATTTTACATTTTTCGCATTTGCATAGATTATTACGCCAAACATCGGGCCAGAATGCAGCACTGTCTGGAAACTTGCATGCATTGTAAACTTGTTTTAAATACTCCAATCTGCATTGTGATTTAATGAATTCTTTTTTATAAATTGGTTCTTTTTTAACTGAACCATTTGTATTCAATTCCTCAGATTTGATAATAGCCTTCTTTTCATTCGCTTGATTTATATTTGTATCACATGTGTTCGTAGCATCGATTTTATCCTCACTTTCGCTCACAGATACCTCTTCTGCTTTATTGATTTCATCTACTTTTGATTCAGTCATGGTGGTTACAATAGAATTTGCAGTGGGCTTTTTATCAATGGTGGTAGATTGCAACTCTTTATTTGATATTTCATTCAATGTCTCAGAATTTGTTGAAGCATCACTGCACTTTTCTTCAATTTTCACCAAATTCGTAGAACCGTTCAAATCAGTATTATCACTTATTTCGTCTTCTTTTTTGTCCTTACTTGGAGATTCCAAGACATCAACAATAGCGCTTTCATAATGAGTATATTCCCAGTTATAAAACCACAAAAACTGAGTTTTATTCTCCATACACATATGGCATATCATTTCAGAAAAGTCAGAACCATCTGGGATACCTTTTCCATGCAAATGTCGACTGTGAAACCAATCTTCACATATAATACATTGTATCATTTCATCGTCTATAGAGTCTTCTGGATCGGGGTATGGACGATCACACGTACAATATACACCTTTGAAATTATGGTTGTAAGTATTTCCTTCATTTGTTGAATCTTTATCAGGATGAAAATTACATTTAAAATCTTCGAATTTATCATTCCCACAATCACAGCGGAAGTTCCTCTTCGTGTATAACTCATAAAGTTCATGGCCTTCATGGCAATCTAAGGAACAGGCTAGGCATACACCTGCACTATCTGTAGTCTTGCAAGTAGCGCAAGCATAAAGAGCTTGTCTTTTCATATAACCTTCATTGTAAGTGCATTCCTGATCATCACTGCCACCAAGAACGGCATTTGCAGTTGATTCGAGCTCTGTATCCTCTTCGATTATGTCTTGCAAGGAAACCACCGGATCTGTTTCATCTTGCTCGATTTCATCGTGTTTTCGTTTTTCTGCCATGACTATTTTTCTGTTACATTTAACGAAAGGTGTTTCTATAGTAGGCAAAAGTAGTTGAATCTTCGAAATTGGGTTTTGAATTTGAAGTGAAATTCTTACAATAAATAAGAACACAAATCTGAGAACAATAAAAAGGAGTAATGTACAGTATTCATCATAGTATGAGAAAATCAGGATCGAAATCCCAGAAAATACATGGATTAGTTACAAATCTAGTAAAAATGTAAGAGCAGAAATAACAGCGAAACTCATTCGTTACTGATTAGTTTCGGTAAATACATATAAACTACCTCACATAGTTTTGACCTCACAATATGGAATATACATATTATGTCAACAGCTATTTTATCCAAGTTATTAAAGAGAATTGGTTAGACATAGTAGAGAGGTCAGATACAACTACAGCATTCTTGCATTATACGCCTACGGATCCACTCTAGCGCAAAGGCATTGAGGAAGGATTGGGAGTTAGTTTCTCGCCACCTCTACTGATAACGATAAATTGCATTGAAATTTTTTAGTACTTTATATTGTACCATTCAAAAATCGATCATCATAAACAAGCATCCCATGCTCAAGCATATAACGGTGTATAGCAAAAAAAGTTTCATACAATAAAAAGTTCAATGAAAATCTTGGGAATCAAACCATTGCTGCTTGAATATTAATAACCAAATAAATCTTAGCGCAATTCATCAGTGGACATCAAGCTCAACTCCGATCCATCTGGTTCAAATCAATGAACTTGACAATGAGTATCACACATGAACGTAAAATTCGGCGTTTTTGGTGGCTTACAAATTGTTTCCAGAGGAATTACCCCAAGGTGTTTTTTTGTGGCAGAGAATTTAAATATTATCTGTAAAAAGATATTTGTCGAAAATTTTCGTATCAATCAGTAGCCTATACTTCATCTGGTTTTTTTAACACTTCAACTAATTTAGGACCAATTGAAAAATATCGCCGAACAGCTTGTTCATCATTTTCCATTCTTACTTTTACAGACTTGCGAAAAAATCCTTTAACATCAACAATTGAATCTTTTGTAACATCGTTTGCAATGTTTTCATAAACAGCAGGTTCAAAGCTGGTAACGTTACAATAAATAGGTCGATATTGAGGTTGAGAAACGTTCAATAGGAATGTGTATCCAACAAGAGTTTCATCCTTTAAATATATTGGTTTAGGATTAAGAACAACTTTTCCAATTAAATGAGCTTCGTTTCTGAACATGGCAGGATCGAATTCATTTTCGTCCTCTTGGGATGTAAGATTGTCGTTTTCGAACATATCATTTCCCATGTTTTTTCGATGTCCGGTTATGGTAAAATTACGCAAAACTTTCGGAAATCCATGATGGTTTCGCCCAAAAAATAGCCTATGTACAAATGATCTTATCATTATAGAGCATTCAGATAATTGATCTCTAAAACAAATTAGATAAAATATGTTTTATCAGAAAAAGACAGTCAATTGCAATAACTAACCTACATTGGCACAAAGCTTGATCTGATCTAATCCTGCCATGACAGATAACAACTCTCATGTTTATCATGTCAAAGCATTACAGGCTAGAGAAATATTTTTGTGTTAATGTACAGAAAGGATCACATGTTGAAATAACTAGGTTTTACTGAAGCTTGAAGGTTTCCAATTTCACAATTATTTTGAAGACAAATGTCAATGTAGGAATAAACAAATAAATTTATTTCAAGTTATGCTGTATACAAAAACATGAATTTGTCATAAGGAAAAAATAGGGAAATTCCAATTCATTAGTCTCAAAAGGGCTCCCAAAGCTTGAATATCAAACCTTATTTTGTTGATAATAAATTAATGGGAAATCATTCGATTAAGTGAACAACTGAATATCTGTCTCATGGTGGACTATTGATCAAAAATTCCAAATCAAACCAAAGTAAAACATGATAAATGATTCCTGAAGCAATTTCCTCAGGAAGCTCAGGCTGATTGAACATAATGCTTATTCGAATATGAGTATTATACAAATACGCCATGGGACAAGATACAGAAAAAAATAAAATTCATTCTAGACATAAGTAATAATTGTTGAAAATTATATTGTTTGATTTGATTTTGAAATCTACTAAAAAATAATTAAAAAAATGTGATTGAAGCAAAACTGAAGGAAAATGAAATGACAAACAAACAATCGAGAATAACATAATCTAAAATAATAAAATAAAAAGATATCAAACAAATTTAGAACACATGTTAGAATATAGAATTGTAGATAGAATTGTGTATGTGATATATTGCAAATCCATTGCACAATGCATTAGATGTTGATATATTTAAAAATAAAATTAGTTAGAACATTATATTGCAATTTTTGATGGCCCTATATATACATACAGAATGGTTCTATATAATATTTGATGTTAGAGGGATTCATTTTAGTATAATGTGATATTGCCAATGACAAAAAAAATGCAGTATTTTTTTTCAGTGATAGATAGCAGTAATGGTCGATTAGGTCAAGGACGGCGAACCACTGACCAGCGGGTCACAAAGTGACCCACCGCGTTTTATCCGTGATTCGCCAAGGCATGAATAAAATAAAAAAAATGCTAACATATCAGTGATGAAAATTGATAAAACCAGCCTTATATTAATTTAACAATAACTAAACTATTATAATGTACCGTCAGTTGTTAATTTCCGCGGCGGTATGATAATTTTATTAGTTTCTAGCCTACAATACCGTTGAGAAAACAAAATCTTTCAGACTTGAAATATAAACCCTAGAAATCCGAAATAACAATAGAATAGTGTAAAAATGCCTTAATGTGGTTGAAAGCCGATCAAAAAATATAACACTATCAGAGTGGAATTCCCTCCAAACTCTTGGGCACCATAAAATAATTTGTCGTATCATCCAAAACGTTTTTGGCAATTCATATGTGTGTTTTAGTATTCTAATTTCATAAAATCGAGTGCCCCAATAAGTCCCTGATAGAAGTGCCGCATAAGTAAAGCCCAAAACTACACCAACAGAAGCTTATAAGATTTGTTTTAAAAGTTTCTTATAGATACAAACATTGATTAAATATATGTGACCCACTCTCTTCTGTTTCGTGATTAAAAATATAATTTTTGACCCATTCATTGAAAAATCCCCAAATTCTGAATGAAACCAAATTTAGTAAAACACGAAGTCAACTAAAACAAATTCTATAAACATTATTATAGAAATGCAATATGATTAATGTGTTTTTCGTCTTTCAAAGTAACAAAGTAGCAACAACAACACCAATTCTTGGCACTTGCACTCATGGGAACACAGTATCAAAAATCTGAGTTCCAGAATTTTCCTTTCAATAATATGCATGAATTCTAGAAACATTTGATTGGCAACTGAGTGTGATAAATTAATTAAAAAAACTAGTATAGTATTTACTGAACAAATATTTTAAACAAACCCCAATGTTTTGATAATGTGTTGCTACAAAAAATAGTTCTTTTATTAAGAGGAAAAATATATCAATCAGCATTGGACCAATTACTCAATTATATTACCTCTATCAAACAAAAATATTCACCCCTAGGTGTCAGCAAATAATTGCAAACAGAATGATAGACTGGAATGCCATTTTATATGTATTATAATACTAGTACCATTCAGGTATATTTTCAAGATAAGTATTGTGAACGTGAAGTATTCTTTTTTAGGGGCTCCCGAAGTATGCGAACCAAGATGGCGGACATCGGAATGTAATATGTGTACTAGGTTAGGGTTAGGCCATAATTTTAGGTATAAATACTACGGGAGGCTCTTGGCTAGTCTTCGAACTAATAACAGGACTAAAATAAGGAAAATTGGAAAAAAATTATCGCCCAACCCTAACCTGTTACTCATGTTACGTTCCGATGTCCGCCATCTTGGTTCGCATACTTCGGGAGCACCCTTTTTTATTTATCTGCAGAAACTGATTATCAGGAGCAAGATATTATTAATGCTATAAAAATGCTATATGAATACTATTATAATCAAAAATCATTAATTATGTGTATCTTTACTGGGAATGGATGAAAGTATGAAAACTTACTTTGAATTTGAAATATGAAAAAAGGGATATGAAAGATTAAATAATTTGGCACAACAAAAAATTTATGGATCATTTTTTACATATTTGTGTATGATAGTACAGATGCAATATCACATATAAGGCACTTAAATGCAGAGGATGTAATAAAGTTGATAACACAAAAGTATCGTCACAATGTCTGTCATTAATGAATTGGGATGTACTACGCTTAATTAATAATAAATATATTCATAAGTGCAAAATTGGTAAAAAGAAACAGAAATATTTCAGTAACTGATTTATCTTGCAATTAAGTCTTCTTGTATTTCTTCAAGTGTTTTACCTTTGGTTTTGGGAATTACTTTATATATAAAAACAACTGACATTAAAGTCAGCAATGAATTTATAAAGAACGGCCAACCAACACCGCCACATACTTTTGAGAAATCCAAAAATGTCATTGAAAGTAACAATTGTATAGCCCAATTTAAACTTGTGGAAATTGAGAAAGCAATCCCACGAACTTTGGTTGGAAATATTTCACTCAAAAATATCCACGAAACGGGACCAAAGCTAAATGCATAAGCTGATACAAAAGCAATAAGAGAGAATAACACAACCCATCGTGCTATTTCCGAGCCTGGGACAATCTCAGTATTGAATGTTTGATTGGTGTGATTAGTCATACAAGAATCAACAACACCGATATTGAAGCTTATTGCACAACACGAAATAATTAATAAAGACACAAACATAACCAAACTACCAACAATTAAAAATGCTTTTCTTTCATATTTTTCAACTATGCTTATACATATTGCTGTTGATATTAATTTTGCTACACCAAGACCCACAGAGCAAAACGAAGCCATACCATTGGCTTTAAAACCAAATGACACTAGAACAGTTGAGGCATAGAACAGCAAGTTAGGTTGTCCAGTTGCCTGCTGAATCACCATTAGGCTCAGACCAATAAATACACTATATCGAGTTGCAGTGTCACGAAATATATCACATACATTACATTTTGGATTATTTGAAGTGTAAATAAAAGATTTCATTGCATTCCACTCGTTTAGGGTTTCGTCTGACGATTGATCATTGCACTGCAGTTGGGAATGAATTTGTTTAGCTTCCTCTATGCGACCTTTCATTAGAAGATATCGGGGACTATACGGTAGAAAACACACAGTAACAGTCATGGCCAAAGCTAAAACTAGAGATATTCCAAACATCCATCGCCATCCACTTGAGGTATTATATGCAAATGCAGCGTTGGAACAATATGCCAAAAGGAATCCCACAGTGATTCCGAGTTCGTTAAACGACACAAGAGTTCCTCTGAATTTTGGCGGAGAAATTTCAGAAACATAAATACATTCAGAAGCACTTGATAAAGCTATGGCAGTCCCAAGAATCAAACGTCCGCAAATAAGAATATTATAACTTTGCGAAGTCGCAACAATTATCGCACCAATCGCATATAATACAGATGACCCAATAATGCAGGCTTTGCGACCAAAATAATCCACAACAAATCCTGCACAAAGAGACGCCAATAATGCTCCAATAATTACGGATCCAATTGTCATTTCTTGCTCAAAACATGAAAGTTGAAAGTATTCTTGAAGTTGAACCAGTGCCCCTGATATTATTCCCAAATCATATCCAAATAAAATTCCACCAAGTGTTGCAAGCACACTCGAGAGCAAGATATATTTATTTCTGAAAGCTCCATTCAATTTAGGCTTGCGCTTTGAAACTTGCGGTCTGAAAAATATAGAAATAATCATCAACAGTTATTTGGTCCTTTGTACTTACTGTTGTACATTATAATAATTATTTTCACCATTGTCAGATTGTGGAGTTCAAAATAAATCAGACTTATATCTAACTGTCCGTGAGAGCAGAAAACTTATAATTCATTAAAATCTTAAATTTTATTAAAATTCGAATTTTGTTTAAACGCTGTCTGTAACAATGATCTAAATTATAACAAATTTAAATATAAGTTTATTTCGACTCCATAATCAGCATAAAAGACGATGAAATAATTGAATAAAACAAAATAAATAAAACTAGTTACAGAATCAGGAGAGCGAACAGAACTTCAAATAAGGTTTAAACCTGTACCGGTACCTGGTACCGTACAGTGGTACAGTCCAGTTTTTCGATTGAAAGGTGTTGCCAAACTCAGAAACTGCCAAATGAAGTGGTGCATTTCGGCATACCAAAAAGGACGGTACCATATTAAATTAATTAAAAATAGCACACACATACCGGTACAAATTGCCTACTATCTTTGAAAATATCACCATACCTTTGCAATGTCTGACTATGTTTTTCTTCGTATATCAACAACTCATGTTCAGTCTCCATTGTAGGGACGGACTAAAAGTAGGCACTTGCAAATTAGGCACTTTTTTAGGCACTTATTTAGGCACTTTGGAAAAAAAGTAAAAAAGGCGTAATACCTTTTAAAAACATAATTAATTAGTTAAAAATGGTCAAATTAAATGTTGAAAACGCAAATTGCAACGGGCAAACTCAATAACAATAATTAAAACGTAGTATTAAAGGCAGTCGCACGCGCTTGGTCACCACATATGCTAGGCACATATTTAGGCACTTCGAAAAATAAAGAAAATGGCAGTTATCACCAATAAAAGACGGAGACATAAACATATTACCGACACTGATTAGCCTGGGCAACCAGACCGTTAATAGAGGCAAAAGGTAACTGAGACAAAACGAAGAAAACATTACATACAACGAAAATTCCGCAGTCCGAGGAGTTGTTTTGCTGGGGTGTATCGGAATAAACAAATCGCTTCCACTCCAGTATGTTCGGGCAGCGGTCGATTGCTGCGTATGAGGAATGTAATATTCTCATACATATGTCAATGGTGTTTTTTGACTGGCAAACATTGCAACCTGCCATCCAGGAATCAAACAAACCAATCTCTTTTCTATTTTTTCCTATTTTCGAAAAGCCTTAATAAGTACCTAGCATATGTGGTGATCCTTCTAATACTACGTTTTGAATATTATCATTGTTTTTACTTGTTGCACTTCGCGTGTGCAGCATTTAATTTGACTACTTTTAACTAATTCATTAATTATGTCTTTAAAAGAGTTATTACGCTCATTTTAATTTTTTTTTACGAACTGCCTATCCTGTTTCCCCGAAAATAGGACCTCCTACCCTGAAAATAAGACCTAGCCTGAATTTTAAGAATTATATATAATATATATATTAATATATTAATTTCGGGGAAACAGGTAAAAGGTGTCTACCGGTAACAATTTATTATTCTCAAATACCACTACTAGACTCAAGTGCATCTATTGGATATTCACCCAGTTCCAGGCTAATCATTTTGACTAATATTTTTATTTTCTTTTTTTTATTGGTGATTATTCCCAATTTTTTTTTTTCGATGTGCCTAAATATGTGCCTAGCATATGTGGTGACAGAGCGCGTGCGTCTCCCTTTAGTACTAAGTTTTAAAAATCATTATTGGGTTTAACTGTTGCAATTTTTGCGTTCAACATTTAATTTAAATATTTTGAACTAATTCATTACCTTTTTAGGAGTTACTACGTCCATTTCACCTTTTTTCCGAAGTGCCTAAATAAGTGCCTACCGGTAACAATTTATTATTTCTAAATTCCAGTACTAGACTCGAGTGCATCTATTGGATATTTACCCAGGCTAATCAGTGTGGGTAATATGTTTATGTCTCTGTCTTTTATTAGTGATAATTGCCATTTTCTTTATTTTTCGGAGTGTCTAAATATGTGCCTAGCTTATGTGGTGACCAAGCGCGTGCGACATCCTTTAATACTACGTTTTAAATATTGTTATTGAATTTGCCCGTTGCAATTTGCGTTTTCAACATTTAATTTGACCATTTTTAACTAATTAATTATGTTTTTAAAGGTATTACGCCCTTTTTACTTTTTTTCAAAAGTGCCTAAATAAGTGCCTAAAAAAGTGCCTAATTTGCAAGTGCCTACTTTTAGTCCGTCCCTCCATTGTATCTGCTGCTGCAATTTCTGAATGTCCCTGTTCTTTTCTCGACTGGATGAAAAGACAGCACTATCAGATTCAGACCGCGATGGCACTGCCACTAACGATACGGTGGGAAAAACGGTACCGAACTTAACCAGACTACCAGACGCGATTACCGCAGTCCGTGCTCTGGCCTCTGGTGCGAGGCACTGGTACAACAACAGCAGCATGAGAACTGTGGCCGGCGGGCAAATATGGAGGGTATTCATTATCGCCGCTGAGCGTCGCCATTTTGTTTTTATGTGGGCATGCGCGGAAAAGTACTGTGTGCTTCCCCGCGACGTTGGACTGGTTTGGGCTTTTCGATTGCAATGGTGGCTCGTGCGTCTGGTGGTTCCAAATTGCATTGCTGCGTACCGTTCTGTAATGGCGATAGCCGTTACTCATCAGACTTATCGTTCTACTCTTTCCCCAAAAATGAAGAGAGCGTGGATTCACAGTATTCGTCGCGATTCTGGTAAACATTGGCGCGGCGGTGTGGCTCAACGGGCTAAGCGTTAGGAATACGCTCGCCACCGCACCTCTAATTACTCTGCGTCGGTTCGCAGGTTCGAATCCCGTGCAGGGATGGTTATGTGCGAGAGGATTGCTGGACTCCTCACCGTCGTTGGGTGGTTCACGTAACCGCTGGTCGGTTACGGCTTCCTCCACCACCAAGTCCATGCTTCCGAAAATAAACAATACAGTATAACTAATCCCATACCCGACTTGGAATGGTAACCGGACGAGAGGCCGTGGTTCACCATATGGATAAGCCGTATTATCGGCTTTCCTCTCCCCCGGGATAAATATGTAAATCCTATCCTATCCTATTTTCAAGTAAGTCAGTATTTTGTGGCAAATTTTTTTTTCTTCTGGTTTTAATTTTAGTTTTTACCTGATTTTCTCTTCTCGCTTCTACTTTAGTTATTAGGCTATATTTATGCGGTTGTAGGCTACATGTGAGTGTATTTGAGGTGAGCACAGGCCACGACTTTCTTTTACAGTTTTAGCCACAATTAATTCAACTAATGATTTGGTTTCTACGAGACTAACTACTTATCCTTCTTCTATGCTTTTGTGCCGGCAGATCGGTATGCATTTAATGCAAGGATGCTGTAGCAAGAGTAAAGATAACTATCCTAAGTGATTCAAGAGTCTTGCTGTGAGTCTTAGTGTGCAGCAAGACTCTTGAATCACTTAATTAAATTAATTTAACTAATCTTAGTTATGGCTCTTCTGATTCCGTAGACATAATAAGTGTTTATTCTGTCAAAATCTTCCTGATGTACTGATTATGGGAATCAAGCTAAACTTAATAACCTATAATATTATTAGGTGGGCATACATTGATTCCTTGAAGCCTAGCTTCACTTTAGTTGGTGTTATTTATTCAGTTCGTATCAGCTAGTTTATTTTGACTTATTAAAACAGATTACACCAAGAACGCGAGTTTGTGGTAATCATTTCAGACCCGAAGACATATATGAGACGCCTTCTGGTCGACGCCGTTTGCACCACAACTCAGTTCCATCAAAATTTAGTTGGACAAAGTTAATTGCAGAGAGACCACTGCCAAATAGACTGAGTTAAAACAGAATATATCATTTTTAAGTTAGACTATACCACCATACTAGTATCAAACCAAAATTTAAAATTAACCAATTTGAAAAAATATTTTGACCCAAAGTCTAGACTCTAGATTAAAATATCAGGGTGGTCCAACATTGTCGGCTCCGCGGGCCACAAAATTGTTTTTGCGTTGTTCGCGGGCCACAAAAGTGCCAAGAATAGGTAAACAGTGCAATACAAAACAAACACTTTTTATTGTGCAAACACATAGTTATAAGACATAGCCTGCTCTGGCTAATAGAATCCGCATTCGATTCTTAGTTTTCTATGATGCCTATATTGTTAGCATATATTCCCGACCAAAAAGATAGAAAGCCAGATACTAATTTAGACTACCAAGCACATCATTCAACTTCGCTAATTGCCTCACAGCTAGCCATAGTCAATTCAGTGCCATTAGAGATGTAACAATATGTAAAAATATGTTTCTGATTAATAATAATACCAAAATATTTTGTGTTAGCGCCTCCTGACGAATAAGAATAAAAGCTAGTTTTCTGTCGTCCACGTGATTTGCGCCCCAATTATATGCACTCGAAACGCACTATGTCGATGATTCTACAAATATTTAAATACTTAGATAGGATAGGATTTACACATTTATCCGTGTTATCTTTTCCCTCTCCCCCAGGATAAATATGTAAATCCTATCCTATCCCAAGGGAGAGAAAAGACGGTTCATCCGTATGGCGAACCAAGACCTCTCGTCCGGTTACTGGTATGAGATTTGTTAACTAGTTATGTGTTTTCGGAAGCATGGACTTGATGGTGGAGGAAGCCGATAACAAAAGAAAATCTGGTCATTTCGCATTGTTTGTTTCATTAATCAATATATCATTTTTATGGTTACGAATTTTGTATTTTCTATTATTCTAATGGATCACTGGACGCCTTGTTGCCATAGTTCATTTTGAATTCTTGTTGTTTTTTCTTTGTATGATTGTGTCAAATTAGATAAATGTGTAAGTAATAGGCCTATTCCACAGTTATTGTGGCATCCCGTAAATTAGTTCAATTTTTTATCAGATTTTTTTATGATTGTGTTTAATTAGGTTGTTATTTAACATTTAGTTGTTTCGTTACTATACTTGCTGCTTCAATTCAGCCGCAAGGTGTCTTTGAATAGATAACTTTTTGAATCTTTCGCCACCCCTCGTTAACTGCAACAAGCCGATATCCGTATTTGTAGTTCGTTACATATATATATATATTTTATTTATTTCATATCATAAGCTATATAGATTTTGCACGACGAAAATAAATATGTGAAACTATCCGTAGGGTGGTTCAAGTAACTGATGGTCGGTAACGGCTTCCTCCATCATCAAGTTCATTCGTATGAAACTATTACCTGACTGATTGAGTTATCCTATAGCCCACCCGACAAGAATTGGTAACAGGGCGAAGAGCCGTGATTGGCTTCCACATACGATTGAGCCTACTTAACGACTTCCCTCTCCCCGGGATAAATATACGAATCCTATCTATTTTACATAGCCACTTCTTCCATGCACTGCAAAGCAACGAAAACAGCAAGAAAGGGAGAAAAGCTAAAAATCTGTATGTAGAAAATGCTTTTTGATTGCGAATAATGATACCACTGATGAGATGATATTATTTTTCAAACTAGAAAAAATTTCCAATTCAACAAACGGGGATATACGATATACTGACGTTCTGACTTCTTTTTCTGTCGGCTATTCTCCCCCGAATTTATCCAAAAGTGAAGGGAATACCTATGATTAAAGTTGAACATACTGAGAATCTCCCGATGCAACGTATTTTAAGTCTTCAAAATCATTGATTATTACCTAATTAATTATT
The DNA here is from genome assembly GCF_013122585.1 of Styela clava. Taxonomy (NCBI): domain Eukaryota; kingdom Metazoa; phylum Chordata; class Ascidiacea; order Stolidobranchia; family Styelidae; genus Styela; species Styela clava. The sequence continues at coordinate 12,203,349 of NW_024102835.1, read as the reverse complement.
AATAATTGAATTACATATTATTTTACAAATATTATTAAAACAAGCGAGCTATGCTCAAATATATGGACACGTCACAAGGTGCCGCTATTTTTTATTCTGACACTAAAAAAAACGAATCTCTTGAAGGCCACAGAGATTTTTGTAATAAGTAAAAGTAATAGCCTTCTGGCAAAAAAAAAATCAATCTTAACCACTGAAAATTTCAAAGCAATTGGTCCGTTTTCGAAAAGAAAAGCGATTTTATAATAATGATGAACAACAACAACAACATATGATTGAAACGGTCGTTATGTCCACTGACGTGTTCAATTAACATTCTCACTGTTTATACATAGGAATGGTTAGAAAGAACCAAGTGAAAAGGGGTATATCTGCAATGAGTTTCCTTTGAACGAACGTCGCTTCCAAATTTATAAGCACACAACTTATGAAAAATGGGTGCTGTCGAGGGATCAGAAAAAACAATAAAAATGATCCCTCACTCTATAGAAGACTGATCAAATTTATATACTGAAGACAACAGTTTCCCTCTTATTTCTATATACTATTATTTAAACAAAATAAATAAAACGTTTCATCATAAAACGTTGATGAAATTGAATTAATAAAATATTTATTTTGTGCAAAGGTTAAACATGATATGCTCAATAATAGAAATGAGTAGTGAAAAATAAACGGAAAAGAAACAAATGAACGTATTGGTCCAAAAAAGCGAATGAAACGAACGTTCGTTCAGTTTTCGTCCCATTTGTAATTTTACCTTTTTATCGATACTGGCACAATGATAATACTCGTCAGTTGCATCCGTGGTTTGAAATGTATAAATGCTTATAAATTGTAGTTAAGCAATGTATATATATCTAATATGAAGTTGGAAATGCGTCCACGCTATATAAGTGACGGACGCCAATCTCATAAAAAATGGAAAAGGTTCGGTTACGTCTTCCTTCAATATTTTTTGAGTCTTTAAAATGAATTTTTGACAGAATTGGTATAATATAAATTTTATTAAACAATATCTTGAATAGTAGTAATTTCATTCAATCGTTTATAAACGTCACGTCGAATAATCGGGATTACTTTTCAAAGGGCTGAGATGTATTTCGGTCATTAAAGATGGATCTATTGTAGGATCATCTTGTTGTGCTGATTCATCAGCCGAATATTTTGTACTTTTTGGATCTTGAGTGTTATTGGTTTTGTTTGATGGTGATTCATCTGTATTATAATAGTTTATGATCAACAGTACACAGTACAATTTGATGCTTCATCGCAATTTCTAACTTACCCAAATTTTGCATATTTTTATAAGTGAGCGCAGTAGAATGATTCAGGGTTGGTCCATCTGTTTGTGACTGAGTTCCAACTCCTATCAAAAGAAATATTATCAACATAAAACCTAAAAACTTTTTCTAAATTGCAAATACCTTAGTATATATAGTCGTAAAAACTTACTCAGAAGACTTTTCGCTAAAATGCATTGTCGCGAATGGTAGGATATGACCCCGGTAAAAGGAAAATCGGCGAGTAATAATATGGATAACCATGGCCTCTTGTCCGTTTACCAGTCCATGTCGAGTATGGGATTAGTTAGCCAGTTATTTGTTTTCAGATGCAATAACTTGATGAAGGAGGAATCCGCAACCGTTACGTGAACTCCACAGCGATGATGAGTCAAGCAACTCTCTCGCATATATATGATTATCCCCCACGGGAGTCGAACCCGCGAACCCAATCAGGGTAATCAGAGGTGATGTGGCCAGTGTATTCCTGATGCTTATGGCGATGCGCCACACCGCCGATGCGCTACCGAGAACTACCGATTGTCCCTTTTTGAACCTATTGTTTCCTACTGAGTTTTCCATAAGACAAGTTTGAGTACCTTTTGGCTCATATATGCTCATATATATATAAGAGAAAAAGAGAGATGCATGAGATTTTAAGTATTTAAACAATTCACAATATAAAATATAATAAATCAAAATATTATAGGGAACTACAGGTTATTCTCAAATAAGGTTGTTGTCCACCCGGAAGATAGTAGCCTACCTGTAGACGCAGTTGATGTGGCATTATGAACATCGTATACAGATGATTTTCTGAGGTTTATTTGAGGCAGATATTTTGTCCACAGCGTTCGAACATCTTTACGTTTCACACAGAAGAGAAGAAATATAAAAAGGCCCTAAGAAAGACGTATACACGATCATCGCATATAGTAAAAGATAGAAAGGAATAATGTTGGACGGGTCAGAGTTTTTGATTAAACCTCTACCTGAAATGGTAGTTAAAAAATGTTGTTATATGTGGAGTTTGTATGTTTTTAATCAATTATTGACAGTCATAAAAAATAATATCTCAACAAATCAAATTTTAGTATTGCACGGTTTCGAACAGAAAAGACAGTCGTAAATTTAGGTTATTAGCTGGCGAATTCGTACTGTTTGAGAACGATTATATGTGTGGACTGGAAATCAAATTTGTGAGGTAATTTGTTACCTGGAAAGCATTTGATAGTGAAAATAACCATCCAAACACTTCGTTTACAATAGCGTCATCAGTAATTGTTAGTGGAACAGCAAATATCCATGTGATCCCAAGAAGAATAGACACCATAAATATTCTATACGCGTGATCCTTTGTTTCATTTTTTTGAATTTTCGTTGATCTTAACTATAAACAACACGAAGTTAAATTTTATTGTTAGTTATTTATATGTTTTTTAACTGTCATAATTACGTAACATTTAGCCTACAATAAGATTCGGAAATTAATAGCAAAAACAAGAGAGCGATTCTTAAATATATGGACACGAAGACCAAAACGTAGTAATACGAGTATGAAATCGGTCACAGTAGACGACCGGTAGTACCGGTACAGCAGTTTTTATGACTAACAAAAACGCGGAACCGCCACAAAGTGCGCAAATTTTGATGGCGTCATCGCACAAAACAACGAATCCCATGGAGCCAACAGGAAATTTTGAAATAAATAAAAGTATTAAACTTCTAGCAAAAAAGACAATCATTGACCACTGAAAATTTCAAAGCAATTGGTCCAGCAGTTAATGAGAATAGCGATTTTTTTCATAACAATGAGAAGAAAAATGACGAAAGATGTTGTCAGTAAACAATATTATTTAGTCCCAACACTTTGTTTTGGTAATTTTATAATTCTAACCTCTGAGTTGGATTTCGTCAACACTCGAATGATATTGATAAACCCAAAAATATTTCCGATGAACATTATCCCAACAGGTGTCAAGAATCCAAAATACAAAGAATATCCATGAAGCCAACATAAACGATCGCTTACATAAAAGGACGGATGAAACTGGGGATCTGAAAGTGTATTTTCTAAGAATTAATTAATATAACAAAGGACGAGAAGATAAATATCAGTATTCTTTCAAAATATATCATCAAGCGTACGCTATTTGTCCGAATTCTTGGCCTAGAATAAATGAAACAATTCGAAAAACATTTGGCATTTTCCCACGATTTCATGCTGAAAGTTAATTTTCAGAATCAAATTATTTTACCGTTATCCGCGGCAGTAGACCATCCTTCATATTGCATCATATCTCCAGTGACGTAAGCCACGATGATTGTTAGACCGGTTGCCAACAGTGAGAGAATGTAAACAATAAAGGACGCTTTCATTACATAATTAGATGACATATGACTGAAGATATATACAAATTTCCTGAACATAACAAATTTATTTAGGTTAGGCTCTTCTTATACAAAGTTACATAACTTTTGTCATAACGTAACCGTTCATTGTATGGGTTGGTACCACTGATTGAACTTAACAGTAATGCCAATTACTGAAGGTGAAAGTACAATTTTCGAAATCAAAGGACCCAGTAAACCCACAGAAAACTAAAATTAAGTAATATCTCTCTTGAAAACATTTTCGTTTTTACCTACTACAAATTTGGTAGCGATTGATGTAAAATTACAAAAAGGTTTCCTGTAAGCTATCAGTAAAAACAACAACAGCACTTCATCGAAATGACCTATATGTCAAAAATAATGAACATACGTCTACCTGTACATTGTTATACTTTCAGCAAACATCCAACCCCAAGCAGACAAAAATGAGAATTGAAGAATTCCTCCGACAATCATGCAAGGTATATACGAACGAGGTCTTTCGACTCCGATAATAAATGTCAAATAGGCAACAAGTAAACATATACTCAAATGAATGTGAATCTGATTGATTTGACTAACACGAAGTTTTCTGGAAAAAATAGGAATTTATATTACATTATTTAATTCAAGTTGAATATCACCAAATTGGTATTAAACGCTAACAATGCCTTTTTAGTCATAGCCGTTGACCCTTTTTTGTAGGAATATTGTACCTTGAAAAAGTAACCTAATTTAACTGTGTCTCAAAATGAATTATTGTTTAAAAATATGGTCCTTACTGCTATTCAGAGCAAGCTATTGATGAATATTTACTTACTTAATGGACAAATAGATGATCAGCACGAATGTCAATCCAGCAATTGAGCAAGAACAACCAACATAACTTGCGATATTGATTGCGTAGCTGCCTGCAACTGCATGCGTTTGCTAAAAAAATATATAATTTTTTTTTTGACAATATTTTTTTCATGCTGTTATGGGTATGCATAGCACCAGTGACTAGAAAAAATTGTATCCCACGTGTCCCACACTTGTTTCACTCTTGTTCGCCTTTAATCATACTTTCTCACCTTGCACCTCGATTGTTCATAAGGAGTGAGATTCATACAATTGGGACAAGTACAGAACAACTGGGGGAGCGTGACATTTTCGAAATACTCGGTACATAATTCGGTTTCGAGGGTTATGGAATTTCTCCGACGTGTATATTTAGTCGAGTAACATTTCGTTCTGAGGTATTGCGATGGTAACAATAACTTACGCGACAATAGATACATTTTCAATTTTCCAAAATAAAACTAAAATTTGTCCTAGTCTGAAATATATCTTCCCATTATATCTGGTTGATTTGTCATTGAAAACTTTTACATATTTGTGTGAGTTCTCGTTGTTTCAATTTTCCTAATTAACTTAAGAAACTTTAAATATAAATATCTTACTACAAGAACTGCAAAATTAGTTGTGTGATCGCAGTCACAGGTAGTTGTTATTGAGTCAGTCACTGACGTTTGGCATCCATCATATTTCCAGCCTCCATCGGATAAGTCCAAATAAGCACAGCGATGAGTTATAAAATCCTATATTTTCAAGAAAAGCTAAATAAGGAAGGTCTAATAATATACACTAATAACTATTCCGAAAGCTGTGGTCACAAATCACAGTTAAAATTCTATCATCACCCATAATTACGCGATTTCATCATGCATATCTGGATAAATTAAAATTCAAACATATAAAGGATGATTTTGGTCTTCCAGGGGCATTGTCGGTCATCGGGACTAGATTGTAACCAGCTCAAAATTGGTCTGGGGGGCAAATTATTTTTTGTATTTTTTTGTATATTAACGTAATACGACGCTTACTCGTGTCTTTTGCTCCGAACAACGCTAGATAAATCAGCCATTAATATCTAACAATATCTTATTAAAGAATCTCTCCACAAACTTACTTCGCTGTCGAAGGTATTCAGGCTACATAACCGCGCATGTTCATCTATCTCGGTTGTTCATTTGGAGAAAAGACTATTGATAGTATGCAAGAAAACCTCGGGATTTCAATAAATCGTTAAAGAATAAAGCAAAATGGTGTTGAAAAGACGTAATAATATATGTCATGGGCCCTCATATAACCCCCTTGACTATGCTGGGACTGCAAACTTCAAAGTAGGCGTGTACATGAATTTTTAGCAATGCCAAAAATTATTATTTACCCTTTTTTGTCCAGTTTCTCGTTTGGGTTGTCCAAACTTGTGTGATATTGGTTCTGATAGTTGACTCAACTTAGTTCTGGTAATTTGTGAACTGAAAACCTGACGAAATAAACATGCCAATAACATATTTTCCTAACCGATGACTTTTGTCTTAAATATTGTATTATATTGTAATTAATATCTTAATAATATTGTATTATAAATATTGTATATCGGTATCCCATAGATATCGTCATATTTGAGATCATAGTCTATTTTTCTTTTGTTGAAACATGAATTTCCAACAAAATGGTACAAGATAAAGTACTAGTTACTTTGATCTTCACTTACGTATTACATATTACTCAAACATTTTAAGCTTGTATACCCAAGTTTTTGTAATTACAACCTATATGCGTGTACATGGTTAAATATCGTTTTTCGATTGTCTTATTTACTTTCATACTTCATATTGATGAGAGTTCATTACCTGATTTAGTGTAGTTTTTGTTCTGGTTAAGCTCGGAAATAAGGTCCCATCTTTATGCAAATAAAATACTGCAAATGCAGTTTCATTACATGAGTTCGGAAAAGCAGAATCTGGAATTACAGAATGCACGTTGGGTTGAAATGTTCTCGTTCGGTCAGAGATCGTCTGGTTGAATGTGATAGCTGATGATGCATTTTTTGAACATTTGATCTTCTGTGCCTAGAATAGGATCAAGTTGGCTGTTGAGATTGCGGATTGTAACACAGGAAACAGATAAAGGTGGAAACAAACGGAAAAGAAAACGGATGGAAAGTTAAAAGAAGAATAGCATTTAATATATATATTTTTTATATTTAACTCCGGTAAGATTAATACAACTTAATAATACGGAGAATTTCATGCTGCACCATTCGTTCAGAGGCATTTACTGAAAAAACAAGATGTAAAGAAGATAGCATAATATGATAGTATACCGTGAAAACGTTCGAATTCGAAGTTACAGTAAGTTCATCGTCATTCATAACAAGATTAGATGCGAACATTTCCAACGTTTTTGCAAAAGACATTTTATCTTCGTTTGATAAAGTTGCCACACCATTTGTATAATCCATCTGCACCGCGTCATATATGTCATCAACTATCGACAGTAGGTACATCATTGTGTTTTTCGTTATCTAATGGCAAGAAAACAAAATTTGTAATCCATGGCACGGCGAACGGCGCATCGTGCTGATCGTTGGGAATACGCTTGCTATCTCAGCCCTGATTCCCTGCGTTCGTTTGCAGGTTTGTATCCCGTGGAGATAATTATGCTCGAGAGGATTGCTGGTTCCTCACTGCCGTATTGTGTTTCAATTGACCGCTGTTGGGATACGGCTTCAACCACCGTCAGGTACATGCAACAAAACAACTTGCTCACTTATCAACCCCATACTTGACATGGACTGGTGACCGGACGAGTGACCGTGATACGCCATGCGACTTTCCCCTGCCCGGGTTAAAAATATTGATTTATCCTTATATATAAAATTTTACAAGATAATTACATCGATATCATCTTTTTCAGCAGCCTTCTGTAAGACGTCCAGGGCGTTTACAATGTTTTTTACACCATCGTCCGCCATATTTGATGAAATGGAACTCAATGCCCCTATGGTCAATTCAAGAGTATAACTCGTATAGTTGGTGTCCTGAACAAATACAAATAGTCCCGATAAGCATGAGAAAGTATCTGGAAATGCTAAATTTGAATCAGCTATCAACTTACATATAAGCTAATTTTGGTCTCATGGAAAGTATTGAGGCTTGCACAATTTTTGGAATGATGACTGATTGTTTACCATTCAATTTGAGTTTAACGTTAAAACTCTAAAGTACAGCATGTTATTAGGGATAAAATATTGACGGTATAACCTCAAGCCTACACTCCTAATCTTTGCACAAGTTATATAGTGGGACAAAACCAAACGTACGCAATGAAGCAATTTCATCATAAGTGTACAATAATCTGTGTAATGTATGTCAAAGCAATGAACAAATACATATTGAAGTATATGACTATATGCTTTTAAAAAAAATAAAAATAAATAATTACCTCATTAACAATTTCCGAAGCAGATTTGTCACAGAAATATTCTATCAATGTTTCAGTATCATAATATCCTATCGGCTCTCCTTCTTCGACGTCCAAAAGGGCGCATTCGATTAAAGCATAATAGCCTGAAACAATTCCAAATACATGTAAAAAATCAAATCACGGTGGGGTAAAATTTGACTTCATATATTTTACTTTGTCAATATTAACTAGCCTTGCATGAGTCCAAGAAAGTGGTTTTCAACCGGCTTACGCAGAGCCCTAGGGTTTCGACGGCGCAGTCTAAAGAATTCCGTGAGTTTACATTCAACTACGAGAGTCTTTATGGTCAAAAGTAAATATACACTTTTGATCTTGATTTGTTTTTAGGTACTCACCATAGAGCGTTCATTTCTTCATAAAACACAGTATGGTTATTAAGTAATAAAATTTAGTTACTTTTTGTATTTTGCATCAACCTACAGAATCACAAGGAGATTAACCCAAGAAATGTAGCGTATAAATCAGTAAGGCATATTCAGCGCCTCTTTAACAGAGAATTCGGAATTAATTCAAAAAGTTACCTGGACTTGAACACGTTTCTTGAGATCGTTGTATCGTATGAATTTCAGCATTTGGAAAACTGTATGTTCTACCAACTACTTTTCTCGACTGAAATGTATCTCCGACGCATAGAGGAGAGACTAGATGTCGAAATATGTATAAAAGGAAGTATATACTTATTATTTACAAAATATATAAGACACTAAATGAAGATCCTTGGACGATTACAAACTACTATGTCGAATTGCCGTTCTGAAGATTTCATTGGCATAATTTGAATTTGGGTACTTGTTGAAAAAAGCGAAACGGCGATTAGAGATAACGCATAACCATACAGTAATGCAGTAACCCCTTAAACAACTGCACAAACTTTGCCTTTGTCGCTATGTCATAAAAAGCTGTGAAAAGTATCCAATTTGCATGTACCATTTTTGCGAACTCGTATACACCCTGCATCAATCATTAGTATGGGGCATCGATCGCGTTCGCCACTCTTTTTTGCGCAAACGATTTACTAGGCTTAGACCAATTTTACGCATTTCGTTCTTTCATTTGACGAAAGTCACAGTTGGTTAGGGTTGGAGTCAGGGCACGGCCCAAGTTTGTTTTTAACCTTTCGAGGGTTTGCAGTAGTTTACTGCTTGGTTAACGATTCTTGATTAGTGATTATTTGGTCTTTTGCCCTTATTTTGGGCTCAAAGTTAGGCACAAACCGTGATAATAACGTTTTTGGTATAATCTGTCGCAAACACAAATGATCGAGGTAATTTTTATGAGTCGAAAAAAATATGCTCCATATCGAATGCTCAATTCTGGAACAAGTCAACAGCATTATTCTTTACCTGACATGGGAGCATCCACGACAATACCCGGTAAACCTTGCAGCGAATTCCAGAAATTTGTGTCAATAGTTATGTTGTACATTTTTTTGAAAATTGGTAATGTAAGTTGCTCGCTGGTCAAAACTTCATAGGTTAGTATTACGGATCCTGCATAACAAATATTTCTTTATTATAAAAACAGTCATCAAAGTACGTAAAAAGTGAGTCAGACTCAATTCTGCTTATGGTCGAATCTGTTATTTTGTTTGTGATTCAACCTAAATGAATGATATTACGTAACAATCTCATCGTTTCTTGCGATGTTCTGAACTGTATATCATTACACGGCGCTCCAGAAGTGTGTGTACCAATATGGAAGTAACTAATTGTTTTTGCCTACTTTACATCAAGTTGGGGACGAAAGCGTAAAGGGACGGAAGCGTTTGGGCAGGGGATATATTCACTTGGCTAACACTAACAGTCCCTGAACTCTTAATAGAACTAATATAGAAAATTTGAATTGGTCGCCGGCGTTAAAAAATGTTGCAAATAACTTTATTGCTTTGTATATATATCAACATTGGTCCCCAACCGTTTGTGTTCAATCTTTCGTGTATCCTTAGTTAGTGTGTGCGTAAATAAGCAATATATAGCAATGAAAATAAAGGATATTAGTAGTTTTTTACAGCACATACAAAGCTAAAATTCCTCCCAAGAAAGAAAAAATTCCTCTCCGGAGAGAAATTCATCCCAAGTTGCGAAACCTTGATCAAAACATTAGAAACGTATACCTTTAGTCAACTTGACCGCATGTATTCCAAGAACATAAAATCCATATGGTGTTACTTGGTAACTGTGCATAAGTCTTTGTGTCAATAAACTCGTCATATTTTGATACTCAGGTGACGAGGTATTCGACAGAGATTGAGAATATGGAAATCCGAAACGTTGACTGATGATAGTTGCACCTGAATTTAATTCCATAACATATATAAAAACACGAAGCAGATTCATCTAATGCTCACTCAAAAATAAACTCAAAATTATTCAAATACCACTACATGCATGTTTGAAAGTGATGGGGATTTAATTTAATTTGCAAATGTTATGTTACAATTTTGAATGTCGGTTTCAAATTTAATTTTATCACCCATTTTTATTTATTGCCATTTTTACACTTGCATACTTCTGAAACAATACTATTTCACCAAAACTCAATGGAAAACTTATATTACACTTCTCCTGCTTTTGTATTACAGCCTATAGTGACATTGAATCAAGAAAGATAATAATAGAAACCGTAGACTTACAGAAACATGTGGTTGTGCTCGAAGGAAAAGCAACTATATTGTTTCTAGGTATTTCTGAACCACCCAAGTCTGTTTCACCCGACCATATATTAACAGTCCTGCGGAAATATCCTTTTGGACAAACGCGGATGTATCCGCCGGGTATATTCTTACACAGCATCATCGGACATAGATTCCTCTCAACAATGCATTCATCTATATCTTCACAAGTTCCATTCACTTCTTGATACCCGGTTTGACAGGGATCTATATGAAAAGGACAATACTTCCAATGCTGTTCATACTTCATAATATATGCATAAGAATTACCGTGACTGATAAAAGATTCCATTATTTCCATCTCACTACGTAAGCTACGTTAACAAAACACAAATAATATAATCCAAAACGTTCACAACGCCAACTATAATGCTAGTCCTCAGCTGCAGTGAGCGTAACCCCAAAACAAGAACGGGTTGCTGACTATCACGAAGTTGTAAGAACGGGTTCCCTGTGCGAGCCTTCTGAATTCCACCGCTGATCATACGAAGAAATTCTAGTAAAACCTAATTGATAGTTCATTGCAATATTCCATAACACTGTATACCTATTTGTTAACTATATTATCAACTATAGCACGCAATATACGTTGAGTACAACGAGCAGTTTGGTACAGTTTGGTACGAGTACAACGAGACGTTTTGTGAGGTATAATTTTTATTTTTTGCTCTTTTATGCTTTGTCAATGAATTCTTGCGACGTTCAATTAAGGGATTTTTATTGAAAACGCGTGTTGATACTGTCTTGGCGGCTATATACAAAGTGAATTAATTGGTGCAGTTATATGGCGCGTCAAAAAGATTTTGGTCTTCTCGTCAATGAATATTTTTAAAGTTTTTTTTAAATCCAAGTTTTGAGAAAAATGGGAAACATGCCTCAAATATAATAACGTTCGAATGACATTCACATATATTTTCATTCAGCTCCACAATTTCTATATGGGTGAGTATTGTGCTGAAAAATTGGGCCAAAATTTAACATTTATCTAACTTCAATAGAGCAAAGGGAATACCTATTTATATTAAATTTGAAACGACTTCAACGCGTAATATCTGATCAAAGATTTGCACTTCAAGTTCATATTATACATCGCTATGCAGCGCAATATGAAAGATATAAATAACCTTGAGTCGTGCTGGATTCTGTAGTTGCTTCAGATGACTCGTAGGTAGTTGATCCTTCAAACAATCCGCCTGTAAAATGACGTGTATTCATTATCGATAGAAGGGTCATTTTGCGAAATTTTCATAGTTGTTATGGTTCTCTCAAATTTCTCTCAATTTCTTTCCAGTATTCAAAAAGTATTTGCTAGAAATTTATTACTTTTATTGTTTTTCCGTGCCATATGGAGTTCAATATTTCGCTTAAAATTCTACATTTTTTTTATCTGGATGAACCCTTTTATAACCTTGACCTTAGCATTTCAGCAGACTCGTCCGCCAAATGTTCGACTAACCTTGGTACGGCCTTATCAGAACCATATAATTATATATATACGGTTGTGGAAATTGATTTGTAATTTTCATTTAAAGAGTTTGAATGATCATTGACATGTTTGATCGCAGTTTGGGTAGATGGACTAGAGTTACCAATGAAAAAGTGAAAAACAGTAACCCTCGTGTCAAAACAAAATTTAATCGCAATATCGACAAATTCCTTGAGCTATTTTTAGCTAAAACATGAAAAAAAATTGGTTTTAGTTTAGTTGTGGGTGGCAACATCAGGCGGGTCAGATAAAATTACCCAACGGGCCGGATTTGACCCGCGGGCCGTAGTTTGCGACACTGGTTTAGACATTGAAGTCAAATAGTCTGACGACCCGCCTTCTTGAATCGCGTTATCATTTACTGAAGTTCGTATATGCTCAAACTTATCAAATACTAAAGGTCTGCTCTTTGTTACTGTAGTATAGTGCATAGGTTCTCAAAGTGCTCCGCACGGAGCCCCAGGGCTCCGTGGGATAAACCTAGGGGCTCCGCGAGATATTTGATTACTTATCATAATACTCAATTGGCTAATTTTGTTAACTGTTCAAAGAAGCATTAATAAAATTTGACAAAAGTAGCGTCGAAATATGACAAGGGAGGGAGAGGTTCTTCAAAATTGGAATCGAAAACGTTTTTCGCTATTAGGCCACCTGTTAAAAAAACTTTTTCAGCGGCTAGCGAGTTTTCTGTGGCGTAAAATATTTAATCCATGGCCGATTCGATTTAAAATTTCTTGTCATAATGATTTAATTGTGTTCATCGTTACTCGACACTCGACTTTGAGTCGAGATTACTAATACGATTACTAAAATGAAAGATCACCATTCTGAAATAAAATACGTGCTAAACTGTCAACTATAAAAAGACTGGAATCGTATTTTTGCGATCTTGGGATTCCTCAAATTTGAGTTGTTCTTTCAGCACTCAAGTTTATTTTTTGGCAAAATATCGTCATTACAAAAATCCCGAAGTCGGCGTTAAAATCTAATTGAGTACAATTTACAATTGCGCAATCCATGGCCGAGGCGGGCATATTTAAAATGCCTTATTTTTTGGCTTAATTGTGTTCAGTGTAACCTGCGGTTGGTCGACTCACGGCAATATTGAATCATTACTACGCAAAATTACCACTTCATTCTGCGGACATGAAATGAGGAACAATGAAACAAAGTCAATAAACGAAGCCATTGTGGACTACCGTATATCCTGAACAACGCTGTTATCATAAAATATTAGAAGCAATGTCGCACTGCCCACAAAAGAACATACCTACTACCGGTCCCGGTAGTTTGATTTAGATATTTGTTCCCGTCCCGATTAAATCATATTCATGACTGATTGCGTCGCAGTGTTGCAGTTTACAGCGATTTTAGCGTTCTTACAACACTGACGCCGCCCTATAGCAGGTCTGCCACTCAGATTCTTTTTAAGATATCACCGTTTGAAAAATCCCAATTTCTGGACAAAATACGAAGGATTGAAAATTTTTTTATTGTAATAAAAAATTGATATATACTTTACATTAATTATCATATATATCGTGACATACCGAAAAAAAGTCGCATGCGGCTTCGTCGGTAGTTTCAGAATGGATAAAAAAGCACATCGCCTGCTCAATTGACTGTGTTTCGATTTCAGTGACTACGGTATTATTTCCAGAAAAAATGACATTATACCAAATTTTGTGATTTACAATGTCTAAAGAAGCGTTTTTAATCTGTCGCGAGTCTGCTAAAACAAAAAGTTTCAGGTTTTAGTTTTAATATTTTATAATACCGTTTTTCAAACGAGAAATTTGGGTTGCGGATTCACCTCTTGAGTAATTATTTTTAGCATCTCGTTGCTGATGATTATAATATACTAACTTGTTTTTCACACTGAACTCATAATTCAACAATACATGCATATGCCAATGAAAATTTGTGATTTGAGTAGAATAAACACCGACGTAAAAATATTTAAATTAAGTAAAGTAATTTTAACCTACTCAGAAACATTAATCGGTACGTAACAGTGTGTTTTTGTTTGTTTGTTTTGTTCATGAAATTTATTTGTGGGGCTCCGTGAATAGTAGTCAACCTCTTTACGGGCTCCGCAACACCCAAAGTTTGAGAACCCCTGGTATAGTGCATGTATTGATTGAAATAAACAAAATATTTTGGAAAATCCCCAATAAATATATAATAATAATCTGCTTTCACTTCCATATATTGACTTATCATATTGCATTATAGACTCACCTTCCATTGTAGTCCATTCTGTCGTGGTTTCTGTTGTTGTAGTTGCTAAGCTTGAATTTGTTGCTAAAATTATTAATTGCAGAAGCATTTTAATACATTTCGAATGAAGATGTATCTTGTTCCAAGCTAGAATATGTCTGAATTTTGAATCGATCCCACCTCGAAACATATAAGTTCAAGTGGGCTCATCAATAAAAGATAGATTTAGTCAATCTACCTGTTCGTCCAAATAAATTAAAGTAATACCCACTGCTTTCTATGGATAATATGAAATACAGAAATATGCTCGACAATTGTCGTTGGATAAATGTTATCGAAACTTTCTCTTTCGTTTCTAATAAGACTTGGTATGGAAAAAAGTGTCGCAAAACTTTGTCCGTGATTTAGCGTTCTATGTAACCTGTGGTATAAGAATATGTGACATTTTTTTTAAATTTTACCTACCGATTTGTAGTAGGTCCTCTGTAGTCGTTGACTCAAATGGCAAATTGTTCGATCGTCCCAATGGATTCGATCTCCTTAATCGATCACCTATAAACACGTCACAAACATTAATGTCGATTTGTACCACGTGTTCTCCAGAAGTGTGTGTACCAATATGGAGGTAACTAATTTTGTTCGCCTACTTCACATCAAGTTGTATAAAGGGACTGAAACCTATGGACAGGTGGTATATTCGCTTGACTAACGCAGACAGTTCCAAACTCGTAATAGAACTAAAATAAGGAAAATCGGAATAAAATTGAGGCCTAACCCAAACCTGGTACATATACTACGTATATGTATCATTTTAGTTCTTTAAACGTTGATTAATAAAGAAATGTGAAGCTAACGTATTTTTCACGATTAGTTTTTATTCAATACCAAATTATTACTTACAAAAATCTTACCTGACTTACACTCAACTTGGAAAAACAGTAGCAATGCGCATATTTCAGCGACAGTAACAAAACAAGAAGAAAGTAGTTTCAAAATCATAAAAGTAGACTTCATTTCAGAAATATCCTTATCCTAAACATATGATGTAATAAAGTAAATTATCTCTTACTACCTGCAACACCTCAATAGAATGGATTGTTATGGATATGACGCCAAAAGGAGATGGTGAATATTAATCTGTTTGCGTGATTAAATTCCTAAACAAAACCGGAAGTCGCTGACTCGTCGTTACCCTATGAATAAGAGTGTTGGAAATAAAGAACGTACGATGCGCAGCGTTACTTATAGTACGCAGTAACTAGTGATTAATTCCTAATCGCAGAACGCGGTTTGCTTTATCATAGGACATCAGAAAAGTTATCATTGCATCCGTCGAATTCTTAAGCAGTCATAAACATATTCAAAAAAAAGTATGTTGCATATAAACTCGTAAAAAATCGTAATTTCTGTTTTTCTTACAAATTCAACTGGAATTTCTCCTCAATATCGCTGATTCAAGAAGTTTATCTATCGGTATGGTCGGCAACCACCAGATGTCAGTTCATGACCGTGAAAAGTCCATGACAGGGAGTATACTTTTCTGGTTTGAATGCTTGGTAACGTTTGACGCAATGTTTTCAATGTTGTGTAAAAAAAGACTCGACTGCCTGAATTTTAACATCCTGTGATAAATATTACACGGCATAAGCGTCTCGTTGCAACAAAATCACCGCTGAATAAATGGAATTGTAATAAATTTTCATGGCTGGAACCTGTCCGAGAAAAAGTTTAAACTTTATTTTGGTCGGCGGTAAAGAAAGGTTTCCAATTTATGATTAGGCTATGAAGTACCATGAGTGACCTAAACATATTCGAGGAACTTCTGTTTTTGCATATATATCAAAAACAAAAATTAATTTCCCCTCAAAAAAAGCCACTAATACTATATTTTAACGTGATTTTTTCTGCCCTTTATGTCTGCTCAATAAAATAAAGCATGCTTTAAGTGCTGGGCGCTCCGGAAGTATTCGTACCAAGATGACGCACAACCCGAACAACCCCAACCTGGTACACATACTATGTTCAGGTTGTGCGCCATCTGGGTACGAATACTTCGGAAGCACCAAGTGCTGGCTGTGCATGGGGTATGAGTTCTGAATTATTAGCTGATGATGCAAAATTTCATCCACAGTTTTAGAATTCAACCAGTAATATAATTTGTAACCAAATCAGTGGATACGATATGTAATGAATACCTTTCTAGCATAGCACCCTCAAAAAACTACTCATACTCTCTAATTATATAGTTTCTGTTCAACTCTATCTGGGCATCTTGCAACTGGCTTTCAAAATACATGTGAAAACAGGGGACAGGGTTCATTTCAGTTCGAATTTTTCTTGAATTTTTTTTAAAAGGACCACAAATATTGAACAATTTGCATTCAATTTTGCATGCTCTTTCATTTTTTAATAAATAAAATGTCTTATTGAATCAATGAGTGGATGTAAACGCCTTACCACCATCATGCCAGAATTACAAGTGGTGCTGTTTTAATACAAAATGACTATTAAAATACGATTAAGATCACTACCCTGCACCTTATTTCCCATATACATTACTGAATATAATTCTACTTTAAATTCCAAAACGTTCTTCTGACATAGTTTCTCGTAAAACATTGTCTATATTTTTCTGAAGCTTCCTACAATACTTTACTTAACCAAGCTCATTGCAAAAAATCGATTCAATTCTCATACGATTTCACGAACATTTGACTCAATTAAACGTATTTCAGCACTTTGATTTGTAAATAAATACTTTGAGTTTTATCATGAGTTTATATGTAGCTCATGCTGAAATGCCCGCAATATTCCGCTAAGTTTTCAACTGATGAGAGTGGTCAGTTGCTTTGAGTTTGGTGCGAAACAACCCTTAATAGCCGGAAATAATAGACTATAATATTACGGGATAATGGCTCAATTTTGCAGGTAATTTTCTATTATGTACCAGATTCATAAAATCCTGGGAAGACTTTTAATATCCACGATAAACTGATAGATATTTTCTACTAGATAGTTTATACATTTACTCCTAACGTAAACCTTGTATCGAAATTTTGAGATAGATGCAGAAACAATGAACAAATTTCAATGGACGCCTCTGATTATACCAAACGTTGAAATGCGAAAATTAAATTTGACGTGTGCACATTAGTTACTTGTCTCCATAGGCGTTTAAAATATTCTTTGTGGTCTATCATTAGAAAACTGTCAATTGAACTTATATTTTTCAATCCATGGGTGATCTCAAGTGGTATAACCCTGATTTGTGTAACTGAGCGAGCATTGTAGAGCGTAACTAAGTAATAAATTACATTCCCATTATCAGTGGACAGAATATGGCAGATTAAAAACGGAAAATCGAACTATTTTTACAGTATTCGTATCGGCGTAAAAATCTAATTCTAGTACATGTCTGCTAAACCAGTATAAGAGTAAATCAGTATGTCAGTATACTGTATATGGGAAACACACTAAAGAAACACTTGCTTCCCGTAAAATGGAGATCGCGTGTTGCTGCTTTTATTCAATTTTTACTTAAATTGAGAGACATTTCAGCACACGTATGTTTGGTAATTACATTAAATATAAAGGAGGCACAACCTTTGAAGTTTCATCATAAAATTGTTCTTGGATTTTTGGTATTGCTGTCGAATTCATAGCCGGGGATATTTTTTAACGTTAATTTGCAGCGCGTTAAGTACGTTACGATGAGATGTATAATGGTAAAATGCTCAAAAACATTTCAGCAATCCATTTACTGTCACTCTAAAAAAATTATGCCTAGAGCTTTTACCATATACTTCCTTAATGTAGAATGCATTTTTCTAATCCTATTGACCCAAACTGTCATGCCAATGTAATTCGTTATAGTTTCAATAGCACTCGGTATTTCGTCCGTAAAATTGCTCAGAGATGAGTGTTCTTAATACTTTTGAGTGAGTGTGTGTACCTTGCATTGAACGAATTTTGTTGGAAAACCCATTATTACACAACATTATATTCTCGTTCTTTTTTGTTCTTCTGTAAAACATATGCACGGAGTTTATAGTCGGAACAACAAGGAGACAGCAACAGCAAACATTTTGACTTACGTAGGCAATATTTTAATCGTTACCTGTATATATAAATGTAGAAATAACCTATTCTGCGCCAACCAAGCGAAACCAGACGTGACGTCTTAAAGCACATTGACGAAATATTTATTGTTCAAGTACAAGACCGTTAGGTATGTCGCACACGCACAGAATCATCAGAAAATATTTTTTAGAGATAGACAGGCAGAACGCTTTTCGAATCCGGTCGCGCTTTAGTTTTTATAGTTGAACAACTAATAGTTGAACCAGCAATTAATTCAGGTACGAGATATAATTTATAATTAATCTTATTTCTGAGTATAAAATTCATAGTCTAGCTCAGAGTGGTTTAAACCCAGGCCAGCGGGCCACATGTGACCCGCCTCTGCATTATCTGTGGCCCGCGTTGAAATCGGAGGGTTTTCAAAATATCGTATTTGGTGTTGATCGTCATAAACTTAACCAGAAAAATCTTCTAATATATTGTTACATCACTAATGTCACTGAATTGACTTGTGTAATGGCACTACCAAGATGGCGGACAACGGAACGTGGATGTGTACCAGGTTAGGGCTAGGCCATAATTTTATTCCGATTTTCCTTATTTTAGTTATATTATGAGTTTGGGGACTAGCTATTTATCATGAAACTATGGCCGACCCCAACCTGGTACACATACTACGTTCCGGTGTTCGCCATCTTGATTCACATACTACAGGAGTACCCTTTTCCGTCGAAATCTTACATTAAATGTAGATATAAAAAGACTTATGCAGGTTTCAGTAAGTTTTTTTGGTGATTTTTGCATGTTTAAGCTTGACAAATGACTAATACTGATCAATGGGTTTGCACAATAAAAGTGTTTGTTTTGTAATACACTGTTTACCTATACTTCGCACTATTTGTGGCCCGGGAACAATGCTAAAGTAATCTTGTGGTCCCCGGAGTTGACAACCTTGGACTACCCTGATCTAGCTAGATACATTTGATGAGCGATTACACCACATTAGTAAGTAAAGAACGTTCATCGAACACATAGCTAGTTGAAAAGTTGTTTTAAACGTCACGACACTTGGGTAAGAAAACCATTCCAACTTTTCCATAGTGTTTCATAATAATCCAACATGGCTAAAGCAGCATATTTAGTTCATAGATGTAGATTGTTGAATGTAGAGTGACAACATTACCATATCAATCCGACTCTTGAATCCTCATTTCAAAGAAATCGACTCCGACTCTGTAAGGATAAATACAGCTGGCGTACCCAGGATCTCTTTGAGGTGGGTAATTTATTATATCTATTTTGTGACGTCACAATATGATATGATAGCTTATCTGAAAATTAAGTGTGACGTCATTTCGGGTTTCTGTAAAATTCATTATGACGGGAAAATGAAATTTTTATATTTATATATTTTATAATGTTATATGTATTTTTTTATTTGCGTATATTACCACATTTGCAGAGTATACGTACTCTCATCACCTGATTCATTCTCTAGTCGCGGAAAAGGAAGGAGCCATGATGTAATGCCCCATCCCACCTAGTGTATGTATAATTTCTCAAAATAACTCGTGAGAACACATTTCCAATCTCACGCTTCAACGTCTGGGTGAAAGTAGCAAATGGAACTTTACATATTCTCGGACGCTATTACTGGAGTAATAAGAACTTTGTTACTTTTTTAACACATTCACTCATCTTACTTGGTGGCAAACTCAATTGCCGACAGCTTACGCCTGACTACCAGCAGATACAATGGAATGGTATTATAGGAATGAGCTAATCAACTATTTCTACCGGGGATCCGCATACAAAACTTCAAAATTATTTAGGTCCTAAATTTGGACGATGTAACTGGACTTTTTTTTTACTTGCCCGAAATTTTTAGTCTCTCTCTAAAACTTCATTTCAATGCTAAATTAAATTCTAACTTTGGAAATAAAGTTTTATTAAAGTGTAGTTGGTACATTATGTATGTAAGTATACGGCATGATATTCGATTTTTACAAAAAAACAGAAAATGATTAAATTAGTGGCAAGCTTCACATGTCCATTCAATCCAGACAAATACTTCAATTCTATATTAGCAGTTTGCTAACATTTCATGGCAGTAACATTTAAGGTGGATGGTATATTTGTCACGATATTTTACACCACTGTTCGGTGCCGTAAACGTTTAGTGTTTATAGATGTTTGTTTGTAGCAAAAGAGTCTCTGTAAACGTAGACATAAACACGCTGTTACATGAGAGATGAGTCAATGGTTGTACTTCCATGTTCGCGGTTTACAAGTAATTATCAAAGTAATAGTGGAAGGGTCGTGTTCAAAATCTCGTTAAACAAACTTATATGATTTCAGATTTGCAAAAATATTTTGTTACCCAGTCATTACTCTTCATTCCTGGTTATTAGTCCGGAAATACGTTTACATGGTATTCGCAAATATTGGTTTAACCTGAACCAGTTGAACTAGTCTTATAGCAAATACATGATCCAGGAATTTCAAATCACGAAATCACCAAATGTATCGTTATCGGGTATATGGTCATGAGGATATTATCGGTTACGGTATCAGATTGCCAATTTTTGAATAACCAACGATTACGTTAATAACTTATATGTTGTTTAAATTTAAAATAAATTAACAAGATAAATATCATGTAAAATCAGAATTTTGGTCAGTTTTGAAATATAGATATCGGGGAATATAACAATATCGATCAATTTCATCACTATCAACAGGGAATAAAATTTCACTATTTTCATATTTTTTTAAATTACAACATTTTGCTATAAAATATGATATTATAGTCATACCAGAAAAGTTAATTTAAATAAATATTTAAGTTATTATAGTTATTTGTATATTTTTTCTTTAAATAAATAATTCTGGTATTTGGATTTGGCGATGTGTTATTAATAAAGTTACGAAGTAATGAATTATTTTTAAACAATATGGAATGTATGTAATCGTGTGATACATTATGTAAAACGTTGTTACCAGTAGTATTATAATAAATGCAATGTAAGATATTTATCGGCGTGTTTCATCTTCGGACCTTGGTTGTCAGCTTGCTCAGGAAAATATTCCCGCTGGTATTTTGCATTCAATTAATATAATATTAATTATTATTATAATTAATATTGTTATGTTAACAATATTATTAGAGCATGTTGATCACACTTAGGAAAACAATCGCAATCGACTATGCTATTATGATATATCATAATAAAGATAGCACAAAGCTCAATATTCCAGTGTTTGATATATTGTTATCGGTACAGCTGACAACTGCAATAGAAGCATTAAAAATAAGGCGATTTCAGTGACAATCAATTATATATTTTATTCATCCAGAAATACATGACATTATATAGAGCCCGCTCACGGTAATGATCTGGGTGAAAAAATAGACTTTATGGAAGAATTCGTATGCAGTTTGTAGGGATTTACAGGATTTAGATGAAGAGACAGTAAGACGACAATATCACGTATAAATCGTGTACTTTCCCACGCTGGAAACTTCCCGGTAATATTGTAAAACAATTTATAACATTTTATCGCTGTCGAACTTAGTCAATGTCTTTAGCAACTTTATCGTACTTGGCTGTATGTGATTATATAAACAGTTTCAGAAATACAAAGGCCGGATATCTATTACTCTTACGCCCGTGAAGTGCAAGCAGCAGTCACGTGGAAATGTGTGGTTGTATTTCGTCATAGTAGCCAAATTTGATGATGCTTGACGTAAGCTTCAACGCGAGGTCTCGCGATTGCTAGAATGCAGCATGATAATAGTTACTTATTTCTGACATAAAAAGTAATTCATTACAGTTTCAATGCTGTGCGTAGACATACTTGTACATTTTCTAGACATGACTAATCATAATAAGCAGGGCATAAGCAATAAAAACATTCTCACGTTCACGATGAAACATTGAACATCTTTTCTGCCGTCTTCTTTTCAATGTTTATTTGCTATTTGGCCAGTACATTGCTTTTATTTACGCGATGTTTCGACAAGTGTAAGACTTAAATTAATCAGGTAACATCAGATTTCAATGTTTCACAGAACGCGCCATACAACCCAGGGGATTCTCGTTTATAATGTCCCCGAGGTCAGATGAATATCAAAGGGAAACAACGTAATGATTATAACAGTAGATCATGCGGAAAGCTTTGGCATAGAATTTGTGTCATAATTCTATGGCAATGAGTTAACTATAATACGGATGAGAATACGTTGAGGTTTTAAAGACAAAAAAGCAGGTTATGGATACTAACGAGAGTCATGTGCATCAACAATGATAAATGTACTTAATTGTTTTAATGATTATTCTAGAGATGTTTCCCAAACTATCTTTTCATCGCTACCCTTTGTACAATTTATAGATTCGCTCCTGTACTCCTTACGACTGCGTTCGTGCTAATCTGATGTGATTGCACAAAACAAGTCATATAAACTGAGAAAGCAGACTTGGTAGTTACTTCAGCTGTAGTTAAACTGTGGTAAAAATGTGATTTCTTAAGAAGATCTTAAACTCAGGTCTTCGAATTATAAACATCATGCAATAACAAATATTCAAAGACAGATCAGAAGTTAAGGAAAGACTATCTTTTTCGTGATCTTATTAACCAGTCGAAAGGTACCCCCGGGTGTGAATGTCAACAGTTAGCAGGCTTGTCCATGGGAATGGGATGATTTTTGTGGAAATGATGGTAAATCATTTAGTTATGGATTTTGTGTCCATATATTCTAGTATAGCCCTCTTGTTAGTTATGAAGAGCAAAATACATTCAGCATTACAAATATACTTCGTGAAGGGGCTGATGGACACATGTATAATAGTTGTAAATATAAAGTTAACAAATTCCGTAAATTTTGTTGTTTTGCATGTCTATTTGTACATGCAGTTCTATTCAGTAGACGCTAAACTTAAATTTACCAATTTTTACCGAATTTTATTCCAATGCGAATCCCATGGGATGGGACGGGACAGGCATAATTGCTATGGTATGGGAATGGGACAGAAAAAAATGTCTCATGAACAAGCCTGTCAGTCTGGGAACCTCTATTCTAGTGGGACTGAATGCCAAGAAAAACAGCCAAGTAATATGATCGATTGATTTCAAACTTGTTTTCGTCTGGTAGTTTCTAAACCCCAATGAAATATACATTTTACCAATATGCTCAGATTGAGGATGTTTATACAAATTTAGCTTTTTCGTAACTATATACTCTATATCAATTTTGCTAGAATTGCATCAACTTTGAAATATGTCATCAAAGCATAAATATTTCCAAAATTTGTTTAAAATTTGGTCTAAATGACAGTTTATATGTTAAAGTTTTCACCCTATGCTCAAAGTGTCTTACGTAAGAAAATAAGTAGAAATGCACATAAGGTATATCTCGAGCATATATAATAGGAAGTATCACCAATATATACTATTTGTTATATACAGCACAATGTAATTATTATACATTTCAAATGGCACGGAGTTAGTTAGCAGTGGATCGTTTCCGTGTCGATAGTTAATTAGGTATATCCACGCGTTCAGCAGAAAGAATGGATTCGGCCAATGGAAATCATGAAACAGGGATAAAAATTATCAACTCCAATGAGATGGAATTCGTTCAATACTTGGCAAGCGGTGGAATGGCTGCAGTTTCTTTGTACAAATGGAAGAGAAAAACTTCAACTGAAATTTTCGTGGCAATGAAAAGTCTTCTTCACGGTCATATAGAAAACAGGTGAGAGTAAGAGTATTCTCAATGATCCTATGATCTAATATGATCTATGCAAAACTATTTGAGGACAAAACTTTTCTCACTGCTGTTTAAAATCACAACTCATTCCCACTATTTATAATAAAGAATTTAGACGGTAACTGATATTTCTGTAGGATCAATGTAGGCCCATCTAGCCTAATCGATGACCTGCATGGTTTGTGGTGGACAGCAAACGACAAACAACGTTATTAACGCATGTACGGCGGACATAAAAGTTTATAGGAGTAGTTTTCTCGTTTATAGTAAAACATTGCAAGAAAAAATGCACTTGATTGGTGTGAAAAAATAGCGAGAGTTATAATACCATAAATACCTATGGATCACCATAGATAAGTTTACAAACTTACTCATTAGGTAAAAGAATTGTGCGTTTTACGCAGTTTAAATATTTCGAATATTCGGATCATTTTCTGCTCACTTATTATATTTCAAACACATGTGTAAAATACGTAGGCATGTATATTCTCGGAATTCAAGTTGATAAAACTACTTATGGGAATGCATGTTTTCAACGTCATTTTTTTTCACTAAATTTGATCAAGGTCATACGATGAATAAATTATTTTCAGATTTAAGCCTCATCTACGTCGGGAGATGGCAATTCTTGCAACATTGGAACACGAGAACATTGTGCAAATATTTGGTGTCGTACAAACTAGCGATAAATTTGGGCTTGTTATGGAGTACTTCCCTTTCGGTTCCTATCTCAGTTTTTTTGGCAGTCTATGGGACGAATTCGAAAAAAATGCCATCATAGAAAAATTAATCGTGCCAATCAAAATTCAAATATTGTGCGAGGTTAGTATAATTGATATGTTTAAACAGACTCATATTGTTGTATTTTTGTACATTCGGTACCTATTTTTACCCAATTATATCTGTCAGAAATCGGACAATTTTTCTGTGTGATATAAGAATGCTTTTCGAAAACGAATAAGTTTACTTCTAGGTAGATTTGAACAAGGCTTGTTCAACATTCTGATATATGGCTGAGCCCTGACAACATCGAAAATGGCATCATTTGACAATATGGTGGCAAATGAATCCAATATAATTTTAAGAGGCCGTGTATTATTGTAATATGAGTCAATTGCAAATAGTAAATCTTTATTGTGTGTTTTACAGATAATATCAGCAATGAAGTATTTACACGGAATCAGACCAAGAAAAGTTTTGCATTTGGATTTGAAAAGCGACAATGTACTGCTAGATGATAGTCTTCATGCAAAAGTAATATTGCATTGTGTTATTGCTTCTAAACGATGTGTTATGAAATACATTATTTGACTTTGACTACATCCAGATTATTCGAATTTCTTTTTTACTTAAGATTTGTGATTTCGGATTGAGCACTATGAGCACGTTAACTGATCTTCGAAGCAGATCCATTATAATTGAAGGTAATTATTATATAATAATATATTGTGTTTATTATCATCTATCTTGGGACTACAGATCATTGAGAACGACCGAGACTTCTTTTTAAATGCTCATATCTCCATCTTAGCCAAATATAGTTAAAGTTACATCTAATGCAACATGGAAATTTCATAACACTTTATCGCAAACATCGTTGAGGCGCCAAGTGAATAAATCATTAGGTGCATTGTATATGCCACGAGATGAAAACGATTTTAACCGTTTTACGTTTTTATATCAACTCTACCATCTCTATTTATATATTTGAAGAGTCCAATTTCGAAGCCTCTCATTTATTTAATACAGTTGTCCTCACATAACTTGCTGGCATTTATATGTCTTGAAAAGCAAATATGAGCAATTTTGATTATTTGCATAGAGTTGTGATATTACCGCGTTGACATCGAACTAAACATGGCTTTCAAAGTGTATGCGACGGTGCACGTACGATAACAACCAAATTTAACATACCGTATATATTTACTGCAGGGGTCGGCAATCTTTTGTCGCTCGCGGGCTAAAATTAAAGGTTGCAAGTCTTGGCGGGCCGCACATACTTTTAGAAAGGTAAAAACCGAACGTATGTGCGATGAATCACAATTTTTTTACACAGATTACTCAGTCAGTTGAAACTCAGTCGTCTTACTAAAAAAAAAAATTTACAAATGAAATTTAATGTGACACTTGTTGTTGCATCACGCCTGATAGTTTTTCGACATCAGGCGGCACATCGGATGAAGCCAAAGTTATGACATTTTCTAAAAGGGCATCACCAATCCAAGTTCTCAGACTGTTCTTTGTAATGTTCATTTTCGAAAATATTTGTTCGCACGCATATGTACTTCCAAACATCAATCTGAATTTGTCACATGGTTTATTGAATTTGGATATATATAGATTTCCTCCAAGAAGATATTTTATATAAAAATCAAGCAGTGGTGATACATCTCTCGAATAGTATATGGATTTCATTTCTTCGTTGCATTACATCTCAAAAAGCTCTATTCGACTTCTTTCTGCGCCACTCAACCCTCTGCACTCAGCATCAACTTTTTTGCGTGTTGCCATTTGTCTAAATATAATTAAATTGTAGGCCCGACGAGTAGCTGTTCACTAAATTGTTAGGATATAATATAATTTAATCTACATATGTCTCACAATAAATTCTGTTACGTATAGAATATAATCAACTCTTAGAGCGTGGATTATAAAGATAATTCATCGTCAAAAACTCCGTTTTGTCGCTATGATTCAGTGAAGCGTCGCGGGCCGGATCATTTTACTCTGCGGGTCGGATTTGGCTCACGGGCCTTAAGTTGCCGACCCCTGATTTACTGTATACTCTATATATGTGCAGGTCCTGGTGCAACGGGTGGAACTCCAGGATATATCTCGCCAGAACGGCTGAGGAACGTTAGAGCAAAGCCAACTACAAAAGCGGATGTATTCTCGTACGTTTAAAAAAATTTGTGAATTTTATTTAATGCTGGTTTGTTCTGTATAGGTACTGTAATGCATGTGTCGATGTGACTGTTCCCATTCATATTTTTTTTATGTGGAAAACATGGCAGATAGTATTTTACCGGGTCCCTCAAGGATTGGAAGATTACTCATTGGCTTGCCATTTATGAATATTAGGATGGCATTGTTACGAACTTGAGTCACACTTGAATAATTCGTCAGAACAGAATGAAAATATATCTTGTACCTTGTATTTAAAAAAAATTACTACTTTGCATACGATGAGTAACACAGAGACAATGACATTGTGTATGCTAGCTATTCATTGCTTTTTACAAAATTGACTGAGGTCTATGATATCATAAACGCAACAATTTTGAAATAGCAAGAAACAATACAGCGTTAAAACTGCTGCTATGCGCAAACATTGTTTTTCTACTCCGTAGCGGTGATATGTCGGCAATGAAATTCACTCTATATTAACAAGTCGAAATGTTTTTCCAAATGAGTTCAACAGAATAGACCAGTGTTTGTTTGTTTTTTTGCAATGTTTTTTGTGAAGATAAGCGGACGCGGAGTTAAATTACCTATGATCTATAGCAGGGATGACAAACCACTAACTCTTGGGTTACAAAGTTAAATACCTTGTTTTTCAGATGTTATGAATCAAAATGAACTTTATTGTAGTTAATGACTCCTGGGTTTGAAGTTTCGTGACGAAGTCGTAAAAAATGTTGAAATTCACCCTGCACGCTATGGTTATTCATAAATTGAAACGGTATCATCACATACTAAAAATAAAGTGAAAAGCATCATAAATTTTGTTTTATTAGTTCCATGACAGATCAAAATGTCTCAACTCATTTTAGATATGCTATATATCGCATGAAGTTCACGTGACTACGGCAGCTTTTCGCTTATAGTTACCAGGAACAGAAACGATACCATACGCACTCCAGGTTAAAAATGTCGAGAGCAATTTGCCCGTTTATATATTGTCAGTTTTAAACGAAGCCTGTGAAGATCATTGCTACGCGTTTATTCCAAAACACGATAAAAGAAAATATGATGTATGCTTAATCAATTCTACTTAGCGGCGATAGTTTTGAAAGCCGTTGCATCGAGAATTTCCGAGCCGCGATATGGTTATTTACGAAACCTGTAGGCAACTACAGGCAACAAAGCTGTTACATAGTATATATATGCCATAACAATACACTTAATGTGCTCATTTCTCGTAGCGTCGTGTTACGGGTTCGCTTTCTGAGGTTAATGAATTAGGGCAGCCGCAAGATTTTTTGGGGGGCGGGCGGGGTGACAAAAACTCTATGCTACTTTTCAGTTTGTTATTTTACCAGGCTTGTCCATGGGACATATTTTTCTGCACAATTCTATAGAATTCTATGCCTGTCCCATCCCATGGTATTCCCATTGGAATACAATTCAATAAAAATTGTAAAATTTAATTTTAGCGTCTACTAAATAGGACTACATGTACAAAGAGACATGCAAAACGACAAAATTTATTGACTTTGTGAAAGATACGCGGACTGTCCCAGCTTTTTCAGCTGTGAAGATGATCTATGCTACATGAATCAGTTTTTAAATCTGTGTTCCCATGAGTAATAATAACACAGCGAAATTGGATAAAATAATAAATCTTATAGGATTCATAGAAAATGTATGAATAAATAATAGTGATAGCTTTGTAGCAAAAATACAATCTTCAACTACTGAAAATTTCAAAGCACTTTGCCCAGTAATAAAAGAGAAAGGCGATTTTTTCATAACGATAGTAAGAAAAATTCTAACAATAACAAGAACAAGAACAATTATGTGAACAACAACATAATAAAGAAACTCTTCATAGGTCCATTCCATGTCCAATAATAATTCCGTGCCCCACGATAAATACAAATGTTGTTGTCCTATCTCATCCCTTGGGACGTTTCCCATGGACAAGCTTGTATTTTACCATAGTATCGTTCAATGTTGAACGGTAATTCATATGCATGCGGAACCGCGTTTTCGTACATAATTTTCATAAAAACGAGTACCGGAAACCGCCTCAGCCCTGATATAAGTGCTGCATGTACAAAAACCAACTATTCCAAAGATAAGATTCAACAACAAGGGCCTCATTGATGTCACACAATCTTCTTTCTCGTGATACGAATATAGTTTTTGACCCTTTTTTAAAAAGGTTCG
The DNA here is from genome assembly GCF_013122585.1 of Styela clava. Lineage (NCBI taxonomy): Eukaryota > Metazoa > Chordata > Ascidiacea > Stolidobranchia > Styelidae > Styela > Styela clava. The sequence goes on along the minus strand of NW_024102835.1, from coordinate 12,174,037 downwards.
TTATCTCTGCCGTATTGATTGCATCGCTGTCTCCAAATCAAAACCAACAGCTTGTTTGCCGATAAGACTTTCATTGTTTTTTTAGCGCTCCAGAAGTATGTGTACTAATATGCAGGTAGCTAACTTTGTTCGCCTACTTTACATCAAATCAAAGGGAGTGAAACCTATGGGCAGGGATATTCACTTGGCTAACACAGACAGTCCACAAACTCGTAATAGAACTAAAATAAGGAAAACCAGATATAATTATGGCCCATACCCAACCTGGTGCACATACTACGGGAGTACCGTTTTTTCTTTCTTTATTTATTTTATTACTCTCTCTCTCAGTAACAGCAAATGCGAAAACGTATCCGTTATCGCTTTGTCCGTAAACTTCAGGATTTTGACATCCAGTGTTTGCTTTTTTGATACATATCCAAACATCACCAAGGTTGTAACTTTCTTTAGTCATTTATATGGAATTTATGTCTATCGCAGCTCAGTAAACTATTATTCAAATATGTGTATGTATCAAGGGTATACACAAGTAATCCGCTTCCAAAAAGTCATCGACAAATGCAAATAATATTATGAGAGCCAGCCTTAGCATTTTATAAACTCTAGTACAAATCAACAATTGTCGGTGTATTTTTATAACAGATGTAGGATAACAGATGTTACAATAATATTTAGTAATCATCGAGGATGACTAAAACACAAACGCGCAATGTGTTTGATAAATGTCCAAGCAATTTTCCCGCGCCATGCAATTTTCTTGGAGATACTGGATTGATAATTCGAAACTCCTGTTAGAATACGAACAACAATCTTCTGCCTAAATTGCTTTGTGAAACAGATTTCAAATCGAACAAAGTAAACAATAGGATATATTGTGATATCGTTTTAAATACATGAAAATATACATTTTTATATTCCACTCAGATTCGGTGTAGTTATGTGGGAGATTATGACAGATAAGCTGCCGTACTCAGGTAAGAAATTACGAATAAATTTGTAAAACATGTTTCAGATTGTGAACTTTGTATATAAGTGTATTGTGCATCAGCTACGATTATTATATAACAATTGTTTTGTTCAGCGGTGGGATTCGAAATCTTATAAGCGGATTCTGTTTATATAAAGCATTTCATTCTACGAAAAATGGCAATGTATGATACAGAATAATTCTTCATTTCAAAGGGGGGGATTTCGACCCTCAAAACCTGGCTACGCCACGAGCGGTGGCGATGCTTATTTTGGGCGGAGGCTTTGTGCAAAATATTACAAACTTCTGCCACAAATATCAATTGGTATCAAAACTTTCATGCTTTGGCATTTATATTTTGATCATAATAATTATTATCACGTATATATATATTTTTGTTTGAAACATTATAAACGTAACTGATTTGTTTCATCTAAAGCGAGTTGTGTGGAACCAGCCTGTACAACGCAATGTATAATCAATCCTTTACACTCGCATTTCGTATATTGTACAGAGAACTTCATTCCATTTTTATTTGCGTCGTTATGCTTCACACTTCGAATAAATGGTTTGCTCTAATGCTGCGCATCAACGCGCAACTCATTTTATCTCTGATTAACTGGTTTGTTGGTTATTTTTTCACAGAGCCTGTCACTAGTGACTATCATTCTGACGACTCAGATAAACAACGACCAGATCTTTCTTTACTGCCCAATGTATTTCCATCAGAAATGACAAGTATGATACAGTCAGCTTGGGCGAGTGATCCGAAAGCAAGACCTAGTTTCAGAGGTGACTCTATAAAAATATATGTGAATACTGCTACCGTCGATTACGTTTAAAACTCGTGTCATGTATTACATTAAACCCAGACGGCACCCGGTATAATAAAACCACTATGTTGTGGTGTTCGTCACATGTTCACCAAATCAATCAAGCAAAAAACCCATGTACTGTAGTCATATATTAAAACCAGCAGATTTTAGCGTGAACACCACGAACCAAGAAAATTAATATAATGCAATAAATAATAGCATACTAGTAAACGCATCCCTCTTCAACTACTGAAAAAATATGATAAAGATAGGTGCGATAAATGAAGGTAAAGGGTTTTTAATATACCAATAACAACAACAATTTAGCAGAATGATCTATAGATTTACAAGTTTCTAATTTTTTTTTTTATTAAATCATTTATAAATTTTTGTTTGCAATATCTTCAGAACTTGATGAAGAGATGCTGTCAATTAAAGCTCGAATTCCGTGTTATAAACATCAAGTTAAGGAATCTCGAATTCAAACGTTACAACTATACAAGTCGGTAAGCGTTTCCGTTTATTTTTCAAAAAAATCGCCTCAAGTAGCGTATTTTGATAGAAAATTATGTCATGTTTTTACATAGACACGTGCGGGATCTGATGGCAATACACAGCATCAAAGCGTGTCTTCACAATCCAGCAATATGCAACACCACGGACAGTCAATCTGCACCACAGGTTACGCCGAAGGCAGTCAGGGTACAAAATCATCAGCTAAGCCACAGCACATTCGTAGCCCTGATACAAGAAATTTATCAAAAAGAATTTTCAATGGTACGACGCCACAGCGGTTCGTTGGTGCAAGGGGAGATGAAGAAAACAGTCCTTTACTTTCTTCCAGCACCAATACTTCAAGGCATAATAGTGATAGCAGTTTCGAGCCTCGTACAATTCGTTTCATAAATAATGGTATGATGTAGCGCATGAAACCCCACTAAATTTAATATTGCATGCGAAATGTTCATCCCATAATCTATGCATCCCATTTAACCACAGTGTAGTTATTTAACAAAATTGCAATGCTCCATGATTAGTTACGATATTGGTTTTTTAATATTTTTTATTCAAATTTGGTGATGCAACTGTGCTTGTACCTTCACTCACTATAGATATATATACAGTGGTCAAATTCAAAAGGTTCGAACAGGTTCGCGTGATGTTTATGTTTCGGTTCGTCATTATTTTCTGAAATGAGGAAACCCGTTGTTAACGAGTTGAATACAAATGAGAACCCGTTTTTAACATTTTGAATCCCGCCACTGGTTCTTATGAATACTGAGATTCTGTTGCCAGTTAATTTGCGCAGTAAATATAAGTCCTTACGTTGTGTATTTTAATCAGCGACATTGCTGTATAATTACAGACGCAGGGTTTGCAGGATTATCGCCACTAAAATTATTGTTCGTCATCGTACTTCTCGCATGTGTAGTCATCGGACTTTCGGTTGGAATATGGACATCGACTAAGCCACCAGGTATTAATCATATTGAATATTTTGTGAATAATTTATCCTCAGCAAAATTTAATGTTCGATCTGATGAAGGTTGCGCCTACGGCGCCCGCGAGGAGAAACGTAAGGGTAAGTTTTGAGTAAAGTAAAAATCTACCGCTGGTCAGGGGGTGGATGAATGCAAGCTGGTCGTTGCGCTGGACAAATGACGACATCCAAATACTCAAGGAACCAGCTTCTGAAAACTTTATTTTTAAGCGCAATATGTATATATGAACATATTAAATTAGCATGAACGAAGGGTTATGATGATTACTGGAATGCATTGAAAGACATAGTAGATTAAACTATATAATCAGAGTGTCGCATGCCTGATAATTTTGAAAAAATAGACTAGAATAGGCATAGTCAGATAAAACGTTAATTAAAATTCAAAACCAGATTCTCTGTCTAAAGTTATTACGCTGTCAAAGCATAGCAATATTTTTTCTCTCTCGCCTTTCTTGTAATCATCAAGACTGATAATCAAATTTTCTAACTTATACATCATGACAGATCCAAACTACAAGTGTATATCAAAATCAGGAACATGCCTGAATTGGTACGAACACACGTGCGTTGCTGGATATAGGAGTGGATTATGCAGCGGTGACTCGAGTATTCAATGCTGTTTACCGTGCGATACTGACTGTAAGTAGGTACCAGTTCGGCGTGATTTTAATACAAACAAAAATAGGCACTCCTGAAGTATGCGCACCAAGATGTCGCACAACCTGAATCCTGACCTGGTACACAACCTGAGTTCAGGTTGTGCGCCATCTTGGTGCGCATACTCCAGAAGGTCCCAAAAATATACGCCTTCAGGTTCAAATATAGTGAAGTTACCTCCTGCCAGTCTTGCCAGAACTATATCAAAATTGTTCAATTTACTTCACAGGATAACTTTGCAACAGCCAGCAAAAACATAACTCATATGCAATTACCACCTCTGGAAACGTAGTTGTGCAAAATATTAGCAGTACTCGTATTTTAGATGCTACTGCACATATGTTATAATAATATCGATAGAGGAGTTTTTTTGCACGATTGAAACAGATTTAGGATAGCGCAATAATATTCGGTTCGATTCGGGAAAATATTCGATTTTGAACAGCCCTAAATTCCTCACGCAAAACGATAAGATAAGAATAAAAACGTGTCACCTCGTATAAAGGATTATTTATAGTGAAGCTGTTGCGGTATTCTGGGGAGAACACCACAGTTGGTATTTGCTGTGGGGCTGTATATTCAGAGTGAGCTGGTTTTACTAGTATTGTTGTCGGAGGACAATATTTCCCAAATTTAAAAGTCGAAAGTGGAGTAAAAAATTAAACTTCCGGAAGACAGGTTCGGAATTTATATTTCTTGAAGTGAGGAGTCAATGTCGCAATTTTATTGAAAACTATAAAAGGTTACGAACGCCGATTTAGCGAAATCATGAGTTATAGTTAAAAATCGAATTTTCTGTCATTTCTGAAATCGAAGTAGGAATCAGAAATTTAAAATCGTTTTTCGAATTTGTCGCACAGGAATGCAACTTTTCTCGAAATAGTTGGCAGTAACGTACGGGTTGAACTCGCCCCCGTGCCTACTTATCAGAACTACCATGTTTTTCCGAAAATAATACATGGTCTTATTTCATTTTTTTTTTTTCAAAAAATAACGCTAGGGTTTATTTTGAGGGGATGTCTTTTATTTTCATCTGTCGAAAACAAAATTACGAGGATTCTCGCATATATAAAATATGAAAACCAATATCCATTTACTTGTAAATACCACATTTTTATTTAAAATAAAAAGTGCTAAACATGAATTATTCAAAAAATGAGCAATAATTTAAAACGTGTAGGTGAGATTTCTTCCTATCGACTAGGTCAGAAATAATTTCGCGCTATCGACTAGTCTTATTTTAAGGAGAGGGCTTATATTAAAACCATTTTTAAAATTCAGGCCCTATTTTCGAGCTAGGTATTATTTTCGGGGAAACACGGTATATTCAAATTTAGTCAATTTACTCCACAGGATAGCTTTGAAAAAAACAGAAAAACATAATCCAAAAACATAATTAATATATATATATGCATTTACCACAGGTCAAAAGACGGAAGCTGGATATAATGATACTGCTTGTGATAGCATTCATGGGATATGTAAAGATAAATCAAATTATTGTTCTCAACAATATATTGAAGGGAAATGTCACGGCCCAGGAGACCGACAATGCTGCCCACCGAATCGTAAGTCTACAGATTGTTTTTTAGACACGAAATGGACCTATGGATCGCTTTGTTATTATGTTGCTGTTCTTGTTGGTATTTTTTCTTCTTGTTTTGTAAAAAATTGATTTTCTCTTTAATTACTGGAACAATTGTTTTAAAATTTCAATTGTTAAAAGATTGATTTGCTAGAACGTTACTATTTATATTTGTATCAGAAATGTGTGTACGGTCTACTAGACTCTATATGGGATTCGGTTTTTTGTGTGTGATGACGTCATCACAATTAAAAATTGTGAATCTTGTGGCGATTCCGTGTTCGCGTTATTTGATATAAGTCGTGGAGATTGCGGTACAGGTAGTCTACTGTGACAGATTACATACCCGTACTACTTCGTTTTGGCATTCGTGTCCATATATATTCAAGCATCGCTGTCTTGTATTGATATCGTTTTAAATACACGCTATATATATAGCATATATGCCTAACACAAGAAAACTGATTAGAGAATATTTCTCATTGTAGTGTTCCTTTATTATAATCTCGCTTTTAGGATTGTTTTATATATTTACAGCTGCCGACAAGAAATGCACAGAGCGAGGAGGAAAATGTATAAATTGGACTGACTATGAATGTATTGCAGGGTATAGAAGTGGACTCTGTACTGGCGATTCCGTCATTAGGTGTTGTCTTCCATGTGATGCACAATGTGAGTACATACATATTGGAAATCAAGATTATCATCATATTCATTTCAGTTCTACTGTATAAGATTACTTGAATTATTGAACTGTGACTCGTATTTAATCTAAATTATTAGCAAGTGGTCGCTACTTCAATTATTTGTAATTTTTTTGTTCACAAAACGTGAATCGTTTGCTTATTCCCAGTTCATTGGACCTATTTTGTTATTTATTTTCTTTGTTTATTACAAGCAAAACTTTAGACATCGGTCTTACCGTGACTCTAAGATGGTCAATTTTTTTGATAATATTATGCTTTGTTTCTATTTGTCATGATATTGTTTTGAAATAGGTAAAGCTGCTGAAAACGCCTACAAAGATCCAGGATGTGACAGTCTCGATGGAACTTGTATGGATAAAACTAATTACTGCCCGACAGAATATCTTGATGGCAAATGTGCTGGACCTAATACTAGACTATGCTGTCATTCTTATCGTGAGTATTGTGTTTGGCTTGGTCTATGACATGAAATGTTTTAGAATTTGGGTTCAAATAAATGGGTATTTTGTGCGTATCAAATACATATTTCAATATAACTTTCTAATGATGTAGCTTAGTGCCACTGTGTAAATATTAGTGTATTTAAAACAGGTATTTTTGAGTCTTTGATCGAATCTTTACGTGGACCAATAGCACAAAAACTATTATTTATGATAAAATTGTGATATTGGTGCTTCTTTCTTTTTTAAATACTCGATACTTTTAAAATAAAAATATTCAAAATATTCAAATTTAATAACTCTTCTTTCTGTTTTATAATTTAAATAGCTCACTTTTTCAAAACTGTTAAATTTCAATAAATGTTTTTCTAGGACCAAAGTGGCTAATATGAAGAACAGCACTATTTGAGCAAGCAAACAGAGTTGTTGAGGTTTGTTCGCCAAAAAAACAACTGACTGAAAAGTTTTGACACATTTCGTACACGTAAGAAATTACGTCAAAACTACGACTACAAATCAAAAACTCGACAAACATAAACATTACCCAAACTGGTTCTGATTGACATAAAAACCGGCAGTAAGGCTTGCAGAATAGCCTGAAGATGAACACCGCATGTATTGTACCATGCTAATGCAATTGTATGTTTTGAGTGTTCAGTATATACACAATATAGCATTGGAAGTTCCAAGAAATTCTAATATTGCATTTCTACAGCAAGCAAAACATCCAAAATCTTTCAAAATATTTTTTTTTTAATGTCATTCAGACAGAAGTATGAGAAGAAATAAAGTAATAAATACTACTTATAGTAGCAAATTTTCTATCTTAGTTTTCATGTAATGAATAAAATATTGCATTTTTGTCTTACTGTACAACTGTCAAAATAATAATGGCATACCCACACTGGTACTTTTTTATCAATAACAAATATACAGAACATGGGTTTGAATTTATATCTTGAGTTCAAATAATCCTCTAGAAGTGTCCAAAATCCTTAAGGTGTAACCTTGAATAAAATACAATCACGTTTTTAAGCTATAGTCATATTTTAATATATTTATTTTTATGTTATAATAACGCAATAGAATTCGCATGGAAATATTACAAAATCGTATTCTTTCTTAACAGAAAACTGCAATTGGTGACTAAATAATAATTTGAGAACAATGATTTCACAAACTGAAAATGTGGTTCTGAATAAACCATATTATAGTTACACTCGAAAAATTATTCTGGAATAAAAAAAATTACCGCGCAATCACGGTGTTGAATCAGATAGATTGAACTTCATTAGCAAGGTTGTGAATTCGGAATTTAATAACATCTTACAGAACGAAGTCGGAGACTAATATAGCAAGAAGTCAAAACCACCATTTAGCTAATCACAACATGACTATAGTTTAATATCCGTCTTTTTCTCTGTAATTCACTGTTAGAGTTTTGCTTGGTACATGAGCATGGTTGATACCTTTGCTCATCTGTGCATCACAGTAAACAGCTTTAATCATTTAATGGTATAAGTTTAATATTACTTGAGAATATTTGCAGGAGAAAATGGATTGTATTTGTGATAGTAGCGATGGTTAAGTCGTAATTCCATCGTATCGATGTCTGGCATTTCACATCTGGATTTATCTTTGAAGCCAACGGTTATCTATTTTAGATAAAAGACTGCGATAGTCAACAATTCGTAGGCATGTTTTGAGGATCACAGGGTTCAGGATATAATGTTTGTCGAACAAGTTTACGAATCAACTCGGCCGCCGCATGCTTTGCTCCTCCTGAAGCTGAATCATATCCATCGCCTGCATTACAATCTTGTGATTGATGAGCTGTTGAGTCTTCGCATTTTCCGTGAAACTTAAACCACTTATATATTCCAGCGGTGCAGGAAAAAGTGTGGCCGCCATAATTTACCTAGAGTCGTAATAGTGGTATAATATACACAAAACAGTGATAATAAGTAAAGAATGTTGTATATTTCTGAGTTAGAATTTTAATTTAAAAATTCAGAATGAAAAATTTATTGCAACGTTTGTCTCATGTTCGAACATTCGTTTCAAAATACTTTTTGTTTACCGATTTTGTTCTAAATTCTCATATTTCAGTAGATAAATAAACAATAAGTAGAAATAGAGTAGAATCATAAAAGTATTCCGAAATGAAACTATATGTAGCCTATCTGATGGACGGTAAGAGGCTGGCCTCGTGAGAGATGGAAGAACATTATTGCATTTGGGAAAAAAAGAAAAGGGATAATAAGTATTCAACCAGGAGGTAAATATAAGGAATTGCCATAAGCTACTCACCGGTATTACTTGGTACATTTGTAAGTCATCTAGAGTTGCATCAACATTGGTCCATGATATAGAATATTCATATTTATCTCCTACGTAACAGTGTGAACAGGTACAGGAAGGTTCGGGACTTGACCAATTCCCTTTTGTTTCGCATGAAATGGTTTTGTTTCCCTGAATAAATATCAGTGAAGTTATTTTCATACGTGATATTTATTTAAACTAAAGTTTCTCCGGTTCATCCCAAGCTTGGCGATATACTGTAAGTTCACTAGTTATTTGCACATAAAATGTTTAATACTCCCGGAGTATGGGAACCAAGATGGCGGACACCGGAACGTAGTAAGTGTACCAGGTTCGAGTTAAGCCAAAATTGTATTCCAATTTTTCTTATTTTTGTTCTATTACGAATTCGGGCACTAGCCAAGTGACTCCCGTAGTATTTGTACTTGAAATTATGACCTAACCCTAATCTGGTACACATACTACGTTCCGGTGTCCGCCATCTTGGTTCCCATACTCCGGAAGTACCAATTTTTTTCAATAACAACACTGAAAATCGATGCGAAAAGCGAACAAACTTTTTCCAAACCTGGAATAAATTTCAACGTTTTCAATTATTTATTCAGTATTATTTACCTGAATTTTGTGATTGTTTAGACATTTCACAGTACATGTTGAATTCACAAAATATTGGTGAGTGCAGTTCAATTCCCCATTGGATACTGGTTCTGGCTGATCGCAAACTAAAATATAAATTACAAACAATTATTGCAGATTTAGTCATTTTTTCAAATACATATGTATTGCGGGGGTTTGAGTAAAATATGTACTTTTCATGAAGCCCAATTAATATAGATAAAATTACCGGTTCTGGTTCTCGTCAACCTTGATGTCGATCCGCCAATTATATTCCAATATTATCTCTCAATTTTCAAATTCAAGACATTATTGGCCTGCCCATTTTGTGAGTTTTAACTCCTATTGATGTGTGAACCAAAATTGGTCAGATGTCCTACGCTTATTTCAAGTCCTGAACGGCTGGATTTTAGTCATCATAACGGAGGAGTTCAGAAGCACATAGTACTTGCCTTGTTGGATTTATTTTAAACTGGCTGAGTAGCTCGTACGTTACGTAACTTTTACCGTTCAATTTAGTTTTAGAAAATATTTTCCGAAAATGTCAATCCTTGTTATCTCTCACCAAGACCTAACAGGATAATCGTGTGGAAGTCAACGCTTTGTTTCGCCTTGCAGAAACTTCATTAGAAGCGGGGTTAACACGTATGATATCGACAGACAAATTTATCAACAAATGAATTGTCTGCTTTTGAATTGCATGCTTTGTCGTAATTACATTCGTTCAAATATGTATTGTGTTTTTGACAATTTGGGTTGATTTTGAAGGTTCATCGGTCCGCAAAATTCGTTTCGGAATTTTACCGTTCCGCAAATTAAAAAATGTTGAGAACCACTGGGTTAACCAGTATTTATTGATAGTCACAACTCACAACAAATTAAAACATGAGTTCCCAACCTAAATTTGCCTACTACTTCTTTATAGAGCAACGAAACTATGTTTTGAACATCCAACAAACCTCTCTCGCAAACAGGCTTCTTGTCGTTCCATTACCCCCCACTGCATAGAATCGTATCTTTTCCAATAATTCCGTAACCTTCGTCGCACACAAAATTACATTTAATATTGTATTGATCAGACCCAGTTGAGCAAGTCACATTCCCATGTTCTGGTGCGGCCAGTTTCCTGCATGGTGAGTCTGAAAATGACAACAAATGAATCACGGTGATTTTGCCATAAGATTCCTAATTTCACATTTCCATAAATTGTAATAATCGACCTAGTGGCACGTGTCATTTATTACTTGCTAATTATGACATCACACAGATTTCACGTGTTACGAGCCCGTGTTTCCCCGTTCTCGATCGATCGGGCTCAAGGCCAGTTCTTTCTTTCGGGTTGCCCTTTGCATTTGGCAGCGCTTACGGTAGGATTTAGACCAAAGTATGGTTTGGATGTCTGGATTTGACAAATGAAGGAATTCAGAAATACAGTCAGCTACATAGTCTACAAGCCGGCTTCTTGGTCGAAATGTTTTTGTCGCCTTCACAGCTTATCAGGTTATATGGCGTTCTGTACTTAGGCTATATTTATATTTAAGTTCATATTAAAGCATGCATTTGAGATATTGATGTAATAAAGTTTAAAAGCCACCAAAACCTACCTTTATTTTCTTCCGTTTTCCATACAACAACTCCAACTGAAGTAATTGCACAAACAGATAAAAACAGAGCTAAGACGAGAAGAACCTACTTTGTAGACACAAGCTTTTTCTCCAAAACTGTGAAAATATGATAATAATATTTGTTTAAGGTATGGCGAATATTACAGAAGAACATATATTTGATTTTCACGTTTGAGAGCCACATTCTAAATTATTTAAAAGTCAAACTCTTTTATAACCGAAAATATTATTACCATATTTTTTTTATACTTTTATTTCCAAATAACCCTTCCAAAGAAATCATCGATAATCAAATATAATCGTCCAGTAAAAGCTCTCCAAACCAAGAAATTAAAATGAGTTTTCAAGCATAGTGATTACTGACATCAAATTTTTCTTTCCAAAACCAATCAAATATATTGTGTGAAACATGCGAACAATCACATGTGGCCCGCTGCTTCATCATCTCTGGCCCGCGTCACATTCGGAGAAATCCAAAAATCGCATTCCGTGTTGTTTCGTAATAAAATTAATCAGAAAAAGCTTTTGACATATTGTTTCATCACTAATGTTACTGAATTGACTAGTGTTATGGCTATCTGAGGCAACTATGATTATCTGGCTTTCTATCTTTTTGGTCGGGAATATATGCCAACAATATATGTATGCATCATAGAAAACTAAAAATCGGATGCGGATTTTTTTAGCCTGGTATGTCTGATAACTATGTGTTTGCACAATAAAAGTGTTTGTTTTGCATTGCGCTGTTTACCTATTCTTGGCACTGTTGTGGCCCGCGAACAATGCAAAAATAATTTTGTGGCCCGCGGAGACGGCAACCTTGGACACCCTGGCCTGGTGCGTGTATAATTTATCAAAATAACTCGTGAGAACACATTTTCAATCTCACGCTTCAAAGTCTGGGTGAAAGTAGCAAATGGGACTTTCCAGATTCTCGGACGCTGTTACTGGAGTAATAAAAACGTCGTTACTTTTCCGACACATATTGGTTAATGGTGAACTCCATTGTCGACAACGTACGCCTAACTATCAGCAGATACAATAGAATGATATGAAATAGGGTTCCATAGTATGTATTAAATTAAATAAAAGAACTTCGATGTGCTCTTCATGAAACTAATTTTGGGCATATAAATGTGTACTGAAGAGATACAGTATTGACACCACAAGTCGATATGGACTAAATTTTTACGAGGTAACTTTTTTCCATCTTACGAAATTTTTAATCCTAACCTTACTTCAATGCTAAATTAAAGCCAAACCTTGGAAGCTACTGAAATATAGTTTTATCAAAGTGTAGTTCGTACGTTGTACATAAGTGTAAAGCATGATAGTTGATTTTTTCGAAAAAAAAAACAGAAAAAGATTAAACTAGTGGCAAGCTTTACAAGTCACAAGTTGATTCAATCCAAACAAATACTTCAAATCTATATTAGCAGTTTGCTAACATTTCATGGCAGTAACATTTGAGGCGAATGGAATATTTGTCACGGTATGTTACACCTCTGTTCGGTGCCGTAAACGTTTAGTGATTAGATGTTTGTTTGCAGCAAAAGAGTCTTTGTAGACGTAGACATAAACACGCTGTTACATGAGAGTTGATGAGTGAATAGTTGTACTTCCATGTTCGCGGGTTCACAAGTAATCATCATAGTAATAGTAGACGGTATTGAGTCGTATTTAAATCACGTTAAACAAATTTCTATGATTTCTTATTTGCAAAAATATTTTGTTACCCACTCATTCCTCTTTTTGGTAATTAGTTCGGAAATGCGTTTACATCGTATTCGCAAGTATTGGTTTAACCTGAACCAGTTGAACTAGTCTTATATCATTTACCAGTGGCGGCGCGTCAATAGGGCCAACCGGGGCAATACCCCGGTTGTTTTTTTGGTATAATAAAAAATATTCGAAAAATACCTCAATATCGGTTGCACAGACTGTCTACACTAGCCATATTCTCCCGACATGGTTCATTTTTCGCTCGCAAAGCCTTCGCCGAACGTCGACGGGGCGACGCCGATTTTGCCCCGGTTGCTCATTGTATATCGTATTCTCTCTTTTATCTTCCACTCGCCGCGTTTGTCTCGTTTGTTTTCTGTTTCTTTTACTAAATCATCGGGGCCGATCGGGGCTAGCCCCGAAATTATGACGACACAATGCCGACGTTTCTTACAACAACGTGTTGACATATTCACGCATTCCTTCTCGTTCGTTGGTTGCTTGAAGAGTTGATAGTTTCCTCGCCTTCGTGTTTGTCGCTTGTTTCGCTATTTGAATCAGTTAGAGACCTTTAGTCCATTTGCTTTCGATTTTCCACATTCCTTTTGAGCTCCTCACTTCTTTCCGGCTTCGCATTTCTTAGCCTTAGACCTCATAATGAATAAGGTTGATGCACTACTTCGCACTCCGTTTTCGCAGCTGCCGCTGGAACAAAAATTAGAGGTACAACGTCTTGGGCCTTATCAACCAAAAATTTGTTCAATGGAACAATCCCATGACGGAGGAAAGCGTCGGCGTACATTCTGCGCAGAAACTTGGTATAAAAAACACGAATGGTTGTGTTACAGCGAGGACAAAAATGCACTTTTTTGTTTTTATTTCCTACTTTTTGCTACCGCCCGTGACTCACGTTGGTGTAAATTGGGTTTTAGAGATCTTAAACATCTTTCCGAGCGTGCCAGGGATCATCAATCTTCTATGGAGCATCTGGACAATGCAGTAAAATACCGAACATTCGGAAATATTAATATTGCAGCACAGTTGGATGAAGGACGCGCGGTTTCTATTCGTCGGCACAACCAAAACGTCGAGAAAAACCGCCATGTTGTCGGTCGATTGATAGATGTTTTGAAGTTCATTGGTTGTCACGAGCTGTCCCTCCGTGGGCACGATGAACGGGCTGGCTCTTCTAATAGTGGGGTATTTTTGGATATGGTGGAATACACCGCATCCCTAGATACAGTATTGAGAGATCATCTTGATGCCGCAACTGTTTCGAAAGGGACATCTAAGGATATCCAGGTGATTTGCTCGACATAATGTATAAAATTTATTTACAACATTTGGCTCTGGAAATTGAGAATTGCCAGTTCCTTTCGATTCAGTCTGACGAGATAACTGACATCACGTGCGTTTCCCAACTGGCTGTGATTTTTCGGTTTGTGAAAGATGGTAAACCTACCGAGAGATTTCACAGCTTTGTACCAATCGTTGATCGCACGGCTTGCGGGATATCGGCTGTACTGAAAGAAGTGTTACAGCCTTACAACGCGAAGTCAAAATTGATAGCTCAAACTTATGACGGCGCGGCAGTCATGAGTAGGTCGAAACATGGTGTTCAAGTTTATATAAAAGAAGATTTTCCTCATGCGCATTTTTTACATTGTTATGCACACCAATTTAACCTCGTTATTAAAAATATGTGTCATGATACCCCTCTCGTCCGTATATTTTTTTGCAAATGTTCCGGGGTTTTCTTCATTTGTATCCGTTTCGCCGAAGCGCTCTGACCTCCTTCGCCAGATATGTGGCCGCCGTCTCCCAGCTTGTGCACCAACACATTGGAACTTCCAATAACGCGTGGTACAGGGCGTGTCCGAAATTAGGTCTGAGGTCATTGAGTGTTTCAATGGCATTCAGAGATCTCCGGTTTGGGACGAACGCTCTGTGAGGGAGGCGGCAGGTCTAAAGCGTCTGCTAGAAGATGGTGAGTTTTCATTTTTTCTCGCTTTTTTCTCCACAATATTCTATCACGTGGATGTATTATACGGCGCATTGCAGTCAAGGCTAATGGATGGAGCGTCTGTGCAGTCGTGTATTTCAGACTTCTGCGATGCTGTATCTCGTATCCGGGAAACAATAAAATACGACGACACATGTAGTGCTTCTTTACGCCGCGGGCAAACAACGCAGCGTTTGATTTTGTCTGCAAAAGAATTCTGTGACATTCTGGTGAATCAAATAGGCGATCGTCTGCGCACTGAACACCTTGCCGCGTTCTCTTAGATGAACCACAAAATTTTTTCAAGATTTGCACGTCAATTTCCCATCCATTTGTTGGCTACTGTCTCCAAATTTTACCCCATGATAAACGTGGGTAAATTGGAAAATGAATTGCGATGTATATACACCAATCAAACTTTTTTGAACATCACATCAACTTGCGCGCTCTATGGGTTCCTCATAGATAACACTCTAGTAACTACCTTTGCGGCGTCTGCAAAATTTCTGGACATCATTTTGACGACGCCTATTTCTTCCGCCGACGCAGAGCGAACATTCAGCACGCTGAAGCGTATTAAAACGTATCTCAGAAACACAATGAAGCAAGATAGATTAAATTCCTTGGCTGTTTTATTCATTCACAGAGACGTTATTTCTGGGATGCATGACTTTAATCAGCGCGTTATTGAGCATTTTGCTTCCAAGAAACCGCGGCGTGTTGCATATATGTTCAAGCAGTAGAAGTCTAGCAGCATATATATGTATGAGTGAGCGACGCATGTCCTTATCTTTGCATTACCTTTCCTTTCTTCATAGTAACGTTTTAAACCTTATTTTGGGTTTTGTCTGCTTTCCCCGAAGTTTCTGTTAATATGTCATTGTATTTATCTGAGTAAATATTGCCTTTCCTTTTGAAAGAGGTTTCAAAATAAACTATGTCTATATTTATTAATCCCTTGACTTGGACCGGTTTTAAAGACACTTTCTTATCGTTAAAAATTGTCGCTTTTGCCGATTGGTTGTTACCGATGGAATGGTTTTTATACTCATAAAATGATGAGAGAACTTACAGCGCTCATCCTGTCCCCGTAGATGGGGGTGACTTGGTCCCGCAGTAGCTTGCCCCGGTTGTTAAAATGACCACGCGCCGCCACTGTCATTTACATGATCCGAGAATTTCAAATCCTGTAATTTAGATATGGAATGTGCGCCTTGTGTGAAGCACCAAATGTATATATGTATCGTATTATATTTTATTTTAATGCAGTATTTATAATTGTTTGAGATTTACGATTTCAGAATAACAAGATGGATATTATGTAAAGTCAAAATTTTAGTCAGTTTTAAAAAATATAACAGTATCAACCAATTTCCTCACTATCAATAATGACTAAATTTTCAAATTGTTTTGTCAAAATTGCAACAATTTGCTATAAGGTATTAAATTATAGTCCATCTAGAAAAGTTAATTGAAACAATATATATTTAAAATTATTTTAGTTTTGTATATCTTTGCTTTAAATAAATAATACTGATATTTGGATTTGGCGATGTGTTATTAATAAAGTTACGAAGTAATTAAATATTTTTGAACAATATGGAATGTATGAAATGTATGTAATCGTGTGATACAATATGTAAAATGTTGTTACCAGGAGTATTATAATTAATGCAATGTAAGATATTTATCGGCGGGTTTCATCTTTGGACCGTGCTTGTCAGGGAAATATTTCCGGTGGGATTTTTCATTTAATTATTATAATAATAATTAATATTGTTATGTTAACAATATTATTAGAGCACGTTGATCACACTTAGGAAAACAATCGCAATCGACTATGCTACTATGATATGTCATAATAAAGATAGCACAAAGCTCAATATTCCAGTGTTTGATATATCGTTATCGGTACAGCTGAAAACTGCAATATACATTTTATTTATTCAGAAATACATGGCGTTACATAGAGACGATAACTCCCGCCCGTTTACGATAATGAATCGAGTGAAAAAATAGACTTTATGGGAGAATTCGTAGACAGTTCGTAGTGATTTAAAGGAGTGGATGACCACTGCAACAAGAGCGTCAAAGATAGAGCTAGCTCAATTATACATTATTACCGTTCAGAATTACCTGGCGCTATCTACTAACTAGAGTACTAGACTATAGTATATTCTATAACGTACGCCGATTTACAATAATGGTTCGAGTAACAAATTGGAGTTTTGTTAAAATTTTCGGAGACAGTTTGTAGTTGTTTTGAAGGATTTAAATGAAGAAGTACGAAGACGATAATACCACGTTTGAATCGTGTACACTCCCGCGCTAAAAACTTCCCGGTAATATTAAAAAAACAATTTAGAACATTTTATCGTTGTCAAACTTGGTCAATGTCTTTAGAAACTTGATCGTACTTGGTGGTATGCGATTATATAAACAGTTTCAGAAATACAAAGGCCGGATATCTATTACTCTTACGCCCGTGAAGTGCAAGCATTCACGTGGAAATGTGTGGTTACTTGTGTTTCCCCATAGTAGCCAAATTTGATGATGTAAATGAGTATTTGTAGAAATAAGAACTTGACGTAAGCTTCAATGCGAGGTCTCGCGATTGTCAGTATGCAGCATAATAATAGTTACTTATTTCTGGCATAAGAAGTAATTCACTAACTGTAGTGATGCTGTGCGTAGACATTGCTAAGCACATTTGTACACTGAAGTAGAGTGGTTAATTGAATTGTTTGGAACAATACTTCAGAATAATACGTAATAAGGTAGACTGATCGAAAACTTGAAGAAATTCTCAGATTACAGCTTGATTTCAAAAAAGTTTGAATGAGGAGGTTCATACAAATTCAACTTTTTTATAACCATTATATTAATATTTATTTTTATCGAATTCCATCAACTTTGAAATATATCATCAAGGCATAAGTGTTTTCAAAATTTGTTTGGAATTGATAGAAATGACAGTTTATGTATTAAAGTTTCCACCCTTTGCCTAAAGTGTCTTCCGCGAGGCCATAATTATAAATTCATATAATGTATATCTCGAGCATATAAAATATGAAATATTACCAATATTATAATATTTGTTATATACAGCACAATGTAATGATTATACATTTCAAATGGCATGGATTTGATTGAAGGTAAATCATTTCCGTTTCGATAGTTACATCCACGCGTTAAATCAGCAAGAATGCATTCGGTAAATAGAAATCATGAAACTGGGATACAAATTATCAACTCCAATGAGATGACGTTCGTTCAATACTTGGCGAGCGGTGGAATGGCTGAAGTTTCTTTGTACGAATGGAAAAGAAAAACTTCAACTGAAATTTTCGTGGCAATGAAAAGTCTTCTTCGTGGTCCTATAGAAAACAGGTGAGGGTTAAGAGGTGTATTTACAATGATTCTATGATCTGATATGCTCGATGCAAAACTGTTCGATGACAGAACTTTTCTCACTGCTGTTTAAAATTATAACTCATTCCTGCTATTTCTAATATAAAACGTATGACAATTTTGTTTTTGTATGATATGGCGTTTAGGATGTTAACGCATGTAATATGGAAGATTTAAAAGTTTATGGGAGTTGTTTCCTCGTTCACAGTAAAACATTGCAAAAAAGCACTTTAATGGTTTGAAAAAATAACGAGAGTAATAATGCTATAAAAAAAAACGAATCACCATAGATAAGTTTACAATCTCATACACTCGTTAAAAGAATTGTGCGTTTTTCGCAGTTTATATATATACAGGGTGGTCCAAAAGTAGGTATAGCTATTAAAAGTAGGGTTTAGGTCCAAAAGTAGGTTTGTAGTTCTCATTTAGGCACTTTTAAAGTTTAAGAATGCTAACTATATTGTAGACAGAAATTGTTTAATCTCTTAAGTGCTCAAAATGTCCTTCTCCAACATTGCATCATTCTTCTCACCTGTCCAAAACACTCTGACACACAGTACGGCACAAATTTCGATCTTCATCAATTTCTCTGAATGCGTCATGAATGTAATCTTTTAATTCATTTATTGTTTTGGGATTCTTCTCATACACCTTATTCTTTACAACACCCCAAAAAAAGAAAGCCATTGGTGTCAGATCAGGTGAGCGTGATGGCCATTCAACGCTACCTCTTCTTCCGAACCAACGCTGCGGAAAGACTTCGTTAAGATAATCTCTTACTCTTAACGCATAATTATTCGCCATTAATCCTCAAATAAAATAAAGATTTACGAAATGTATTGCTTTCCAAGCAGCTAGAAAACTAATGTAAAATTCACACTCGATTTATTATCTAAAAAATAAGCAATTTTTGTGGTACTTAACAAGTAACATAAAGTGAACTGCAAGTAGCTTCAAAGCATATAAAACAGTTTAATAACTGTATACCTACTTTTGGGCCACCCTGTATTTCGAATATTCGGATAACATCATTTTCTGATCACTTATATTTTTCACATAATATATTTCAAACACATGTGTAAAATACGTAGGCATGTAATTTCTCGAAATTAAACTTGATAAAAACAACTTATAGGTATGCAGGTTTTAACGTAATTTTTTTTTCACTAACTTTAATCAAGGTCATACAATAAATAAATAAAAAATTACATTCAGATTTAAGCCACATCTACGCCGGGAGATGGCAATTCTTGCAACATTGGAACACGAGAACATAGTGCAAATATTTGGTGTCGTACAGACTAACGATACATTTGGACTTGTTATGGAGTACTTCCACGTCGGTTCCTGTCTTTGTTTCTTCGGTAGTCTATGGGACGGACATGAAAAAATGACATTGTAGAAAAGTTAACCGTGCCAATCAAAATTCAAATATTGTGTGAGGTTAGTATAGTTAATATGTTTAAACCAGTGGTTCTCTTCCCCCTTCTACCCCCCCCCCCCCCCCCCGACCTCTTACCCCATCTTCTCATCTGCATTGAGCTTCAAGTCGGTGTGAAAAAAATAGAAGATTGGGGTTCATTGGGAGGGGAGAGTGTTGGGGTGAGAGAGTGAAGGGAGGAGGTCAGAGTACAGGAGTGAGGGAGAGTAGAAGTGAGTGAGAGAGGGTTGGTAAGAAAAGGATGGAGAGAAAAAGGAGTGAAGGCGGAATGATGTCCTACTTCAAAAGTTGTTCAAAATCCTTTACAGTTACATCAGTCGAGCGGGGAAATGATGTATAATTACCTTTTTACTCAATTAAATCTGTCAGAGATTGGACAATCTTTTTGTGTGGTACAGAAATACTGATCGAAACGGATAAGTTCATCAATATTACGTAGATTCAAACAAGGCTTGTTCCACATACCGATATATGGTAGAGACCGTCTTGAATTAAATAATTCTTTGCCCTGACAACATCGAGAAGGACATCATTCAACAATTTGGTGGCAAATGAATGAATATAATTTTAAGAGGCCATGTGCTATTGTAATATGCGTCAATTGCAAATCGTAATTCTCCATTGTGTGTTTTACAGATAATATCAGCAATGAAGTATTTACACGGAATCAGACCAAGAAAAGTTTTACATTTGGATTTGAAAAGCGACAATGTACTGCTAGATGATAGTCTTCATGCAAAAGTAATGTTGCATTATGTTATTGCTTCTAAACGATGTGTTATGACAAACATTATTTGACTTTGACTACATCCAGATTATACAAATTTCTTTTTTACTCAAGATTTGTGATTTCGGATTGAGCACAATGAGCACGTTAACTGATCTTCGATGCAGATCCATTATAATTGAAGGTAATTATTATATAGGAATACATTGTGTTTATTATTATCTATCTGGTGGGTTACAGATCATTGAGAACGACCGAGACTTCTTTTTAAATGCTCATATCTCCATCTTAACCAAATATAGTTCAAGTTACGTCTAATGCAACATGGAAATTTCATAACACTTTATTGCAAACATCGTTGTGGCGACAAGTGAATAAATCATTCGGTCATTGTATATGCCACGAGATGAAAACGATTTTAACCGTGTTACGTTGTTTAAATCATCTCTCCAATCTCTATTTATATATTTAAAGAGTCCAATTTCGCAGCCTCTTGTTTATTTAGTACAGTTGTCCTCACATAACTTGCTGGTATTATATGTCTTGAGAATCAACTTTTGATTATTTTGATCATTTGCATAGTGTCGTGGTATTACCGCGTTGACATCGAACTAAACATGACTTTCGAAGTGTATGCGACTACGCACGTAAGATAACGACCAAATTGAACATAAATATTTACTGCAGGGGTCGGCAACCTTTTGTCGCACGCGGGCCAAAATTAAGGGTTGTAAGTCTTGGCGGGCCGCACATAATTTTAGGAAGATAAAAACCGAACGTATGTCCGATGAATCGCAATTTTTTCACTCAGATCAGAAGTTGAAATTTTATATTTTAAACATCGCGCGAAGACTGCAACTCAACTCAGTCGTTTTACTGAAAGAACAAAATTTACAAATGAAATTTAATGCGACACTTGTTGTTGCATCACGCTTGATAGCTTTTCGACATCGGGCGGCACACTGGATGAAGCCAAGATTAGAACATTTTTAAATGGGCATCACTAATCCTAGTTTTCAGATTGTTCTTTGTAATGTTCATTTTCGAAAATAATTGTTCGCACGCATATGTACTTCCAAACATCGTTGTGAATTTTTGCGCATGGTTTATTGAATTTGGACATAGATTTCTTTCAAGAAGATATTTTATATAAAAATCAAGCAGTGATACATCTCTCGAATAGAATACGAATTTTATTTTTCGGTTGCATTGCATCTCAAATAGCTCTGTTTGAATTCCTTCTGTGCCATTGAATCCTCTGCACTCAGCATCAACGTTTTTGCGTGTTGCCATTTGTCTAAGTATAATTAAATTATAGGCTCGTTAAACGAGTAGCTGTTCACTAAATTGTTAGGTTATAATACAATTGAATTTGCATATGTCTAACAATAAATTCTGTTATGTAAAAATATAATCAACTCCTCGAGCGTGGATTATAAAATTAATTCATCGTCGTCAAAACCGCCATTTTGTCGTTATAATTAAATAAAGCGACCCGAGCCGGATCATTATACTCCGCGGGTCGGATCTGGCCCGCGGGCCGTAGGTTTCCGGCCCTTGATTTACTGTATACTCTATATATGTGCAGGTCCTGTTGCAACGGGTGGAACTCCAGGATATATCTCGCCAGAAAGACTGAAGAACGCCCGAGCAAAGCCAACTACAAAAGCGGATGTATACTCGTACGTTTAAAATCTTTTCTGAAATTTTTACTAATGCTGGTTTGTTCTGTCGGTATTGCAATTCATATGTCGATGGGATTATTTCCATACATAATCATTCCTGTGGAAACATGACTTTAGTATTTAACGGGTCCCGCGAGGATTGGAATATAAACCATTGGCTTGTCATTTTTTATGAATATTAGGATAGCATTGTTATGAACTTGAGTCACACTTGAATAATTGGTCAGAACAAAATAAAAAAATACTTTGTACTAGAAAAATTAAAATAATTACTACTTTGCATAGGATGAGTAACACAGAGACAATGACATTGTGTACGCTAGCTATTCATTGCATTTTTACGAAATTATCGAAAAGATTGACTAAGGTATATGATATCATAGACGCAACAATTTGGAAACAGCAAAAAACAATACAACATTGAAACTGCTGCTCTGCGCAAACATTGTTTTTCTGCTCTGTAGCTGTGACATGTCTGCAATGAAATATATGGAAAAGTCGGAATGTTTTCCAAATGAGTTCAACAGAATAGACCAGTTTTTCTGTGTTTGTGCAAAGTTTCTTGTGAAGATGGGCGGACGTAGGGTTGAATTACATATGTCCTATAGCAGGGATGGCGAACCACTGACTCTCAAGTCACAAAGTGACCCACGTTGGTTTTTTAGGTGGTCCGCCAAGTCCCGAAATAATAAAATGAACAATATTGTGGTTATTGACTCCTGGATTTGGATTTTCGTGACGATTATTCACAAATTGAAACGGTACCATCACACACTAAAAATAAAGTAAAAGACATCCTAAATTTTGTTTTGGGAGTTTCATGACAGATAAAAATGTCTCAACGCATTTTAGACAAATCGCATGAAGTTTACCTGCCTGCGGCAGCATGTAGCTTAGTTATCAGCAACTGAATCGATACCATATTTATATGCACTGAAGGGTAAAAACGTCGAAAACAGTATTCCCGTTCATCTATTGTCAGTCTCAAACGGCCCAAGCCTGTGATGACCATTGCTACTAATTGATTCCAGATCACGATGAAATAAAATATGATGCTCAATCAATTCCATTTAGCGGTGATTGTTTTAAAAGCCGTTGCATGGGGATTTCCGAGTCGCGAGATGGTAATTTTCGAAACCCTCATTTGACCCGTTCTACAAAAAAGATTCGTTATCTCTGCCGTATTGATTGCATCGCTGTCTCTCGAACAAAACGACAATTTTGTATTCTACACATTTTGATGCTTATTTGTCGATAAAAGACTTCTATTATTTTTTTAGTTATATATATTACTCTTTTTCAGTAACAGCAAATACGAAAACGTCTCCGTTAGCGCTTTGTCTGTAAAATTCATAATTTCCACGTCTCGTGTTCGCTTTTTTGATACATATCTAAACATCACCAAGGTTGTAACTTTCTTTAGTCATTTATATGGAATTTATGTCTATCGCAGCTAAGTAAACTATATAATTATTTAAATATGTGTGTGTATCGATGATATGCACAAGTAATCCACTACCAAAAAGTCATCGACAAATAAAAATCAGTATCAGAATGTAAATAATAATATAAAAACCTTAGCATTTTATAAACTCTAGTACGAATCAACAATTGACAGCGTATTTTTATATAACAGATGTAAGATAACTTATGGTACAATAATATTTAGGAATCATCGAGAATGACGACTAAAATGCAAACGCGCAATGTATTTGATAAATGCCCAGGCAACTTTGCGGCGCTAGACAATTTTGTTGGAAAAACTGGAATGATACTTCGTAACTCTTGTTATTGTACAAACAACAATCTTCTTTCCAAATTGCTTTGTAAAACAGATTTCAAATCAAACAAACTGAGCAATAGAATATAGTGTGATATTGTTTCAGATACATGAAAATATACATTTTTATATTCCATTCAGATTCGGTGTAGTCATGTGGGAGATTATGACAGATAAGCTGCCGTACTCAGGTAAGAAATGACGAATAACTTTGTTAAATATGTTTCAAGTTGTGTACTTTGTATCTTAGTCTATTGTACATCAGCTACGATTATTATATATATAACAATTGTTATGTTCAGCAGTGGGATTCGAAATTTTATAAACGGGTTCTGTTTTGTATCGAACTCACTAACTCATTTCAAAAAATGTAAGTATCACACAGGTTATGAACGGGTTCGCAAAGGCCCGAGCACTGGCTCTTGTACATTTTATCAACTCATTTATGGCCAAGAAAATATGTTTACACGGAAGAAATTTATACACGTTGACCGTTGCAGTAAGCATAGTTCGGATCTTTTGTACATAGACCCTGCCACTAATGCAACAATGTGAGATTTGAGCAAAACAGTCCCGCCAGGGGCGTAGCCAGGAATTTTTAAAGGGTAGAGGAGGGGGGGGACTTAAATTTATAATTTCCGGGTTAGACTGTAGCAGCTAACAGGTCCAGAAAAAGGGTGTCTTGGGGAACTAAAAAGCTATGTAAGATACAGATAAATGTTACCCGGGCAACGCCCTGATCCCCACCACGTTTTAAAATAATAAAATAGTTATCATCCAGTTAGGGTTCAAGTTAGGAATGATTTGAAAATTTAAATTACCAGCGCAATTTGTATTCCTATCCCTCTCCCTAACAGAATAATTACTATTTTTTTTTATTTCGAGCGTTGGAAATGTATTTTTTTGGTGGGGGCTTCGTAGAAAAGATCCCAGAGTTCTGCTATAAATAACAAATGGCATGCTCAGTTCTGCGTTAAATATTCTTGTGATCATGAAATAAAAAGTCAATTTAATAACTATTCGCTAAAATTGGGCTTCTCTTGTGGAGTATTCGTTTTCACTGTATACATACTTTGATCATAATAGTTATTATCAAGTATTTATATTTCCTTTTGTTTGCAATAACGTAACTGATTCGTTTCATCTAATTCTAAAACGAGTTGCCCTGTACAACGCCATTTGTAATCAAACCTTTGCACTTATCGTCGACCATTCTATCGCTGACAAAGAACCTCATTCCACTTTTTACTTGCGTCGTTATGCTTCACATTGCTCCTTCGCAATTCTGTGCCCGGCACTCTACTCAGAAAAGTGGTTTGCCACTATACCGTTCAAAAACGAGCAGCTTCTATTTTTCATTCTGGTGATCTCTGATTAATTGGATCGATTTTATTTTTTACACAGAGCCCGTCACTAGTGACTATCATTCTGACGACTCAGACGAACAACGACCAGATCTTTCTTTACTTCCCAATGTATTTCCATCAGAAATGACAAGTATGATACAGTCAGCTTGGGCGAGTGATCCGAAAGCAAGACCAAGTTTCAAAGGTAAGTTTAGAATAAGATATGTGAATAATGATCACCGCCGATTACGTTTCAAATGTGGTATCACCTTGATTAGACCCTGACGTACCCGGTATGATAACATTTTTATGAATTGCCAAATTTATTGCACAAACTTCCCCAAAAAATAAATGCCTGTTTTACTAGTAAGTTAAGTTGAGCACTATACATATTTGATTGAATAAGAGAGCCACGGTCCAAACATATGGACATGAAAGTCTGGAAGACAGACTAAAGTCATGTAAACACATCACGGTGTTCCTCACGTGTTCGCTAAAATCAATCGGGCGAAAATCCATGTGGTCATACATTAAAACCAGCATTTTAGAGTAAACGCCGCGAACCAAGAAAATTAAAATAATACAAAAATAGCCTACTGGTAAACACACCTTCCTCTTCAACTACTGAAATTATGAAAGCGATTGGTGCGATAGTTGAAGAGAATGGTTTTTAATATAACGATAACAACAACGTGAAGAACAACAATTCAGCAGAATGATCTATAGATTTACAAGTGTCTAATTATTTTTTATTAAATTATTTATAAATTTTTGTTTGCAATATCTTTAGAACTTGATGAAGAGATGCTGTCAATTAAAGCTCGCATTCCGTGTTATAAAAGGCAAGTTAAGGAATCTCGAATTCAAACGTTACAACTATACACGTCGGTAAGAGTTTCCGCATCCTCATTTTTCGAAAAAATCGCCTCAAGAAGCGTATTTTGATAGGAAATTATGTTATCTTTTCACATAGACACGTGTGGGATATAATGGCAATACACAGCAGCAAAGCGTGTCTTCACAAGCCAGCAATATGCAACACCACGGACAGTCAATCTGTACCACGGGTTACGCCGAAGGCAGTCAGGGTACAAAATCAACAGCTAAGCCACAGCATATGGGTAACTCTGATCCAACAAATTTATCAAAAAGAATTTTCAATGGTACGACGCCACAACGGTTTGTTGGTGCATGGGGAGATGAAGAAAACAGTCCTTTACTTTCTTTCAGCACCAATACTTCAAGGCATAATAGTGATAGCAGTTTTGAGCCTCGTACAATTCGTTCCATGAATAATGGTATGATGTAGCGCATGAAACCCCACTAAATGTAATACTGCATGCGAAATGTTCATCCCATAATCTATGCATCCCATTTTAACCACAGTGTAGTTATTTAACAAAATTGCAATGCTCCATGATTAGTTACGATATTGGTTTTTTAACATTTTTTATTCAAATTTGGTAATGCAACTGTGCTTGTACTTTCACTCACTATGGATATATATACAGTGGTCAAATTCAAAGGGTTCGAACAGGTTCGCGTGATGTTTATGTTTTGGTTCGTCATTATTTTCTGAAATGAGGGAACCCGTTGTTAGCGAGTTGGATACAAATGAGAACCCATTCTTAACATTTTGAATCCCACCACTGGTTTATATGAATACTGAGATTCTTTTGCCGATCAATTTGCGCAGTAAATATCACTCCTCACGTTATGTATTTCAATCAGCGACGTTTCTGTATAATTACAGACGCAGGATTTGCAGGATTGTCGCCACTAAAATTATTGTTCGTCATCGTACTTCTCACATGTGTAATTATCGGACTTTCGGTTGGAATATGGACATCGACTAAGCCACCAGGTATTATGCTTTAGTGTTGAATTGCATTAAATATTTTGCGAATAATTTTGCTCAGGTAAATTTTTAAAAACTTATTAAAGGGCCTTGGTGATTACTGGAAGTGAAAGACATATATTAGGCTACATCAAAATATATAATCAGTGTTACATGCCCGTTAATTTTGAAAAAAAAGAGACTAAAATGGGCATACTCAGATAAAACGTTGAAATTAAAAACAAGATTCCTGTCTGAACCCATTACTCTGTCAAAGCATAGCAATATTTTTCTCTCTCGTCTTTTATGTAATCATCAAGACCGATGATCGAATTTTCTCAAATATATATTTATGACAGCTCCAAACTACAAGTGTACATCAAAATCGGGAACTTGCCTGAATTGGTACGAACACACGTGCGTTGCTGGATATAGAAGTGGATTATGCAGCGGAGACTCGAGTATTCAATGCTGTTTACCCTGCGATACTGATTGTAAGTGGGTAGCCTACCAGTTCGGCGTGATTTTAATACAAACAGATATATATGCCATCAGGATCAATTATAGTGAAGTTTCCCCAGCCTGTCTTGCCAGAACTATATCAAAATTAGTCAATTTACTTCAAAGGATAGCTTTGAAACATCCAGGAAAAAATAATTGAAAAAAAAATAGAAATTAATTTATGAATTTACTACAGGTCAAAAGACAGAAGCTGGATATAATGATACTGCTTGTGATAGCATTCATGGGATATGTAAAGACAAATCCAATTATTGCTCTCAACAATATATTAAAGGGAAATGTCCCGGCCCAGGAGATCGACAATGCTGCCCACCGAATCGTAAGTATACAGATTGTTTTTTGGACACGAAATGTACCTATGGATCGTTTTGTTATTATGTTGTTGTACTTGTTGGTATTTTGTGAAAAATCGTCTTTCTCTTTCATTACTGGACAAAATGCTTTTAAATTTTAATGGTTAAAAGATTGTTTTGCTAGAACGGTATTACTTTTATTTGTATCAGAAATTTCTATGGTCTCTATGGAATTCGTTTTTTGTGTGCGATGACGTCATCGAAATTAAAAATTGTGGCGGTTCCGTGTTCGCGTTAATTGTTATCTGGTGGTCAGGCGAAGACGTAAAGACCGCGGTGCCGGAAGGCTACTGTGAAAGATTACATACCCCATACCCGTACTACTTCATTTCGACATTCATGTTCATATATTTAAGCATTGTTGCATTGTATTAATATCGTATTAAATATACGCAAAATATATATATATAGTGTTCTTTTATTCTAATTCCGCTTCAAGGATGTTTCATATATATATATATGTTTACAGCTGCCGACAAGAAATGCACAGAGCGAGAAGGAAAATGTATAAATTGGACTGACTATAAATGTATTGCAGGATATAGAAGTGGACTATGTACTGGCGATTCCGTCATTAGGTGTTGTCTTGCATGTGATGCACAATGTGGGTACACACATAATAGGGAAATAAGTTTTCAAAGTTGTTTTTATCATTTTTCATTTTAGTTCTACTGCTGCTTATCATAATTTCAATTATCGAACTGTGACTCTAAATTATTAGCAAGTGATCGCTACGTCAATTATTTGTAATTTATTTGTTCACAAAACGTAAATGGTTTGCTTCTTCCCGGTCTCAGTTGGACATATTTCACTATTTGCTTTGTTTGTTTACTACGATCCAAATTCTAAATATCGGTCTTACAAAGACTCTAAATTCAACATAGTTTATTTTCTTGATAATATTATGCTTTGTTTCTATTTGTCATGATATTGTTTTGAAATAGGTAAAGCTGCTGAAGACGCCTACAAAGATCCAGGATGTGACAGTCTCAAGGGAACTTGTATGGATAAAACCAATTACTGCCCGACAGAATATCTTGATGGCAA
Source organism: Styela clava (assembly GCF_013122585.1). NCBI lineage: Eukaryota > Metazoa > Chordata > Ascidiacea > Stolidobranchia > Styelidae > Styela > Styela clava. The sequence continues at coordinate 12,144,927 of NW_024102835.1, read as the reverse complement.
ATGTGCTGGACCTAATACTAGACTATGCTGTCATTCTTATCGTGAGTATTATATTTGGCTTTGGTGTTTTTTTTACTCAAGTTTTTTTTTATTTTTTTAGAGTAAATTAGATAGAATGTACAATAGTTCAAAAAATCCTCGCAAAAGCAAAGAAATTTGGGTTCAAATAAATGGGTCATTTATGCGTATTAAACAAATATTTCAATATAACTTTCTAATGATGTAGCTTAGTGCCACTGTGTAAATTTTAGTATATTTAAAACAGGTATTTTTGAGTCGTTGATCGAATCTTTACGTGGGCCAATAGCACACTATTTATGATAAAATTGTGATATTGGTGCTTCTTTCTTTTTTATAAATACTCGATACTTTTAAAATAAAAATATTCAAAATATTTAAATTTAATAACTCTTCTTTCTGTTTTATAATTTAAATAGCTCACTTTTTCAAAACTGTTAAATTTCTATAAATGTTTTTCTAGGACCAAAGTGGCTAATATGAAGAACAGCACTATTTCAGCAAGCAAACAAGGTTGTTGAGGTTTGTTCGCCAAAAAAACAACTGACTGAAAAGTTTTGACACATTTCGTACACGTAAGAAATTACGTCAAAACTACGACTACAAATCAAAAACTCCACAAACATAAACATTACCCAAACTGGTTCTGATTGACATAAAAACCGGCAGTAAGGCTTGCAGAATAGCCTGAAGATGAATACCGCATGTTGTACCATGCTAATGCAATTGTATGTTTTGAGTGTTCAGTATATACACAATATAGCATCGGAAGTTCCAAGAAATTCTAATATTGCATTTCTACAGCAAGCAAAACATCCAAAATCTTTCAAAATATTTTTTTTTTAATGTCATTCAGACAGAAGTATGAGAAGAAATAAAGTAATAAATACTACTTATAGTAGCAAATTTTCTATCTTAGTTTTCATGTAATGAATAAAATATTGCATTTTTGTCTTACTGTACAACTGTCAAAATAATAACGGCATACCCACACTGGTACTTATTTATCAATAACAAATATACAGAACATTGGTTTGAATTTATATCTTGAGTTTAAATAATTCTATAGAAGTGTCCAAAATCCTTAAGGTGTAACCTTGACTAAAATACAATCACGTTTTTAAGCTATAGTCATATTTTAATATATTCATGTTTATGTGATGTTATAATAACGCAATAGAATTCGCATGGAAATATTACAAAATCGTATTCTTTCTTAACAGAAAACTGCAATTGGTGACTAAATAATAATTTGAGAACAATGATTTCACAAACTGAAAATGTGGTTCTGAATAAACCATATTATAGTTACACTCGAAAAATTATTTTGAAATAAAAAAAATTACCGCGCAATCACGGTGTTGAATCAGATAAATTGAGCTTCAGTAGCAAGGTTGTGAATTCGGAATTTAATAACATCTTACAGAACGAAGTCGGAGACTAATATAGCAAGAAGTCAAAACCACCATTTAGCTAATCACAACATGACTATAGTTTAATATCCGTCTTTTTCTCTGTAATTCACTGTTAGAGTTTTGCTTGGTACATGAGCATGGTTGATACCTTTGCTCATCTGTGCATCACAGTAAACAGCTTTAATCATTTAATGGTATAAGTTTAATATTACTTGAGAATATTTGCAGAAGAAAATAGATTGTATTTGTGATAGTAGCGATGGTTAAGTCGTAATTCCATTGTATCGATGTCTGGCATTTCACATCTGGATTTATCTTTGAAGCCAACGGTTATCTATTTTAGATAAAAGACTGCGATAGTCAGCAATTCGTAGGCATGTTTTGAGGATCACAGGGTTCAGGATATAATGTTTGTCGAACAAGTTTACGAATCAACTCGGCCGCCGCATGCTTTGCTCCTCCTGAAGCTGAATCATATCCATCGCCTGCATTACAATCTTGTGATTGATGAGCTGTTGAGTCTTCGCATTTTCCGTGAAACTTAAACCACTTATATATTCCAGCGGTACAGGTAAAAGTGTGACGGCCATAATTTACCTAGAGTCGTAATAGTGGTATAATATACACAAAACTGTGATAATAAGTAAAGAATGTTGTATATTTCTGAGTTAGAATTTTATTTTAACAATTCAGAATGAAGAATCTATTGCAACGTTCGTCTCACGTTCGAACATTCGTTTCAAAATACTTTTTGTTTACCGATTTTGTTCTAAATTCTCATATTTCAGTAGATAAATAAACAATAAGTAGAAATAGAGTAGAATCATAAAAGTATTCCGAAATGGAACTATATGTAGCCTATCTGATTGACGGTAAGAGGCTGGCCTCGTGAGAGATGGAAGAACATCAGAGAAAGAAAAAAAGGAAATGGATAAAAAGTATTGAACCAGGAGGTAAATATAAGGAATTGCCATAAGCTACTCACCGGTATTACTTGGTACATTTGTAAGTCATCTAGAGTTGCATCAACATTGGTCCATAATATAGAATATTCACATTTATCTCCTACGTAACAGTGTGGACAGGTACAGGAAGGTTCGGGATTTGACCAATTTCCGTTTGTTTCGCATGAAATGGTTTTGTTTCCCTGAATAAATATCAGTGAAGTTATTTTCATACGTGATATTTATTTAAACTAAAGTTTCTCCGGTTCATCCCAAGCTTGGCGATATACTGTAAGTTCACTAGTTATTTCCACATAAAATGTTTAATACTCCCGGAGTATGGGAACCAAGATGGCGGACACCGGGACGTAGTAAGTGTACCAGGTTCGAGTTGAGACAAAATTGTATTCCAATTTTTCTTATTTTAGTTCTATTACGAGTTCGGGCACTAGCCAAGTGACTCCCGTAGTATTTGTACTTGAAATTATGACCTAACCCTAATCTGGTACACATACTACGTTCCGGTGTCCGCCATCTTGGTTCCCATACTTTGGAAGTACCAATTTTTTTCAATAACAACACTGAAAATCGATGCGAAAAAAGAACAAACTTTTTTCAAACCTGGAATAAATTTCAACGTTTTCAATTATTTATTCAGTATTATTTACCTGAATTTGGTGATTGTTTAGACATTTCACAGTGCATGTTGAATTCACAAAATATTGGTGAGTGCAGTTCAATTCCCCATTGGATACTGGTTCTGGCTGATCGCAAACTAAAATATAAATTACAAACAATTATTGCAGATTTAGTCATTTTTTCAAATACATATGTATTACGGGGGTTTGAGTAAAATATGTACTTTTCATGAAGCCCAATTAATATAGATAAAATTACCGGTGCTGGTTCTCGTCAACCTTGATGTCGATCCGCCAAGTATATTCCAATATAATCTCTCAATTTTCAAAGTCAAGACATTATTGGCCTGCCCATTTTGTGAGTTTAACTCCTACTGATGTGTGAACCAAAATTGGTCAGATGTCCTACGCTTATTTCAACTCCTGAACGGCTGGATTTTAGTCATCATAACGGAGGAGTTCAGAAGCACATAGTACTTGCCTTATTGGATTTATTTTAAACTGGCTGAGTAGCTCGTACGTTACGTAACTTTTACCGTTCAATTTAGTTTTAGAAAATATTTTCCAAAAATGTCAACTCTAGTTATCTCTCACCAAGACCTAACAGGAGAATCGTGTGGAAGTCAACGCCTTGTTCCGCCTTGCAGAAACTTCATTAGAAGCGAGGTTAACACGTATGATATCGAAAGACAAATTTATCAACAAATGAATTGTCTGCTTTTGAATTGCATGCTTTGTCGTAATTACATTCGTTCAAATATGTATTGTGTTTTTGACAATTTGGGTTGATTTTGAAGGTTCATCGGTCCGCAAAATTCGTTTCGGAATTTTACCGTTCCGCAAACTAAAAAATGTTGAGAACCACTGGGTTAACCAGTATTTATTGATAGTCACAACTCACAACAAATTAAAATATGAGTTCCCAACCTAAATTTGCCTACTACTTTTTTATAGAGCAACGAAACTATGTTTTGAACATTCAACAAACCTCTCTCGCAAACAGGCTTTTTGTCGTTCCATTTTCCCCCACTGCATAGAATCGTATCTTTCCAATAATTCCGTAACCTTCGTCGCACACAAAATTACATTTAATATTGTATTGATCAGACCCAGTTGAGCAAGTCACATTCCCATGTTCTGGGGCGTCCAGTTTCCTGCATGGTGAGTCTGAAAATGACAACGAATGAATCACGGTGATTTTGCCATATGATTCCTAATTTCACATATACGTAAATTGTAATAATCGACCTAGTCTGTATTTGACCCTGGTAATGTCACGTGTCATTTATTACTTGCTAATTATGACATCACACAGATGTCGCGTGTTACGAGCCCGTGTTTCCCCGTTCTCGATCGATCGGGCTCAAGGCCAGTTCTTTCTTTCGGGTTGCCCTTTGCATTTGGCAGCGCTTACTTTAGGATTTAGGCCAAAGTATGGTTTGGATTTCTGGATTTGACAAATGAAGGAACTCAGAAATACAGTCAGCTACATAGTCTACAAGCCGGCCTTCTCGGTCGAAATGTATTTGTCGCCTTCACAGCTTATCAGGTTATATGGCGTTCTGTACTTAGGCTATATTTATATTTAAGTTCATATTAAAGCATGCATTTGAGATATCGATGTAATAAAGTTTGAAAGCCACCAAAACTTACTTTTATTTTCTTTCGTTTTCCATACAACAACTCCAACTGAAGTAATTGCACAAACAGATAAAAACAGAGCTAAGACGAGAAGAACCTTCTTTGTAGACACAAGCTTTTTCTCCAAAACTGTGAAAATATGATAATAATATTTTTTTAATGTATGGAGAATATTACAGAAGAACATATATTTGATTTTCACGTTGGAGAGCCACATTCTAAATTCTCTTTTATAACCGAAAATATTATTACCTTTTTTTTTTTATACTTTCATTTCCAAATACCCATTCCAAAGAAAAGCATCGATAATCAAATATAATCGTCCAGTAAAAGCTCTCCAAACCAAGAAATTAAACTGAGTTTCCAAGCATAGGGATTACTGACATCGAATTTTTCTTCCCAAAACCAATCAAAGATATTGTGTGAAACATGCGAACAATCTAGGCAAATTGAAAATATATTACCATATCTTGGAACAGACACGGAAGGCTGCAACAGTGGTGCTAGTTCATCATTTGTTAAATCTCGAAGTGAATGCCCATTTCCTTCGGGATCATCTGTCATGGGTTTTGTTACACTTCCACGGTTAGGTGCACTTATGGGTCTGCGAGGACGGTCACCTTCATTTAATGGATATCTTCTGTCGTTAAGGCCACTGCTGTAAGGTTGGTGCCCCCGATGGCTCAAACATTGTGAGCTGCTTTGTGAAGCAAAGGAACACCTTTCCATCAGCTTAAGTTGTATAATAGCGTTTGAAAGGGAACTGTACACGGATAGTTTTGATGCGGTAGCAAAGTGGACAAAAAAATGAAAATATATGAAAAGAGTGAAATAGAGAGAAGTCAGAAAAGAAAATATAATAAACTTACTGATCTGTACAGCGTTAATATTTGTATTCTCGATTGTCGAACTTGTTCTTTATAAGCAGGAATACGATTTATAATCGTTTGAATATGGTCGTCGAGCTCTGAAAAATAGAACCAACATCTAAAATATGAATATTACATCATGGTAGTTATATTTCTATTGAACTTTTCCCACGAAAAAGCAAAATTATAAAAATCAACCAACTCTTCTTTGTCTCAACATGCCAAACCCTTTTATATATTTTAGTTGAATTAAATAAAAAGAAACCATTCTAAAATGAAATATTTGTAAACCTTCAAATGTTGGTCTGTCTGATGGTTCTTGTGCCCACGATGCTTCCATCATATTTATTAGTTCCTCAGGCAGTACATGTGGAACCTGGGAGATATCTGGACGGAGCTCTCTATTTGCAACATGGAAAGCAATTAGTGCATTGTCCAGTTCTAAAATAGGAATTTTTGTGATGAAACATTTTTCGGAGAAAGCGATATTAAAATTTTGAAGTATTCAGTGCTAACAGAATACTAACGTAAACGACCAAGTTGTTATTGGACCTTGTACAAACAAAGTGCAAAATTTGAGAGAAAGAGAACTTTGCGCAAATGTAAACACCGTTGGATAAAAGTATTCTTATATGAATAAACGTTTGTTGTTCTATAATCTATGGTGTAAGTGTATTGTGCATACTAAATCAATCTAAGCTTTGTATGCGAAATTATCAAATTACTTGCATCCTAATCATAAATAGATTCTTACTATTTCACTCAAGGTCAATAATTCTCTACTCAAAATCAGCGATCAAATTTTTCTTCGGCGGAAAACAGCAAATTGGTTATGAATAAATAGTGAATTCGGGTAGGTTTAAGAGATTAACCTTTGGCTCGCAAGTAGTTTTGACGCCGTTTGAACATACCATTCTATCGCCACTGTCGTTCTCATCTCGACATCCAAAAAGCGTGTCATTATTTATATATTAAATGGTAAAGTACAAATTAAAATATTATATCACCTTCATAAGATATTTTGTCTGTCAATATTTCCCATTGCAAAATTCCAAAGCTGAAAATTGAATTTAAAAATAGTTAAGCAGACTTATCGCTGACATTTCATATAAACTTGGTCAAATTTGTAAGGCTAAGCTTTGAATGCCTATTCTAATTTTAAACAGTTGAAATATTCGAATGAAAGATGTTTATCAGAGTTTAGATTATGTCGTGACCTCAGAAGATCGACAAAAATTTAAAAAAAATCTGGACATTCGTTCCAAAATTATATTACTTCCGATACAAAAATTAGTACACCTATTTAAATAAATTTCCCGAGTTAGATTTAGAAGTTTCTAGATGTATGCAATGAAACTAAGTTCTATCTATATAATGATTTTATAAAATATTTGCACTTACGCATAAACATCAGACTTTATCGTGGGCTTAACATGTATATCCTGAAGTCTCTGAGGGTCGATGTAGCCATATGTTCCAATAATAGAACCTATAATATGTATCAGTAAACGGATTTTAACCTTATTTATGTCGTAAAGCGAAAGGGATAAGCAATAACAAGAATTGTTTCGGTGTATATTTTTAAATTGGTATACCAAAATACAAACGCCGGATTTAAAACGAAGAATAAATGTTAAAATATTACAGTATTTCGGCCAGGCACAAAGAAGAATTATAATAATAGACAATTCCAGCATTCCGAAATTTAAAAGTGTTCTGAAATTTAAATGAGACAAAATAATAAACTCACTCGCTGTCACAGTCGATCTTGAGCGTAATGTATTCAACATTCGCATTTGGCTCAATCCAAAATCGCATATCTGGAGTAAATAAAACTTATTTCAATGTATCTAACACTACATATCAGTTTTGGATAACAGTACTTGAACTTCGAGTCACTCGTCAAATCGAGTCACAATCATTTAATTCTCGAGTCGAGCACGAATCTCATCAAGTTACAAATCTCGTCCTCGAGTCACAAGTCAAGCTTTTGTTCACAGTCGATGATTGAGACTTTCGTATATACTGCAACAAATTAGCGTTATTTCTAAAAACAGGATGGGATTGACCCTTTTATTTCTGCATCAGCGTGATAACTTGGTTCAATTACAGCCATTAGTCAAGTCTCACTTTTGGTTGTCGAGTAATTCTATCGAAACGGAATGAGTCGCTTGGAGTCTTCAAAAGTAATGGTTCGATTCCAACTCAATTGCAGTGAGTGCTCTACAACTTCGTTTTTATGCATATCTCTAACCCTACAAGGATTTGGTTTACTCTAGAAAAGAGACAAGGAGGAGGCTTTCTCTTCTGATGCCAATACTGAAATGGCGTCATACAGCCACCATTTTAAAGATCATACACGTTCAAACAAACCTTAGCGTGTAATTCACTATTCAGCAACACATTGCCACTTTTTAGATCCAAATGTAGAATTGGTGGATTCCTGTTGTGTAGATAATTCATTGCTGATATGACCTAAATATTCAGTCGATTTCATGTTTAAACACCAGATAACATGAAAAGTAGCGTTGCAAGTTAAAGTAAAGTAATTTCATCGAATTCAATGGTAACTTTATAAAATAAACCGGATGTAAATTAATAAGCGTTTATTACTATAATTTGCATTCATTTCTTATTTTTTGACGAATAATTAGCTGCCAATATAAAGTCTGTAAAAGATGAGTTTAGATAATTTGCTCTTTCTGACAAACCTCTGATATTATTTTGATCTTCAGAGGCACCAACACTTTGTCAATTGTTGATGTTTTTTGTATGTTATCCCATAAACAACGGAAAAATTTCAAATATGAAGTGAATTGGTGGTATTCCATGACAAGCCCAAAATCGTCGACAGTTTCGACTGCTCCATATGTTCTTACAATGTTTTCGTGATCGAGTCGAGCCAGAATTGCCATCTCTTTTTTCAAGTTTGAGCGGTATCTGCAAATCATGAAATTACCTTAAAACGGCTAATACGTACGATTAACTGTTGATAAAAAATAGTCAAAAATATATTGTCAATCAGTCGATCATGCTGTAAACTACTCTTGTAATGCATGGAATCGAAACATATAATATCAGAAATATATTTCTGTCAATACAAAAATAATATATAATACAATACCTGCTATTAAACAAAAGATCTTGACAAACAGTGATGGCTTTGCGCGCGAGTAGGCCTACTGGATGAGAATTGATATAGCGATATTCGGTGCGTGTTAATTCAAACCTTAGACGTCATACACCCATTGATGATACAAAAATACGACACTTCTGAGCATACACATTACAATTAGAATAAGAAGAATCAAGTCAAATGCAACTTTTCATTGTCAGACGTAGAATTCACCGAGAATGACTTGAGTTAATCAGAGTCTGGAAAAATCGCCGCATTACTAAAGACTTTTAAATTGGGCAATATACGGATAGTTCAACTTTTCTAGTAAAATAGAGGATTATCAAAATTGACAACAATGAATTTTAAAACCAAATCGCATTGTAATAAAGTTTAATGAGGGACTGGTTTGATCTTATTATTTTTTTTAGAAATCTAAAAGTCTGAGTTAAAATACGACTTCCTCAACCATCAAGTCCTTGCGTCTGAAACAAATAACTGAATAACTATTTTTAAGCTATATAAAAACGGGTTGTAATTACCAGGGGACATAATGCGGAAGCTTTTGCATGGCTGGCTGAGGCGTCATCAAGTTCAGCTGAAGAGAAACACGTTGATCGTCAAACAATTAAAATTGAAGAATGAATAAAGTCGTACGACACTGTGGAAACTTCGGTAGAAAATCTCTAATGCTTAACATATCAGAAGAGTAGAAGGTACCTGCGAGTCATTGATCCACGAAATAAACTTTTCTTTGCCACCAAAGTTGTAGATCCGTTTGTATTCCATTTATAAAGCGATATATTTGCCATTCCACCACTGTCTATATGTTCCACAAACTCCAGGGTTTCAATATCTATCAACTGTATTTCTTCCTCATGGTCATCTCCAAAAATTTCGTTCGACATTGTTCACCTACACAATTCAATTAAGATTCATCGGCTTAAATGCAGTCTGTTCATTCTCGCGGTAAGGAAATCAAAAACAGCCTTTTATACCCCAACCTTTCACCACACATAAATTATGGTCAACTAATTTGTTGTGAACGTCAATGACGAAATCTACCGTTAATAGTAAATACTTTCTCAAACGCACATTATGCGAAGCTTAGCTCGTACCGTTCCGGTGGCTAAATCTGTCATGGGTTTATCAGGTGTGCGAAGTCATGGATCGATGCCTTCCAATGCTTTCCTATACTCTTTATTCACATTTGTAACATAATACGTTGTATTAAGAATATCATAACAATAATACTGTGTACTATGTAGTGAATTTTAAACGCCTATCGCCTACATATTCATACAGCTTGAAATTCTCTTAAGTAAGTCTCAATGGCTTCAAAAAGTACAAAGGGACTTGTGGACACGGCCCACCGATTTAGTAGAATTGAGTTCAAATTCGAGAACGACAATCTATCTTGATCCACACATTTTTAGATTGTACTCAACATTTTTTGAAAACTTTGAACATCGAAAACTTTGTATACATATTAGCTACTTTAAGATAAATTAGCTATATCCGGACAAAGCAATTGTAAGCAGATTGCATAATTGAGATACATGAATTATAAATTCGACCACAAAAAATACTTTTACAGTTAAAATTAGATTATTTTATAACATAACAAAAAATGGATACTTTATTTGGGCTTGTTTAAGACTGTTGCAAATGAGACTTTACTGGTTCCTTCAACAGCACCTCGTCAAGCCTCGGGACGACGCTCGATAGCTATCTAAGTTCCTCATCTTTTTTCTACACTAGTTGGAGTCGAAATCTGTTCCTGAGTAAATACATATAAATGAGCAAGCTTGATTGTGAAAATAAATTTATTTCAATAACAATCCTGTGCCTTAATTGTGTTTATACGCCATTTCTATTGAAATAATAACATTCCGACTGTGTAGACTCCGGATCTAACCCTAATTATGTTTAAGTGTTTTGTTGTTGTTTTTATTTTGAATATACTTTCATTTGTATCGAATTCTTCCAAAACGAATTTGGACAAATATTCATGAATTCGCGATGTGTTAAATAGAATTATCAAACGAAATATATGACAATTGATGAGCATTTTTTGAGAGAACGTTTCATATATGTGATGTTTATTAAAAAATTGGAAATATCAACAATTAATCTATCATCTGGAAGAAAGAATTTCCATATTATATTAAACTAGAACTTTAACATCAACAAGGTATTTCATTTCCACACGGTGGAAGCAAAACCCCGAATTAAAGAATCAAATATTTTGAATAATTTTACTCGATGGAAACTTCATTGACGAGTTCATATAGTTGAACAATAAGTGACATCAGTAAGTCTGGGGATTGGTTTATTCTTCATAACCGACTCTGATTGATCGAATATCATTTTACACCTCTCCAGTGCATAGTAAATATATATATATATAATCTACATAACACTAATAATTTGTTTATTCGCTTTGACATATATATATATATAAAATGTTTGATCTGATCTGGAAGCTTTGATAAAACGTACATCCCAGACAAAATAATACTCGCAAATGATATATTGTGTCATCATGCTTTTTTATTAAGTAATTTTTTATTAACCCAGTCAAAATAACTAATGAGTAAATAACATTACAGAAACAGATTTAAGATATTGTGAATGCCTACATTGTTTTACGTTGAAGTGTCTCTATTTTCGCTACTATTCCCTTGTTTTGAAAGCGAAAACTCACAGGTATTGGCAGAGCAGTCAACCTCCCACGTTCCAGTCAACGACTTGTCAATATTAACAGAGTAAATAAAGACTGCACAACCAACGAATAACAAGACCAAGATCCATATAACTTCTGTTTACTGAGGCAATGTAACGTTTTCCATTTGGGAATATGAGTAACCGAGGTAGCAATGTAGTGAGACAAAGTATTCTCAAGTAACAGTATGACATAGAACTAACAGTTGATTCATTTTGTGGCAACATATTGCGGGCCCTAATATTAAAATAGAGTAAATTTGTTTTTCGTTAGAGACCTTGTAAAAACGGTTTCGCTATTCAATAGGGCACGTCATTTAACAGCCTGATAAATTATATGTGTATTGACCATTCGCCCGCAAAAAAGGCTTTTAAAATGGGTAGCATGACTCGAAATAATGAGCCAAGAAAAGCAATTGTTTTTATTATGTCTCATGTTACGTCTCATGTAAGGTAGAATCTGTGAAGATTAGTAAAAATACACGTCAAATGCCAAAATGAAAGCCTGAGCTAAGGAGAAGCAGAAAACAAGGAATTTTTCAAGATATTACTTTTTGAAAAAAGAAACTCTGCTTGTGAATAATCAAAGGCAAAAGATAATATTTGCATGTCGATATTTCGAAAGTACTTTGAACTACTAGTGTTTGTCACTTTGCCTTTGCGAGACATTATATTTTATATAATTTCATAGATTACATTCCAGTGTATATAAAACGCAATGTCACCAAACGGTGTTGGCAATAAGCATGAAGAAGAAATACCACTTATAGATTTTCAGAGCATGAAATTCGTCGAGCTTATAGACAGTGGTGGAATGGCGGATATATCGCTTTATGAATGGAATAAAAATGGATCTATCTTTTTAGTGGCGAAGAAAAGTCTATTCCGAGGGTCGATGGCATTGAGGTAGGTACAACATGAGTAGCCACCAAATCACCTGACCTGACCTTATTTGGCATTGAATTTGAAAAATGTTTAGTTAGAATAACTAGTTTTATTCCTGTCTAAAGTTTTTTTTATTGTTTGGTAATTTCCTAAGCTTTGAATCAAAGAATGTTATTTTGCCTGGCAGTTTTATATACCTATCATCATTTTTATTTCTATTTATCGTGTTGAAAATACACTTTGTATAAACAGAATATAAAATGAATCAAAAAAGGCATTCCGGGAGCAAAAAAACAAATACTGAGGTTATCGAGCAGTGACATCCGTTATTAGGACTAAAAATAATTTATAAATCGAATCTCTGTTATTCTACCCACACTACCGTAGATGATAGACAGACAGTCCTACTTATTTTACGAAAAAAATATCACAACCTAATTACAGATGTAATCAATATTTGCCTAAAACTGTTCCCATAGTTACCGGTAAATTATAGGTCCTAAACTCAATTATGATCAGACTTATTCTTGAACTCGATTTGGTATTCGATTTTCCCAACTCGATTTTAGTAGCCACGTGTAATTTGTAATAACATTCGAGCAAGTAAGATATCAATTTTTGATTAACAAATTTCAAAAGGCTGAGACAAAAAAATAACAACAATATTTTAAACTTGTATTTACAGATACCGCTCTAATCTTAAAAAAGAGATGGCAATTCTTTCTAAACTTGATCACGAAAACATTGTGAGAACCTACGGTGCTGTGCAAACTGATCATGATTTTGGACTTGTGATGGAGTATCACAAATTTAAATCATATTTGAAGTTCTTTCATGATTTAAGAGACAATATTGAAGAAACGGCAACAATCGACAAAGTTTTGGTTCCATTGAAAATTAAAATAATATCTGAGGTTTGTTTCGCGATTTTTTTAAATATTTCAAGTTCATGTGTTGCACACACACGTAACACGTAAATGTCAACAAAATATAATATAAGCAGGCTGGAAGTGTATTTGATTTATAAAAAATTAATTTTGGCAGCAATTGAAACAATTTAAAATATTTCATCAACTTCCACATTCATTGAAATGTTACATTTCTTTTATTGGATGACATATAAATCCTATACAATAGAATATGGTGAAAATGATATTACCACGAAAAAGAGCTTTGGTTTATTGCTGGCTATAAATTTATCTACATATGTATAAAAGTTATCTTCATTCAGATTTATTTTCTATTTGTTCAAAACGGTTTTATCTTCAGATAATATCAGCAATGAATTATTTGCACAACAGAAGTCCGCCAGTTTTACATCTGGATCTGAAAAGTGACAATGTGTTGTTGGACAGTGAATTGCATGCTAAGGTATTTTATAGTTGATTAAGTTCCGACTGACTCTGTGACAGTACAGAGGTTTATAACCCTTATCGTTGAATTTTTTACCTTGCCTATTTTGAAACTCTTAATTCCTTCCTTCCTATGCATAATAGCCACTTTATAGTGCTCATCTCATCGGCTGGGTTCTGTCTGCACTCTGCACAAGACAATTCATTCTCCTTGTATCGTTCACAGGATGTCATTCCCATATTGGCACCGTCTTGACGTTTGTAGAAACAACATTGAAATTCCGTAATTTTAACAAACATCAACAAATTATAGATGATTCAGTTAGATTGATTTGGTCTTGAAATATTTCTGGGATCAGCAGGAACAAGAATCGCAGTTGCCACGGAACAAGAACGTCTATTTATAGTTCATTTTTTAAAATCAATACTTCATTGTACCCTATGTTTTGATAAAATCTCGTTGTGACTATTTGGTATGAACTACCTTATATGCATTTATTGATACAGTATTTAAAGCAAAACATAGCAATCTGATCAAACTATTATATATTTTGTTCAGTTATGCGATTTCGGATTAAGTCAAATGAGAACACTGAATACTTTACGCTCAAGATCAACAGTGTTAGTGCGTAAGTTTTGCATCTTTTATTTAATATTTTGGAAAATTCAAATCTCAATGTTTTCGCAGTGCCTCTTCTCGTAGTGTAATTGATTAGGACACTGTGTAATCAAAATACTTAAGCGAGGTGGTTTCCGGTTGTTATGAAAATGACGATGTCTGTTTAACAAAATGTTTGTTTGAATTTTTGTTGAACCATTATACAATATATAGTCATGTCTGATTTGAATATTTGAGAAACCAAAGAATAACAAAAGGAGTTTGATGAATTGTTTTCGTGGTTGAGTTTATAGCCTTTCATTTCAGGTTCCATTGCTGGAACACCTGGTTACATTGATCCACAGAGACTTGCAGATCCAAAATTCAAACCTACAACAAAGTCTGATGTATATGCGTGAGGACAAAACTTTTATTGCGAAAATTATTTATTTTTTATCAAGTTAAATAATTTAATAACTTGAAGTAAAAATAAAAATTGGACAAAAACAATTATGGTTTCAATTCAATTGTATTGCTATAATCTCTAATGTGCACTGACTGCTAGCTAATTTGTTTGGTTCCATTACATTTGAACCCACGTACATTTGAACCCATGACAATTGCACCTGTATGCTATTGCACCTATGGAATTTTTTTTGTTTCACGGATAATTAAACCCATACTAACCCTAACCCATGGGTTTTAGCACCCGCATATAGATTGAACCCGTGGATATACGCATGGGTTCAAATGTACATGGGTTCAAATGTACGGTCACCAATTTGTTTAGTTCGACATTGCTCCTTTTTGGTCAATTTACCTATATCTATATTCTCGTGTAAAATACCTATATATGAGTTTGAATTGTTTTTTTTGCAGCTTTGGAATTCTAGAATGGGAAATACTAACAGATACACTCTCTTACGAAGGTAAGCGCGAGTCATATTTTTTTGTCTATAAGTAGTGAGAGGTGTAGCATTTTTGTCCTGGACTGTAAAAGTCGTAGTTGGGGTGTTGTAGTGCTGGTTTTGTGCCGCAGTCATAACCAATATGTCTATTTTAAGACCTTGAAGTCGGAGTCAAAATTGTAACTCACTGGAGTTGGGAGTTAAAATTTGCAACAGAAACTAAGATGAACTTGCATAAAATAAATATGTTTATTATCATTAATCCGTGATCTTGGAGTTTGGAAGCTGGATTACCAGCCAAAATTATATTTTAAAATTGAAATCGAAAGTTGGATTTCGAGTCAACACTTTGATCAGTCTGGAGTGTGAAGCTGTAGACGGAGATTTTTAAATGTATAGTTAGAATAATATATTACAATCACTAATATTCACGAAAGTTTAAATGCTATGGATGTCTTGATATATTTATTACTTGGACTGACAGTCATATTGTCATATACTTAGAGAAAATAATCGACGAATAAGGACTAATACTACATCTGCGTATTTTTGTTCTTGCTATCATTGGCATTGTGTTTATAAACATACTGGAATGATAATTTGATGGCGTAATAAACGTAGTCAGTAATTACAAACAAAAGAGCGTTGTTCAAATATATGGACACAAGGGCTAAAACAAAATAGAACGTATGTAACCTGTCACAGTAGACTATCGGTACCGCAGTCTTCACGATCAACGTGAACGCGCCATAAGGTGCGCTATTTTCGATGACATCTGGCACACAAAAAAATTATTTTCATAAAAATAAAACCCACATGAATTTTTGAAAACAAATAAAAGTAATAGCCTTTTAATCGAAAATACAATCTTTAATCGAAATTAGTCCAGTAATTGAGGAAAAAAGCGATTTTTTCAAAACAATACGAAGAAAAATACCAACAAGAACAACATAATAGCACAAGAAGAAAAATAGCAGCAAGAACAACATAAAAGCACAAGAAGGAAAATAGCAGCAAGAACAACATAATAGCACGAGAAGAAAAATACCAACAAGAACAACATAATAGCACAAGAAGAAAAATACCAACAAGAACAACATAATAGCACAAGAAGAAAAATACCAGCAAGAACAACATAATAGCAAACGATCCATGGGTCAATTTCGGGTCCAAAAGCGATCAATATGTACACTTCGTGACCAATAATACAGTGTATTCCCGAAATTAAAACCTACCCTGAAAATAGGACCTAGTCTGAAAATTTTAAAAATGATTCTAATATAAGTCTTCCCCTTACATTAAGTCCTAGTCGATAGCGCGAATGTTTTTGACCTAGTCGATAGCAAGAATCTCTCCTACACGTTTTAAATGATTAATCTAAAATGTGTGAGAGAGGCAAACGTCATTTATAAATTAATGAATATCGGTTTTTATATTTTGTATATTGGAAAATTTCGTAGTTATCTACTTTGTAATTTTGTTTTTGATAAATGAAAATAAAAGACATGCCCCCTAGGGTTATTTTTCGAAAGAAATTGAAATAAGATCCTGTCTTATTTTCGGGGTAACACGGTTAGGGGAACATTGGATCAACATTATATCATGTTATTTATTATGGACAGGAATGAACAACGAACAGATTGCTAATCATGTCATAATCAACAAACTTCGTCCGGGGGTTTCTCTTGTTCCTCAAATATTTCCTGATGGAATGACAAATATAATGGAATCGTCGTGGGCACAAGAACCGTCCGAAAGACCCACCTTCAAAGGTTGATTAAAATCATTCTTCGCAATATTTATTACATACCTGGCTTCGTCGTCTGATACTAAACCAACGTTACATTTAAATTTATCCCCTTTTAGAGATTGGAACGGTAAATTTGAACAATTGTATAATATAAACAACTCGACATTTGGAAAAGAAACAATGAGTAATAATTTGACATGAGCTTGATATTTGACGTAACGTAAATTTGCACTAGGAGGTCGTAAGCAATCGCAGTGAGGTAGTCTACCTGGGATCGTTATTATATTTTTAGAGCTCGAAGACGAGATATTTTCTATTATAAAGGATATTCCGGATTACAAAGGACAAGTTCGCCAATCACGAATTCAAACATTGGCACGACACAAGGTGCGTAAAGTTCTCGTATTTACCTTTCCTCTCAGTTTATCCAGCCCTTTCTCTTCGCCTCTCGCTATAGGCTATCACATCTTCTTTTTCGTGTTTGGTCTCATGCTCTCGCATCTAGTCTATTCTAGTTTTCTTTCAAAAATATTTGATAAATTGTTGTTCATATCTCTATTGTCATTTCTTCTCTATTTCAACTTTTTCTTATATATAACACTATTATCAGGCTCTTTCTTTGTGACCATCATTATTCACCACGGCGGCGCGACGGTGTGGCTCATCGTGGTAAGCGTTAGGAATACGCTCGCCACCGCATCTTCGATTACTATGCGTGGGTTCGCATGTTCGAATCCCATGCGGGGATAATTACGTGCGAGAAGATGTCTGGGCTCCTCGTCGCCGTAGGGTGGTTCACGTACCGCTGGTCGGTTACGACTTCCTACTCCATCAAGTTCAGGCTTCCGAAAACAAACAATATAACTAATCCCATACCCGACATGGAACGGTAACCGGACGAGAGGCCGTGGTTCGCCATATGGTTAAGTCGTCTTATCGGCTTCCTATCCTAATTAAGTCCTCATTACCTTTTTTCCTGATCTTTGTTTCTGTTTTCGAGTGCTATTCCCATTTGTGTTTTTTGTTTTTGCCATAATTCTATGAACATTTCCGTCTCCATCTGATAAGTATTATTTTTGATTAAGCTAATTGAAAGAACTTCATACGACACACAAAGTAGCTCGCAAAATTTGAGCATTCAAGAACGTCAACCTCACAGCAGCTACCTTAATGAAAATAGACGTCAATTAAACGGAGGTGATTTGCCACAGAGACCCACAAGTGCCCCCAACTGCAGTGCAGAAACTAAACCTATGACAGTTGTCGATTCGAATGAAAGTCGGAATTCTATTGACCAATCAACAGTTAATGAATCAACGCCATTGCTACTATCTTCTAGCGCTGTTCCAAGATACGGTAAGTTTTATATAACTATACGCATGTCTTCACCAAATCGGCATTTGCGATCAGAGATAATAAGTAATTGATTGAACCTACTCCGTGAGACGTGGTGTCATCCGCAAGAGGCATAAGTCCGCTTCCGGGCGTTAATGTTTGACATTGCTTATACTGAAATATTGGGTTATGATTTTTATACACACACAACCTGAAAATAGTATGTGTACCAGGTTAGGGCTCAGGTTGTGCGCTATTATGGTGCACAGATTTGTTGACGAAAACACAAACACAAATATCAAGCCTTAAAAAAACATTGCTCACGGCTGCAAACTCCCCATCCATGTAGAAATGATGGGCAATGATCCTAAAATGAACAATCACAAATAAAAAAAAACTTCATGTCTGAAAACAAGGTTGGGCCCAAAAAGGTCCCTTATCTGCCGGACTATTAGCAAAAGTACTAAAAAAAGGAATGAGTTAACAGAACAGTCACCGAAAGCCCATAAGATCAGCATGAGTTAATAATCGAATCATACCTAATTATGATAATGTATATATAATATCTTTCATATTCATCAAGTATTTTTAACTTTTACTTATTCACAAAATAATATTTTTTTACAGTTGTGGAAAAGAAGTTTATGTCCATAAAGAAAGTTCTTCTTGTTTTGGCCTTATTTCTGTCATTCAGTGCGATTGCATCTGTTGGAATTATTATCTGGAGAATAAAAGTAATGAACGGTACGTGAAGCAAAATATTTTTATTTCCTTTCTGAAAATGTTGGCACGCGGGCTGAATGCGTTTTGTGCCTTTATTTAGTAAAACACACCTCTATTTACAAACGTGGTCCATGTGACAGCAGTGAAGAAACGTAGAACTGAAGCAGTAACTATAATCAAGAAACAATAGTTTTGTTATTTTCTGTGTGCTTTATATATCTCCCTTAAAGTAAAAGGGCCACCGATGCAACATAACAAAAACAGTAAACTATCATTCTTTCATAATAAAAGCATCTGAACTCACAGTATTTTGATCATTTTTGGATTTTTCCGACTGCAGCCCGCAAGGCCTTCTTAAAATTGTTTGCGGCCTTCAGTCCAATCTCACAACCTTGGACTACGCTGGTACAAAGGGTACATGATTAACAAATGGTTAATGGTACAAAATTTATGGTACAGAAAATTACAATACAGAAGACAAACACAGACGAACGAAATTTTGGAAAGTCTTCAAAACTTCAAACGAGATTTAGAACATGAGGCATAACCCTTTCATTTATGTCGCCACTTTTATTTTCAGCGCCACACTGCGGTAACATGAGCGCTCCATTGCACGGGAATGTGACGTGTTCAAATGAATCAGACAAATACAATAAAAAATGCAATTTTGTGTGTGATGAAGGTTACGGAATCTTCGGAAAACAAACGATTGTCTGTATTGGTGGAAAATGGAACGATAGAAAACCCGTGTGTGAGAAAGGTTCGTACATCCACGTTGTCCTGTCTGAATATGATATTACCCAAACAAGAGAGTTTCTGCACTATAATGTCGGCATGAACTTTGCACTGCTCAGCTGGATTGATTGGGCGGTTTCTATAGTCATAGCCTGCTTTCCATGTACATGTCTCGTGCAGCTGCCTAAAAAATCAACAAACTTTGTTTATATAAGCTCAACATGTCCTTTACAGAGTAGAGCATCCATATTATCATCAAAACATACATGTACGCAATATAAGTTGCAATGAATTGACGTAGGCTATATGTTTTATTTTTTCAAATACAGCATGTGACCCACTCAATCCGATATCTCATGGGCAATTGAACTGCACTAATCAATTTTTCGTGAATTCGACATGCACTGTGAAATGTCTGGACAACCATCATATCCAGGTAAAAAAATGAGGAAACTAGGAAAACAGTTCTGAAATAGCTTTTTTGATGGCCCGCAATTACATAAAAATACTCTCAGATACTGTTGCTTATCAACGAATTTCCATGAATATAGATACTTTCTTATATTTTTAAAAGGGCAACAATACTTTGACATGCCTACAAAATGGACGTTGGTCTAATCCTGAGCCTTCATGCAACTGTCCACACTGCTATGTCGGAGATCAATGCGAATATTCTATATCTTGGAAGAACGTTGCTGATACCCTGCAATTCATGAAACCATACGAAGAACTAT
Source organism: Styela clava (assembly GCF_013122585.1). Lineage (NCBI taxonomy): Eukaryota > Metazoa > Chordata > Ascidiacea > Stolidobranchia > Styelidae > Styela > Styela clava. The sequence goes on along the minus strand of NW_024102835.1, from coordinate 12,124,543 downwards.
CAGTAAGTCATTATGATGAAATATTCGATGATGTCATTATTTCAATTTTGTCATTATTTATGAAAGACGCCAGACGGTTGTATTCAGTCATATCTAGCATCTGGGATTGTGAATCTTGAACGTAATAGTGTAAAGGGAGGGAGTTGACTTTGATGACCGTCTGGTCGTATCACTCCCTCCTGTTTATACCAAACTAGTTTAATCTCTCACTCTCTCTCTATTACTTTATGTGAAATGTAGTACCACTTCTGACAATTCTTTCTGTGAAATGATCAAAATAATTTTTCAAGGAAGAGAAATAATTTTAAAAAGCAAGCTGTCTTGACAAATGACTATAATGTCGGTTTTCAATTTTAGGTGAACTATGGCGGCCATATCTCCGTCTGTACCGCCAGAATATACAAATGGTTCAAATTCCACGGAATATGTCAAGACCCAACAGCACGCCAGTCAGGCAGTTGTAGCAGAGGAAGTGGTTATGATTCGCCAGCAGGGAGTGCTGAACACGCTGCAGCAGAATTAATCAGACAATTGGTGAAGAGGGAGGTATATCCAGAACCCTGTGATCCTCAAAGCATGCCAACAGAGTGCTGACTACAGAGGAGGTATTTTTCAAACAACTGGAGAAAATCTATTTCAAAGAGAAGATCAGGGCACATCGTAAAGAATATTAAACGATCAATAAGTTATTGATCTGTTACCGTACAGCTGTAATTACATGCCTATGTCGCTCGTCCAATAGTTATACGAGTTATACGTCGTACTCTTCCTATCACAGACTTTAACATAGCGTATGTAGATTCTACATTTTCAAATTAGTAAGTATTGTGATATCAATCTATATGTTACCGGTAATTCCGAATGCCACCAAACTATTTTCACTCAGCATCACGATACGGTACTTACCGTACCTTCCGACCAAATTCATCCTCTGTCGTATCGTAGGTCGCTTCCATGGCAACCACTTCTAACTGTACAAAAGGAACCCGCATGCGGTGCATAATTTTGCAATCCTATTTGTGCTGTATATTTGATTCATTGATTGTATTAGTATTTATTGAAGATTTAATGATAACTATACTTATACTTATGTAAAGTGAATATATTACTTGTTCTGCACGAAATGCATTCATTGCGAAGTGCTTATGATATATAACAATATAAAAATAAAAGAAATAAAAAGATCAGGGTGTCGTTGTATAGAAAAGCACATACAGTATGCATGCAATTGTAGAATATCATAATTGTTTCACACTTGCAATTTTATACGTACACCATCATGAAATAAAAAAATGAAATATTAGGCTTTCTGTTCAACCTGTCAATAACTCTTTCGTAATATATAATGACCGACAACAAAATTAGCTCATTTTTTAATCCACGTGCTCTTTGGTAGTACAGGGAGTTAATTTGCATCGAACTTCATTCAGTGGGATAGTATGACGAGAAATAATACAGACATAATTATGTTTGTCCTATTTTCGTGTAATAAAATTTCTATTATAAAAATGAATCGTTGGTATTTTTCGCTCGGGAACGCAATGTCCTCCCAGATGTGGTTTCCCACATTTTGGGATAAAAAAATAATTTTGGTATAGTTTTCCATGTCAGCGATTTGACAAGAGAGATTACCTTCAAACCGAACGTAACATCGTAAGTTTTGATGAAATGATTCTTACACATTCTATATATATACATCTGATTAATCTTCATCCACCTTGGCCTTCTTAAAGTCATAAAAGCATTCTATAAAACTTGAAAAGTTGCGATTCCGTGTGTATATATATAAATGTTCTACATAATCGAAGAGCATTAGTACATGCGACTGATCATGTTTTAACACCATATGAAACTATAACAAACACTTTACGGCTTACCTCTACACATTTGCTCGCTCATACTAATCCAACAACCCCGGTCCACCTGTACAAATACCCAGTGGTGGGATTCAAATTTTTTGTCAGCCGGTTCCTTCACAAAAGTCATATTTTTCAGCCGGTTCTGTTACAAACAGAAGATTGACAGTAACCAGTAATGCCAACCGGTTCGCTGATCTCATAAAATTCCGTGAGACGGTTCTATAGAACCGGTGCGAACCGGCTGAATCCCACCACTGCAAATAACATACTACTATCCTGTTTATATGTATATAACTACCCACAGCGGCGCATGTCGCACCATAATGGTGTTTCAGGGTTGCATGTTCTTGTGCATATGCTTTCCGTATCCGACAACGATATTGTCATGTAAGATATACACGTATCATCACGAGATTATCCAACAATTTGGAATAATTTATCATTATCCAATGTGCTATGGAGCTTTGCACAATACAGCATTTCAACTGCCATGGCGGTCGGTGGTCTCATGACAACAGGGGTTACAGTGGAACACATAGGAAAGGGGATGAATGGCAAACCTTTTTTTAAACAGCGCATTAGGCAACCTCATTTCTTACATTTCAATCGCAGCGAATATTATTGGCGCTATACTGCTTCATAAACATTTCTTGGCAGAATAGTTCCTCAATTCCAGGTATTCTCCTTTAATTGAAGACGTTGACAATGTGGATTCAGTCCTTCGTCGCATCTGACACATTCTTAACAACTTTAATCATCAAGACTTCAATACGTGTGAATCGAAGCTTTATTTGAATGCCTGAATTTTGACGGTTACCCAAGCAACACACTCACACCTTCGCTCACCGTTGATGATGGCGCAAGCGTGAATGCAGTTATTTCGATTGAGGATGAACCCCAACCATTTGCTTTTAAAAAACCGTTGGTTACTCTGAACCAGTGTTTCTTAAAGTATATATATATATATATATATATGGGTCGCGACCCAAACATGGGATTTGGGAGGAGGGAGCCGAATCATTCAGCTGGTCCAATTTTTTCAATTTACACCTATGTTAACCAAAATTGTTTTGTATTCGGGGTTGCTGCTTCATATACTAGTTTATAAACTGGTATTTATATATATATATATATAGGTTACAGTCATCCATCTGCCAACCTTTTTTCCTGTTGTAAGGCTAATTCCTTTTCTCGAATAATAGTTTCCCAAAATTGTTTTTTCATTTGTGGGATTTAGTCATGGCTTTCAAATAATAGATTGTGTATCTAAATACAAAAATGTGTATTAGTTGATCATTCGCCTAAGCTGTTTCATTTCCCCAAAGACAAATCCCATTTGTTAAAAATTGACTTGCAGCATGGCAAGGATTGGGTCGCGAGTATCGTATCCTCAAGCAGAAATGTCGTAATAGAATTGGGCACTAAGTATATTTGTATTCAAATCACCTATACCTTTCGACCCATATTTTCCGAGAGATCACAAGATGGGATTGGAAATTTACATGTAGCCGTGGACATGATGTGTGATCAACTGCCCGATTATAGTTAGTTTTGATATATATATATATTGCGCTCATGCGAATTCGTTATGGTCGTTAGAGAGATTACACAACTCGTTAAAAGAGCCGATTTTTTCAACAGATATATATGTAATGGTTTTTCTGTGGAATAAAATATTCAATCCATTACCGATAAACATATTCAAAATGGTTGCTTTATTCATTTAATTGCGATAAATCAAATCTGCGATTGCGTCGATAAAATAAAAGCACCACTTTCAAGTCGGTAGCTTTAGAACACTACAGGTGTGCCACAGGCACAATGATTTTACGGAATTTGCAATAAGAAGAAAGTGTTTTTAATCTGCCGCGGCCCACCCCAAAACTAAACTCATGGTGTTTTCCCTTTTAGTATTTTATATTACCGCTTTTTCAATTAGGAAATTTTTGGTTGCGAATTCACTTCTTTACTCTATCTTTAGCATATCCGTCGCTGATGATAATAAAAACTAATTCGTTTTCCTCACAGGTGTAATGGTTCCACGCGAGAAAAAAATTATTATCATCTTCGCGGCACAAAACATCATATGTCGAGAGAAATTTCTGATTTAGGGAGAATAAATACCGAAATTTAAGATTTTTACGGCTTGAATAACACGTCACGCTGACGAAAGCAATCGAGATTTAAACAAAAATGCAATCGCAAACGTAATTAGCGGCTTCATTTTTCGGCGGTCAACGTCCACATGCATATTAACTAATAAAAAATGAACTGCTTTTCTTTATGCTAAAATGTATATATATAAATTCATTTGCACTTCTCCATTTTGTGAACTGTATTTTCGAACCAGGTTGTTGTCCAGATGTATTGGTGGTGAATTTTGGAGACGTTAGGCAAGCTAAGATGTCTGTAATTATTGTGTACATTTAACACACAGTAAATAATTTTTGTATTACTCAATAGTGATGAAGTAAACAATTGATTGAAATTTTACGTGTCTTATGTAAATGTTTAGGCAGAAAATACATTAAATCGCAAAAAGCATACGTTTATTGCGTGTTAGTTTAACTTAAAACTTAGTTTGACTTTACCAGGGATTGCAAACTGAGCGGAAAAGGAGAATGTATGATGACCAGTATTTGAGTATGGCTTTATACATACGACAGTGAATGGCGATGTTGTACTCCGATGCGTTTTATGCCTAAATAATCTGAGCAATGACGCTATAAGACCAATTTTTTCAAAGAGGGGCGTGGCTCAAAAAGTTTAAGAACCACTGCTCGAGATTCATGGCCTTGATGGTTGAGGAATCCGTAACCGACTAGTGGTTACGTGAATCACCCTACGGTGGCGAGTATTCCAGCAATCATCTCGCACATAATTCTCTCCGCGGGATTCTAACCCATGCAGGGTAGGCTAATCAGAGGCGCGGTGGCGAACTAACGCTTAGCAGATTGCTCCACACCGCCAACACCACGACACTTTAACGCTGCAATTTGAAATGCGGTACATTAGCTTATACAAGACGACCGCAATTCTTCCTGAATTTCATTGAGACATAGTCTCGCAATGAAGTCCACGTGTGTATGATGAAAAAATATCTTTCAGTGGAAGACTGGAGTTCTGGCAGCGCCAAATCCTTGATGTATCTTTTCCATGGCATGCAATACAAACAAAAGATAGTTGAATGTTTTTACTGTATAGTTTGCTCACAATTGTGAAAAATACATTTTTGCTTTGTGTATAAACATCTAAATTATTAAAATATAATTAACTGCTCCTGCCCTGAATATATATAATTTATACTTGATGCATAATTTATGAAATAATAACATAATATCTTTCAGTGCAAATATTTTAAATAAATAAGCAAAAATACCAGTGCGGTTTTATCAAATTAGACCACACATAAGTCATCTCTTGATGATATAAAGTTGCTAGTCTTTGTCATTAAAGTCACATAATCTGGATTTCATAGCACTATAATTGTGCAAATCCTGGATATAAATTGATCTCTTATTCTCCAGTCTTACTGCTGCAGAATCATGTGGGACAATTGCAGCAACAATACATGAAAGACAGGAAGGAGGGATGTCCAGAACCGAACAATTCTTTACACCTAATATATTCAGAATGAAATTCTTTAATGGTTCATTTAAAATGTAATCGAGGCCATGTTTAGAACAAAAATTTGCCCGAATCTTATTCAATATCAACTATGGTTATCACATGCCCAAAATGACAAATTACTTCTAAGTCTAATTTAATTCAATTGAACAATTTAAAAAAAATTTCAACAAATTAAAAGACATGAATACCGCATAGGACATCAATCGTCAAGATTATTGACGAGTGTTGATACAAATTGACTGGGACAGTAATACAAACAAAAGTATGTCATGGATGAAATGAAACGAATAATAGATAGGGCGAGGTTCCAATTTAAAAGCATAGCAATAAGGCATCGATTGACAATTACTATTCAACGCCACTCCTTTATAAACCATCCTTTAGAAAGAGTGAGCCTCAATGTTGCAATACATTAACGGGGCATAATTGAATGGTACAATGAAACATGTTTTTGAATTGGGCGTCAACTGGAGGATCTGACTCATACAGGAAGTATCAAAGTTCATAAGAATTTTAAGTAGATAAAGACCATTGTTCAACCTACTGCTTGTAAAGCAATAAGGACAAAGAGCCCTCAGCATCTAAAGCAAAATACAGTTGCACTTCAAAGGGCAAATACAGAAAAAATGCATTAGCGACAACTTTCAAAAGCATATATCCAATGCCTGAATTTAATTCAATTTTTTTCTCAATTTATTAAACTATATAGCCAACCAATTTTTAGAAAACATTAATTAACTAGTTCATTTAGTATAATGCGTAATAATAAACAAACTGCCAAAAATGGTTTAAAATACAGTACAATGACCACAATGCATTGACTAAAATTACTGGAGCTAGGTTTTGTTTATCAATGTTGCCTAATTATAGCATTTAATACATAAAGGTGATATATACGGTAGACTTAATTCCCAAATATTATCATGATAGCTCGAATACGCTCGACAAAATCGTCGGAGAAACAAAAGCCTATCATCTCTATTAGTAAAGCCAGTAACAGTTATATTGTTAAATATTAACATTTTATTCCCATGGATACTCCCATACTTATTTAATACCTAGTTACAAATGTGTCCTAAAAGTTCAGCAAACAAGCACTAAGAGTGTTTTTGAGTGAGATGGTAAAATATTAATCCGCATTAGTAGACACCACAAACTTACAGGTATGAAGGACTCAGCTTGAACTACCTTTACCTAAGAACTGATAAAGTTGATTGGAAATTTTCAAACTTATAGACAAGTTTCAGATTCCAAAATATAACAAATGGTTGCAACAAAGCATAGTTATTACTTATAATAAAAAGCATTGATTTTCTGTATAATAAGTAATTTGTATCTTATTCATTGTGTTTTTCTTTACTGTGAACACTGCTTATGATTTATCCATTGCTTGATAAACTAATAAAATATGAAATTCAAAAACTGCATCTGTGACATAGTACAAGATAAAAAAATATAAATTTGCTACAATGACAAGTACGATTAATTAATAAAACTGTAAGAGTAACATTAGAAATGAATGAAGTGGTAAATTTGAAGTAGAAAATAAAATATAGTAAGAAGGCAAATCACGATTAATCTACATAATAGGCTCGAACTAAGCATTTCGGTTATCAATTTGTATAGTTGATAAAAAAATTAGTTTAACAGTAAATAGACTATGCTGAAATGAACTCTATTGGGGGTTAGAACTTAGAAGTGTTATTTATTATCGTTAACATTTAAATAAAAAAGTGCAACTGTATATTAGTCAAATCAAATTGTTTCTGATTATGGAAAAGTCAAGTCAACAGAGAATCAAGAACATATTTTAATTCATAATAAAACAAAATAGTGTGTTCCTGAGTCCTGACAGCAGGAGTGAAAATCAATTAAACAAATAAGCAAAACATAGTACATTAGAATTGTGAATTTGAAGAGATGAAAATAAACAAAATCCTTTTCCTAATCTTGGTTATATGTTGACGAAAGAAAATAAGAATAGAATTCTATACTAAAACATGTAGACTAAAATTTGTTGATATCATATTAGCAGAGCTGTTGAGTCCAGAATTTGGAATGTTGTCATTGGGAGTCGGAGCCATATTTTTAAATTCTCCGGTATTGGGAGTATATGACAAAATTTTCAATTCTCCCGAGCCAAAATTTCAGATGTTTCGTAGTGAAATTTTCTAAAAGAATTCAAAAAAATAAGCTTTCTTGACAGTCTATTGAAGAAGGCTTACATATGCTAAAGTTTTTATCACCAAAATTTCATTTCCTCAAGAATTCGGAGCTCGGGTCTGAGTTGTATTTTCTATCTCAACTAGTCGATGATCAATTGCAGTGTTGAAGTGCATTACAATGCCATATCTATTGTTTTTTTTTCTTTGGTACAAAATTCACTATTTTATTTATTAGAAGATAAAGAATAAAACAATTTGAACTTTGATTTATTATTGGTATCGGAATTTGAAGTTACAGATGTGTGTGATGTGAGGCTATCTGAGGATGGAGAGGGGGTGATTGGGGTTCGATGTTCTAATTTTACCTCCATGTTGATAATAAGTTTATTAACATGGGATGAATGTTCTGGATGAAGTTTATCTATATCGTGAGATAAACAACGAAGGCCAGGAAGAAACGCGCTTTGTAGTAAACCATCTGATATGAAGCAGCATGAAATATTGGTAAAAGCCTCCATTAATGCTAAAGAAATATCGGAACGTTTAGTCGCATTTGATTCTTGATTGTTTTTAGCCGCCATAGCAGCTAAGTGTGGAAGTACAAATTCATCTCGAAATCTGAGATCAGCTTTCGGAGTTACTGCAGCCATTGTTTTTACCATTTGTACATTCATTGCATGATTCGATGTTGGAGATTCACTCCCCTCTTGATGAGAAGGTGCAATAAATAATGTAAATTGTGATATAACTCTATCAATAATCTCATTTTCAATGTGAGAACATTCGAGAAGTGCTCCAAAAGCAGGAACAGTTGCAATTCTCACATTTTCACTATTGTCTTTTGAAAGTGTCAATAAAGCGGGTAGAACCCTTGTCATAAGAAGTTTCGTGCTGACATTTTCTGTAGCCATTGTTGCAAGAAGACCGCCAGAAGCTGCTCTGATATAATTTGAAGGGTGAGTGATACCTTTCCATAGAACATCCAATAAAATGTCATGGAATTTTGTATCTTTCTTTCTAATCTCAACAAAAGCAATCTCAATACTTGTTAAAGGTGCATGACAGGTTGCCAAGGTAGTTAAAGTATCATTAAGAAAGGTAGATAGCTTCTCAAACTTTGATGATTCGTCACATGGTAATAAAATACTACTTGCATAAACGGGAACTGCAGCTGATGTGAGTGCTGTGTTTCCAGATAAAATTTCCCGACCTATATCGTCTGCTTTAACAATAAATAAATCTGAAAATTTATCTTTCACTTTTGAGTTCGTGAATTCAGTTCCAAACAAGTTAACAATACTTAATACGAAGGTTGACAATGTAGAAACAGAGTCCTGGCTTTCTGGACCAACACGCCGGACTATCTCAACTAAACGTGGTAAAAACTGGTACAGACACCAAGATAGAGAATCCCAATTATTTAAGTCGGCACTGGATACACACGTACTAAAATCGTTTACCAGCGATTGATTTTCATCAGAATGACTAAGCAATACTTTCAGTTCTTTTTCACCATTCTCCGCAAAACCATTTTCAATCGTTGTTTTCGTTTGATTCCGATATTGCTCAGGCATTGAAAGTAAAATATCCGCAAATAAATGTGGTAAAAGTGTGTACAAATTCTCCATATGAAAAGTAAAAGCAGATGAGTCAAAATCTACTCTCTTATCATCTTGGTGACCACTCACGGTTAACTCAACATTAGACAACATATGATCAATCAAATGAGTGCACAATTTCCTGTTTTGTCTTGCCCAGCATGCAAATGAAGGTAGAAAATATGTTCTTGTTGTCAATTGCACAGATGTATTGGAATCTTTCAATAAAGAGCAGAGTAACTTGAAAACTTGATTATATTTATCTTCATCATTGAGAAGAGCAGTGAGAACCGACAGAGAATGAACAATTGCTTGTCGTACTTCTACTTCGCTTTCTTCTTGTTCCATTTGTAGCAAAATAGACAAGAGGAGTGAACTTCGCATTTCCTTTGTTAAATAAGGAGAAATTGTCCCACAAGCCTCTGCGACTAAATGCCTACGTTCTGTATACTTGTGCCCAATCTGCTCCCAAAATTGAGGTAACAGATCTTCTTCTGTCCTCATCGGACCAACAAGTTCTGCATATGCGACACATCCACACAAGATCATCTGCCTTTGAGACTTTTCTGGTTTTTTAATTAAATTAAAAAGATGATGCAACAGTGAATTTCTTTCATTTGCATTTGGGTGCATAGATGCTGTTGATAATAAAAGAGGGATAAGTTGGTCTCGTTTTTGTAAAAGTACAGTTGGAACAATTTTTGGCAAACAACTTGATAATGTGGACACTAATTCATCTGTGCTGGCAGCAATCTGTGACACCTCATTAAAAAGCCAATAATCATTGGCGATGTCATCTTTCCAGAAACAAAAAAGTTTTTCCCAAAGCTGCACTGGCATTCGTTCGGGCGGAGGTATGTGGTCAATCCTATTTTCTGAATTTTGATTTTTAAAAACACCAATCTGTTCATTGTCAAATTCTTCATTTAGTTGCATATTCAAAGTATTCGTAGATTCGGTTTTTGATATAATACTGAGGGATGTATCCTTCGACGGCTTTCTACTTAACGGTGGACTTGAAGCTTCCATGTTTTCTTCAACATAGCCTGACACATCACTGACTTTTTTCGGTGTCGAACTATCGACACTGTCTTGATAAACAGACGCATCCTTTCTCAGTTGTGTTATAATAGAAGTTAATTCAAAATTTTCTTTTTCTAATTGTTCACATTTAGATTGCAAAGACTTCAAACAATTTTCATTACTAAAAATATCACCCTCAGTTCCAACAGCCATATCTCTATGATTGTTCCGTGGCATACGATGTGACGAATATTCTTGAAATAATTTTGATAAGTTTGGTGGTTTTGCCATGTTTAAACCAACATCATCCCAATCTTCAAAATCCTGATCTTCATTTTCATCTGCAAGTGTTATTGACGTCAATTTATATTCATTCTGTAAAAGATATTCATTCACTAAATAGTTAAGAGCACGTTTAAAAAGAGGGTTACAGTCGACAGATTCATCTTCTTGCTTACAATCGGGATGCTTTGAATCTGAATCAATACCATTTTGATGCTTCCCATCTGAATTCAAAAAAGACTCTTCATCCAAGGCCCCAGTAAGACTCATTCTCAAACTGTTGATGGTTTCTTTGGCTTTCCGCAACTCAAATTCAAGTACAGCTACACGATCATCTTGTTGAGCCCCATCATCAGAATAATGAGTTAAATCAAGAGAATCAAAAGTGCTTATACTTCCAGTTCGATAAAGAGAATTACTTGAATAGTCTCGACTATTGTTTACGTGCTGTTCGAAATTTCCCGGATTTGAGAAATAGTTTCTCAGCCTTGAAAGTTCTTTTCCAGACTCCATTAGTTCCATGTGAAGCTCCAAAGCCGTAAGTACATATTGCTTTCGAAGCAAATATTCAGCAATAGAGTCCACATTGACTTTTGAGGATCTCTCAGGAGACTCATTGTGATTACTCGATTCTTCGAGATTGCTATCCTCCTGTTCAACATGTGAGTCATCCTCAATAAACTCTTCTGAAAATGGGTTTGTATGATCCGACATCATGTAGAATGATTTGTTTTAATTAATGAATTTGTTTAAACGTGATCCATTATTATAGTATCGGTATACTGTTAACCAGTAATTTTTAAATTCTGTTGGGATATGACAATAAATGAATGAGATGTACAGCTATTTTGAAAATAGTACGATAGGGGGGGGTGGGGGGGGCTATTTGAGTAGTTTTTGACATTTGAACCGATGTAAAATCTGAGTGAAATAGATTCTCCGTGAAATTATGGTTTCATTGTAACATTCTGACCCTGTACTTCCTTGCATAACAGTTTGAGTCTTATTCAATGTATTCAAGTCACCTTAAAATGCAATTTTTTTTTGGAAGTCAGTATACTCAATTTACCTCATTTTTCGAGGATAATTGAGTATACTGACATCTACCAGTTAAATCAAATCTAAGAGAGCCCTAGAACCAAATCAAAGACCTTCATGAGAAACTTGGGTAGAAATAGTTTATTTTAAAAAAATAGTAATTACAAAAACCTTGGAACATAATTATCTGACATCACTTTAAACTTGGTATGATAGATCGCAATTATGGTTTCCATAAACTTTTTACCACAAATAGGCTTTTAGTTTAATACGAGTTCACTATGGACTAGAAATGGGTGGTTTGACTTGGCCAACAACTTCCTTGATAGAGATACTTTTCATGTTCCTATTTTGGGTTAAATCTAACACAAAATCTTTGAGCTCTTTATACACTGGTATCATACAAAGTTCATTTTATATACATTGGTGAGGACTACTTGGCCAAGGAATTCCCTTTCCCCGTATTTCAACCAGCCAGTCAAGGTCTTGATTTCATTAATGTCAGAATATGCTACTTATAGTTAGTCCTCTGTTATAATCAGCTGTACAATGTGAGAATTCTGTTTCATATTCTGTCTCATCGTCAATAAAGCCCAATCTAATTCTGACTCTGTTACTGCTTTTCTGAACTAATATTATGATCTTTCTCTTTGCTGCTTTTCTTTTTTCTACCAATCATATCCGTTTAAGTCTATCCTATCAGTATAATGGTATATACTTTCTTCAACTGACGTTATATAGTTTTCGCCTGAATTCTTTTTCTGGGGCGGCTGTTTTTTTATTATTACTACATGTTTTCGGAGATGACAATGAGTGCGATTACGTCAACTAAAGCTTTTGTAAATGCACTAAGCTTACTGGTGGAGTAGGACTCTGTGCTTGGCTTGTCCACAGCTTTCTTTTTTACTATTTTTTTTTAGTTACAAGAAAAGAACTGCTTTCTCAAAATCCTACGATTGCCCATTGTGGATTTACACTCATATTCATACAAAATAGAAGCCTATATTAAAAGATGGACATGATAAAGGCTACAAAAAAGTGTTAGGGCTCAAAATAGTCACACGGAACCTCATAATCCTGTGTTATAGCAGTGGGAGAGGCCATTTATGCATATACCCAATTTACCCCACGGTAAACTTCTGACAGACTCAATTTACCTCGATTTTTTCAAACATCAATGAAACAAAAAGTCAATGAGTTACACAAAAATTATCTACTGGGGCAAAGAGAGTCTTTGATAAGGTACTAAAAGGCATCACAAAAAGTTTAAAATATACTATCAGAAAAGTGTCACGTGAAAGTTTCCAAAACAATTTTTTTCGTGGACAAAAAAAATTTCACATACAAACATCTAAAACAATTTTATCATTAGTAGGCAAGTGAGTTATACGCAATGAAATTAAAGCATAGGATATGAACTATTGTTGCTACAAAGTACAAACCATTCACTCAACATACAAAAAAGTTAGCGAGGTTTTTATACCTTGTACTCAATTAACCCCATATGCTCAATATACCCCCCCCCCCCCCCCCCTACTCAACATTAAGTACTGAAGTGCGCTAAGAAAAACCATGGGCACCGCAAATACCCTGCCTCGGAATAGGATTTACATATTCTTTAGCAAGGAAGGCAAAAGGCGATAAGTAACACTGTAACATGTACTGATGTAGGGTATGGGATTAGTTTGATGATTATTGAAGGAAGCCGTAACCAACCAGCGTTTATGTAAGCGACCCTCAGCAATTCCATAAATTAGTTTAAAAATTATATCTTGCCTAATTGAAATATTGAACTGCAGAAAGTCTGAAAGTGTAGGACATATCTTGAAGTTTTTAAAATCGCATGAGAAGGTACATTCACGGCTTAAAATAGTTGTTTTTTTTTCATCAGAATATTTGATGATTTTCTGCCTAATTTTCTTCAGTTTTATAACATAAACTTTCATGCTATTTATGTTACCTTAAAATGTATTTGTTCAACCAAAGTAATAGAATCCAAATAGATATCCAAATAACAAAAATCGTCGCATGGTGCAAAGATTCTTAAACTGAATTACATTAACGGATCCTCCAGATTCTGTATTTTGAATTGCCCATTCTTTGTCAAGTCACTGCAATAAGATTCCAGATATATAGGAGTGGAATAGTCATGTCTGTTTCATGTTGTCTGTGCAACATAGCTCTTTACTCAACTACATAGATTATTAAAGTTAGTGCACTCGTTTAGCATATTAATATGAGGGAGACACAGGCAGAAAGACAAAAAAATATCATGTTTCCCAATTTTTTGTTTAAATGTTTTGTAATTTTAAACAAATAACCAATTTTGACCTAATACAACTAATTGTTCGACATTCTTAATTCCATTTTAATGATATAGAATTTTTGTCACTCCGTGACGTACGTAGTTGGGCCGTATAATTGGGCTGCTTCCTGAAAAAAGTTTGTTGTACAATAAATTTTGCATAAATGTAGAGATTAATATCTCTAGAATACAGAGACAAGTTATTATAATTGATATGTCAACTTTTTGTCACTCCGTGACATCACATGTTTTGTCTCGTCATTTGAAAAATATTTGGTTGAAAGTGAAAAGTGAATTATGGTAAATACATCAGTGTTACTGCTACCAATGGGCATTCTAAAAATAGCAAACCACCAAGACCTTGACATAGTAAAATTGATTAAATGTGTGAAATGTCACTCCGTGACATTTATGGAATTGCTGCCCTACGTTAGCGAGAGATCCAGCAATCCTTTCGCACATATTTAACCCCACAAGACCAGAAGACTGATAAGATTCAAATCTGCAAACTCACGCAGGGTACCTAATCAGAGGTGCAGTGATCGGATGCCGAGCGTATTGCGTGCGTGCCCAGGGGAGTGTCAAACTTTTCTGCTGCCTAGGGTGAGTTTCTGATAATGATGCCCCTTCCACTGTTTCACCTAACTTTAAAATTAATTTGAGGTCTAAACAATTTATAACAGTTAGATGTTGTTATACTGTAAATACTGAAATGAGAATAATAAAATTAAAGGTCAAGTAAATATTGAATGTTTGTATATTTTTCAATTGAATCATCAAACAAAATAACGAACTCACCTCCTCTCTCTCTCTATACACAGACAGCTATAAAGTGGTATAAAATGCAGGTAGCCTACCAAAAAACAAAAAAAAATATTGTCTAGTAGCCTAGGCTAATTCTGTATTCTGGTATTTCTGTATTTAGTACAATATGTATTTTATATTTGTCCACCAAACACACTGCATTAATGAATTGGATGAGAAAAAATTCCTTCTTACCTAAATCACGCTTTAACTGAGTTAAATAGAAGATTTCTTAAATATTTTCATCAAACTGGGGGAAATTTCCCCACTTTCCGCACCGTGGATTTTTTTAAAATTTTAATATGTATATTATATTTGTCCACCAAACACACTGCATTAATGAATTGGATGAGAAAAAATTATTTCTTGCATGACTTACGCTTCGACTCAGTTAAATTTTAGATTTTGTCGATAAATGAGCTTCTGAGCAATAATTCGTTTTACCGAGAAAAAATATGTTGTTTCAATCATTTTTATTTTATTATATTTCAGGTCTGTCGTTAGTTTCTAAAAGGTCGAATCGCCTCATTTTTTGCATCCATGTAGCCGCAATTAAGTGAATTCGCGACAACTGTCCACTTTCAAATTTGGAAAAATTGGTAACTGTCCGCTGGAAGTGTTCGCTAGCTTTACCAGTCAGTCGGTTATTTTTCACCAAAATGAAACATACACGTAATCCAGTCTGGATTTCATGGCCTTTTTGAACGAGAAATCGGGCGTGCAATCAGAAATTCCCGCGTGCAAATAAGAATTCCTGGCGTGCAATTATAGCTCACGACGTGCAAAACAACTGCACTCGCGTGCAACCGACTTTGACATCAGATACCTCTCAATACATCCGCGTAAAATTACCGGTATCGGATAAAAAATACGTTGAATCAGAGAAAAAAATGGACGTTTGACCTTTGACCCCAAACATTATTTCTACAGTTTGTCGCTAATTTTGAGAGTGTTTGTGCGACTTTGGATACCGGTACCGTTCAGTACATCCGCGTAAAATTATTGGACAAAAAATACGTTGAACCAGAGCAAAATGGACATACTTTTTCATTAATTTTGGTGGTGTTTTTACGTAGAATTAATGGATAAAAAATACGTCAAATTAGAGCAAAATGGACGTTTGACCTTTGACCCCAAACATTATTTTCATACTTTGTCACTAATTTTGGGAGTATTTGAGCAACTTTAGATACCGGTACTGTTCAGTACATTCGTGTAAAATTATTGTATGAAAAATACGCTGAATCAGAGCCGTACTTGGCCATTGGTGCGGAGGCGATCTTTTCGTCCATAACTATTCTCACGGGATTCCTATTTCCTATCATTCAACACGATATGGACCTTTCCCCGAGCATCGACTTCCTTGTTTACTTCGTGACATTGGCCAATCAGCAAGATGCAAAAAGGACGTGACAATGAGAGGAATTTTTCGCGGGTCAAAGGTTGGGGAAAGGTCCATGGTCTTTTTGCTTCGCAATATTTCGATCAGACCAAATCTTGCAGGCTGGTACCGTATTTGTCGACAATTGTGGAGTTATAATATTTTGGCATCTTTATATTACTGGATTATTGATTTTAAAACCATTTAAACCGATTTATATTGGTGAGCAGTTGCAAATTTTCGGCGTGCAAAATTGATTTCGCTCGCGTGCATTTTTGCGGAGCGCTAGCGCCCTCGGGCGTGCACCTGCCATGGAATCCAGTCTGGCACGTAATGCGAACAAAAATTAGAGAAAAACATAAAAAAGGCATTTCATGGTGAAGGGTGACGCGAAAAAACCAATGTTGGTTATCTAGCAGCGACACCTGTGATAAATGTCTAACTTTGATACAAGTAGAATAGAAGAAATCGAACACATCTGAATTGCTACCATATTTCTGTATTTACTGGGGTTTCTAGTAATGGTAGTTCTGTAGTTTCGTACCGGAAGTACTTTTAGTGGTCGTAACATAACGATTTTGGCACATGCCAATCACAACCTCACTACACCACCCAAAAATCACGTCGTTATGACGTCACAATCCGTCATAGAGCTCGAAAAATGGATAGCTACGATCCCCCGAAGCCGAAATGGCATCTGCGCCGATCATCACGAACTCACTATCGGCATCGATCTCTCTCATATCGAGGCGCAGTTCTTACCACTTCATGGCAGCTCCTGCCCCGAACGTACCACGCCGTCTCCTGCCATGGATTCATGGCGCTATTTCCGGTATATTTACAAATTCATGCACCAGATTTTAGTTTATCATGCGGAATTATATCTACTTAAACCCTAACCCCAAATCCATCCGAACTGTATCTATCAGAAAAACGTTCCAACTCACCCAATATTTATCACCATCAGCAGATCAGGGGAAGCCCTGCTATCACAGCCGACCTGCCGTGGTTACGGCAGCAAAATTGGTGGTATTCGATTTGCTGCCGTAACCACGGCAGCTCGCTATTGCTTTGTGGCAGCTAAAAAGGCAGTCGCCGTGGGTTTGGTTCATTGAGGTGTTTTAGTCATAGCGGCCATGGTTTGGAAATCCCGTCATGGTTTTGCGGCAGATCTAGACGCCACAAAATACTTGAAGTTGCACTTGCTCATATCGGGATCGTTGCGACGAGAAAACGAGAGAAATGGCTTGCTTTGATGACAGTTCGTATAGTTTGGGGCCTTTTGATAAGTTTTATCAATCTTACATCTAATTCTAAATAGTATTGGTTTAACAATTATACACATCGTTTTTATTTTATTTCCCGCCGGATAATATTGGAACGTTGGAAATAAATATCTAGATTTCATAGCTAACATCTAGACTCGAAATTCTACATCTAGATCTCGAACAAAACATCTGGATCTAGCCGTAAAACATTTAAAGTGCAGCCCTACAGTGCAGTTAACGTCACGTGATGAGGTAACGCGATAAAACGAATAACAATTGTGACATAACAATACAGCAGTTGCCCTTCGTTCTCTGAACTAGCGAAGTGAGTCGCAAATCAGTGGTAAATGGGCTGTCTCCGTTTAAAGAAAGACAATTTTGTAATTAGATCGAATATAAATTTGTACCCATGTCTGTCATGCTCTGCTATGCTCTGTCTGTCATGCCATTTAAGTCTGACGGGCGGGGCAGCTTGTCAAAACCAGGACTGTCCCGGCTAAATGGTATGGTATTCCATAAAAACTTGAGAGGTGTTCCTTGCCGATGCAAACGCCAAAGCGATGTCGCGCATCGTGCTAAGCGTTAGGAATATGTACGTTGCCACCTCTGATTATCCTGCGTGGTTTCGCAAAGTATGCCGAGCTCATCTCCGCCGTGGGTGGTTAACGATTACGTTACCGCTGATCAGTCACCGTAAGCATAGATCGTTGCAGTAAGGCTTCCTCCATTTTGGTGGTGTAATTCTTTATGACGGTTGAAGACAGTTTAATATACGGTAGTTCCTGCAATATAACTAATAATTTTAATTAGGAGATAAGTCGAACCATATTGGGTTCTTATCTTTAGGTTTTAATTTGTTCTGGTATTCTATGCTTTGCGTGAAATGGAATTTTGCCTATGACTAAGGTTTTACTTGTAAAGTAGACAAAATGGCCAACATGTGGATGGTTAGTGTGGTTTGACCAGAATTGAGTGTTTATTTGTCAGATTTTCTTTGTGTTTCCTAAAATTAAATGTAAATGAAGTGGGTCGGGGAAACATCCACATATCTTATGGTTCCATTTTATTCCAATTTTATTGTGTGTGTGTTTGTGTATCTGCGTGTTTTAATTAATTTAGTACTTTTGGGTGAGCGAACTTGTACCACTTCTTTTGACAACGTCTTTCATTCTAGAAACTTTAGGTTCCAAACTTCACAAAAGGTTTTGTTTGTTCTCCTGATTCTGTAATCAGTTTTATTTATTTTATCGTCCATAACTCTATAGGCCTACTCTATATCAGGGGTGTGCAACACTTGTCGACAGCATTTGTCCACCGATCAAACTCGGTGCTCACAGGTCCTATCGTACGGGTATAAATTCGCGACTTTCGTGCACATATATGATATTGCATTTTAGAAGTTAATAGATTCAATACGTGATTCAATACATGACAAGTGCAGAAAAGACAAGTAAATGTATGTTTACCCGACGCTTCGACCGGATTGGATAGTTAAATTACGATAGCAGTTCGTTATGTCCCACGAGACATCAAAATATTTTTATGGTTTAAAAAACCACATTGTTACCCGCACTATTAATTTATAGGGTATCAAGAAATAAGCCTCTTACGTGTTTAAACTTCTCAAATACACGTAACAATAACATTTTCTGTTTCGGTCATCCTCCAACGCAGAGTTAGACAAGCTACGGTCGGGACCCCTTGCTCTTGACCAAAGCTGTGAAATTTCTTACAATTACATCAGGGCCGGATTTAGGTTATGAAATGCCATATGCATTGCTATTTGTGAGTTCCCTCTTAATCTTAAGCAATATCATAATAAGCTTTTCACGGTATGGACCTTTCCCCGAGCATCGACTTCCTTGTTTACTTCGTGACATTGGCCAATCAACAAATTGCAAAAAGTGACGTAACAATGCTCTCTTTTCGCATCCGCTCAGACACTTTTCTCACTCAGACAGATTTTCAAGCGTGGTCGTGACCATTACCTCGTTTTCGCATTTTTGAACCCTATTCGTTAGTTTTCAGTTGTGTTTTGGAAACTCAAATGTAAATGAGATAATTCAATGGTCACCCTGTCTTCCTAGGAGTTTTAATTTAATTGCAGTAATAAAAATTAGTGTAGGAATAGCTGTGATGGACTAGGCTAAAATTCTTTAACGGTACATTTAAAAAACAGATTGTTGTATGCGATGAATCATAATGATGGTTTAAAACACATACCCCATTTCACAGGCGCCAACTAGCAAAAGCACTCTTAAAATAGCCCCGAAAATTTTGCAATGGTTAAGTATAGGAAAATCTTTTCGGGGGTAAAAGGTCGGGGAAAGGTCCATTGTAAACATATATTATGATATCATAAAACTTTCTAAATATACTCGAAATATCAAATTTAAGTTATCGGTAAGATCCTATGCTAATCACTTAAATAGATTCGATCACAAATTTTATGCGAAAAAACTTCAAGAAACTCAAGATGGCACCAGAATGTCCGTGGTTATAATACCCATTTTTGTCGCTATCAATTCATTTTTAAATGAAGGGTCTACGATAAATTAGCTTATTTCGTTTTTTTAGACCGTATGTAATGTTGTTCCCCTTAAAAAGCAAATATTTGAGACAGTATTTATTCTAAAGCGAGCCTTTACAATTAGGAAACGGTTGTAAATGAATAAAGTTTAAAACTGACTGTCGGGGCCGCTACAGCTTGAGGCCCCTATAGGCTTCAGCCTACCTTTAAACATTGGTAAATCCAGTAGGTTCACACAGATATGTTTATTAGATAATGTTCCTGCTACCCATTGGTATCTAATGACTCGTCGAAAAAAATCTGATTTTTGACTGAAAGAAAAAATTGACTCCCGTGATCGCTATCGACTCTAGTTACAAGCAAATATATTTCCGATTCGAGATTGCAGTTAATAAAATTGTCACCACATATGCACAATTACACTGCCAAACCTTATTCCGTATAGTCTATATAAACCTTTCAACAACGACGGACTTTGGTGTCATGTTTCATATTTCTCGCTGTGCTGAACATGACAAAATTTAAAAACTTTTATACTATTTTACATAACTTTCATTTGTGTAAAAGATATTTTGCTAGTTAGTCGAACTTTCAAACATTGATTGAGATGGATATTAACGGTGACCTAACAATTGAAATATTTGCGCAAAACACACACTT
The DNA here is from genome assembly GCF_013122585.1 of Styela clava. NCBI lineage: Eukaryota > Metazoa > Chordata > Ascidiacea > Stolidobranchia > Styelidae > Styela > Styela clava. The sequence goes on along the minus strand of NW_024102835.1, from coordinate 12,104,000 downwards.
TTTTCGTCCAGGTAGATCTTCAAGCATGATAGTAAACATCAGCTTGTTTTGCTCGATATTTGTTCCAAAATTTAAAGTAAATAACTCAATGGCTCTTCTGTTTTTGTAGAAAAATTAAGATTTGAAAGTAATCGAAAATGGATCCCGAAAACTCTGCAATAGACAAAAGTTGAGCTGTCAGCACTTTCAAATGGCAACTTTTACGGTTTAAAGACATTATACCGACGTTCTTCATTGAATACAGAAATAAAAGCTTGGGACGGGAAATGAAAGCTCTTTCCAATGTGGGGATTTTCGAAACTAACAATTTACATTTTATTAAGATAAGTATGTACAATAAATACAGAACAGTAAAAACATATCGAAATACAGACAATGAAATATAAGAAGAGCAATTTGTTCTGTTGTACAGTGCAATGCCAATGACGAATAATCTTTCTTTTCCCAGTCAGGATGAACAGCTTTTTTGCTACAATAATATTACGTGCTATTTTCAACAACTACCGCTTTGCTGAAAATTCTTTTCTACCTAGCAGTTTCTTTAATAGAGTTGACTTAAATTTTGGCGAGTTTCGTGGCAATAATACATTTCGATAGCTCTTATCGCGCAAGTAGGTCTTGCAAATCTTTTATCGTTCCCCTTTTACTGGATGGCCCCCAGAAACAGAACCGAGGTCATTTTAAACATATTTTAGAGAAATTCTTAACTTTTGCGCAAATGGAATACTGAAGAGTACAATTATACACAAACAGATATTCAAGTGTTAAATAAATTTTCTTCGTGATCGTAAAAGTAAAATTTTGGGTTCTGTTTTGAGGTACCCTGCACATCTAGTTGACTGGTCTCATTCTAATCAAATTGTATGAAAAATAGGAAAACGATATTTAATTCTGCATGACGCAGATTACAATTCGTACATGTCTGGTATCCAACTCTACAAAATGGCAGAAAAGAGCAAATTGTTTCGTCGATCAGAAGTTATAGGTAAAATACACTTGATATACTTCAACTCAGGGGTGGGCACGGTTTTTGTACCAGGGGCAAAAATAATTTTCCCACCTAGACTGGCGGGCCATGTAAGTATAACGTAAATTATTACATTTTTGAACAATATATATTCACAGTGTTACAACAGCAACAGTGGAAAACAATAAGCCTCGCGCCAAAACAAAATTTAACAGCATAGTCCCAACAAATTCCTTGAGCTTTTTTTAACTCAAACATCACAATTTGGTATCACGTTGGTTGTGGCAGCATCAGGCAGGCCAGATTGAATTACCCAAATACCCAACGGGCCGGATTTAGCCTGCGGGCCGTACCTTGCCCATGTCTGCTTCAACTGGTGTTCCTCTTATCGAATGGAAATTGTATTGCTTGGCTTTCATCAAACGGCAATGAGAAAATCCCATTGAAAAAAATCTACTCAGAAAATTCTATCATCGAGAGTTTCACCCATGGACAATTTCCTCAATGAAATATTCCACGCTAGCAAAATTTAAGACTAACTCTAACCTCCATTTGGAGAATTTTTTAAATTGATTTTTCGTGATGTCATATTATTCATACTGTGTAGAACTTTTGGTATATTATTTGTCTTACATCCAGTGCACGAGAGTATTTTAAATGTCCTCAAGAAATTTCAAAAGTATCTGTTTTTTTCAAGTACGGTCAAGTTCGTATAAAGATTTCGATTACAATATATCTCGGCACAAGTCGGTTCAATTTTGCTGTAAATTTATTTGTTGCTGACCTATATCGCAGCCTGTATAATAGTTGTATTGGTTCCCAGTATTTGTCGGACCTGGGTTCTGGGTTCTGGACGAATCTGGATCTGAAAGAACATAAAAATAAAATAAAAACAGAATAATTATATTCTAACCAACATCTAGAATTAGATTATCAATTTTATAGCACACATATAAAGGGATTGAACGTCGTAAAACTGAAGATAATAATTTCATTGGAAAATATGAAATTAAACTAGATTTTTGATAGATCACCCAAAATTAAGTTAACAAATAATAAGTGAAATTGTAAGAAACGAACTTTAGTACAAGCGACAAGAAAGGGTGGTTCAACACATGTTATAACATTCAATATGTAAATATATATATGCCTGATCTATTTTACAACTGCCTGACATGGTCCCTTTCGAATGCCATTATCGTACTTCAATATAAATCACATAGCCAAATTTTCAGTGATAAATCAATTTAGTCATTTTGTTTAATAATATGTATTTGAGTTCACTCTGCCGAAGAAAACAATCTTAATTTGTAGAATCCCGGGTGCCAGTGCAGACAAACTTACTTAGGGTAACTTCAACTTTAGTAACATATTATACTTTCAGACAGACTTAAAATTAATTTAAAATATGTTTGATATTACCATTGCGGTTACTAAATTGAGCGAGATTGCATTAAAAAGGCCATAACTGGGTTACTTACTTTGATGTTGTTTCACACGTGTCCAATCAAATCTAAAAGTGTTGTCGATCTCGCCTCGTACTCCGATTACTTTGTATCTCAATTTTAGATGCAAACAATCAGCCTTGGGCTTTGGGGTGAGAACAAAAGTTTTCTCAAAATATTTTTGACGTACTTGGTTAACGGAGTAATCCAGACTTATAGGATTTCGAGTTGAATCCCCGCTATCAAATTTTGATTCCCCCGGTTCGCTACACTTGATAGTAATTGACACAATTTCTGCCGAAGAGGGTATCTTAAAGTTTGGTTGAAATGGTAGGACGTTGACCATTTCGAAAGTATTAGATTCCAGCCTTTCTCGAACAGCATTAATAATAGTCTCATTCTGTCTGCAAACAACCGAATTGAAAGTAGCACTGGCGTTGCAATATACCAAATTAATAAACCTGTAATCTATATTGAAGATTCTACGTGAAACAGATTTCACTATTCCCCACAAAGAAAACGTCTTTGTTTTAAAAGTAATGAATCCAGATGGTCCCAGTTTGGCAGTTTTCTCGACTTTCCATTCCGAGTTATCATCATCTTTTTTCAAAATTAATACATCCTCTTCTTCTGCTGTGCACCATGTTTCTATTTTGACTAGAGCAGGTTTGCTTAACGCTGCACCTGATAAATCACAGCCGAGAATTGTCGAAATGAAAATGTATTCGGAGTTCCAGTTTTCAGAGTCGATGTCCACAGATAATGTAACCTTAGTTTCTTGTTCCAATGCACTGGGAGGAAAAACAATTGTGTTTCCGTCGAGTGATATTTGGCCTCCTTGTTGGCCAAGTTGCATTTCTGAAATATTTCATTTGAATGAGTTGGAAAGTTGGTTGGTATTAATTAAATGTTTACTACTATATAGTTCGTTCACTGAATTATTAATCGTAATTTCCATGGTTATAAGTGTACAAGTATAGAAAATCACCTTAAGCAGCTTATCAGTTAAAATAGAGTAAAAATCCTTTATAAAAGAAATAATTGTTTTTGAATAGCAAGATAATGATGCTCAAATATATGCCCAGGAAGGCCAAAACAAATATCAAATCTTTTACAGTACCTGATTACAGTTTACGTTAGCCTGGCCACCAGATCACTAAAATGTGATCACGGGCAGGGTGCATAGCTTTTAATTTTGATGACGTCATCACATATAAAAACGAATCTCAAAGAGGCCACAAGAATTTGCGAAAGAAATTAGTGCAATAGCCTTCCATGGAAAAGCACAGTCTTTAACCAGTCAAAATTTCAAAGTAATTGTTTCAGTAGTTGAAGAGAAAAGCAATTTTTCATAAATATAAGGAAATAAAATTCCGATAACAAGAACAACATAATAACAAAACGATCTATATGTACATTTCGTGTCCAATTTTGTTCAAAGGAGTAAATTCTAATGCATCTAAGGCAAACTCTGGCATTAAAATGACCAGTTAAAGTAAACGGAATACACACCAATAGAATTTTTAAATGATAGTCCTTCTAAGGCTGAGACATCTGAGTATCCGGTCTCCGGGGCATCATGCTGAGATGTTTCTATCTCCTGAGAAATCTGCAGTTGCGGTCCTGTATTATAGAAACAGCAATCACTTTTTTGATTGTGATAGAATAATTTTACTAATTTTCAGTGTTGAGTCGCACGTCGAGCTCGCTCAAAAATAATCGTATTAAATGTACGAACAGTAAGTACCTTGTTTTGTCCAAAGGAGATTCGCCTTTATTGGGTTATCTTCAGACAATTGCAAAATAATTTTTAACTTTCGGATTGAATGTGAGGGTGACGACAATTTGAATTCGAGAGCACTTCTACGCTTCTTCGCAAAATCTTTTCCGAGGGGAAAAAATCCCTCAAATTTGGAATCACCCGACACGCGAAATTTCAGCTTGTCGTTCAAAAAGATTTTTTGGGTTTCAAAATCGATTGCGATCAGCGAAAACCCCTCTTTTTCCAATTCCGCATTGACATCGGGCGTTCCTCCGGTATATAGAACGGCTTTGAAATTTCCATAATTGTTATGGTACAATGACACATGAGAACTAAAATAGACATTGTCTAAAGATGCTTCGTCAATAGCGACCCAAAAATAGGTGTGGTATAAAGATTGAAAAGCGATTTTCTTTCGGTAATCTCTTAATAATTTATGTTCCAAAACATTACAAGGGCCCCCCGATTCTTCATCTTTATACATGATGGAGGCAATTACGTCACCGGAATCTGTGCCACACCATGTTGGGAGTTTGACGGCCATAGGGGCATTGAATACTGTTGAAGGATTACAAGCAATGCGAGGCGTAATAGCAAAATATTCTTCGGGCTCGTTTTCTGGATTATTTGTGGCGAGAACTTGGAAAAATGTCGGTTTTTCGACAGTATTTCTCGGGAATCGTACTCCACAAGTTCCAATCTTCATTTGAAACCCTAATGGGTTGATGTAACCTATAAAATAAAGCCTAATGATAGATTGCAGCATAATGAATCATAATTACACCTCTGATAAGATGAAGTCCGACGATTTCATCATAGCATTGTAATGTATTGTTAGCACAGGGCAAAATTTCGAACCCAGTCAAGGGAAATACTGTCATCGCCATTTCCTATTGTGGGAGGTATGAATACATTTTGATTAATAATTTACAAACTGAAAAAATAGAGCCATTTGTCATCCACAAGATCGCCGGAAACTTCCAGCAAAGATGACGTCCTAACGCATTTGAACTTTGTAGCTGGATGGTCCCGTGTTTCCGAAGAAAAAATATTTGAGAAATTACAAAATATATAAATTGTCCAGAGCAGGGGTCACCAAACTACGGCCCGCGGGCCAGATAAGGCCCGTAGTGTCTTTCCATATTGCTCGCAATGACACGAAAAATGGCAAAATTTGAGGGATGTTTCCCAGAGCATCAACTTTCTTATTTATTTCTTAACATTGGCCAATCAGCAAGATGCAAAAAGTGACGTAACAATACGACGTTTCGCATCCGCTCAGATACTTTTGTCACTCGGAGTCGGACAGATTTCAGTTGTAGGTGTAAAATGTGAACAATATCCCGTTTTCGTGATTTTGAATGCTATTCGTTAGTTTTCGGTCGCTTCGGAAATTTAAGTAGGCATCGAATGAGTCAATCATCACATTGCTTTCTTAGGAATTGTAGTTTAATTGCAGTAATCAAAAATTGGTCTAGAAATAGCTGTGATGAAACAGTCTAAAATTCTCTACCGGTACGCAACGTTTTCTTCGATGGATGCATAATATGTGGCGCCTACTTTCTACGGAACTGTTGCTGTGTACCCTTCTCGTCAAACGTGCAAATAGTACAAATTAACTTTTTTACTGTTTACATGCGGATATTCACGACAGCAATTGTTTTGCTTATAGCTAACCTCGGGATAGTTGTCTAAAAATCTTGTATATTCGTTCTGCTATAATGTTTTTGATCTATATTCTGCGATATAGAGTTTAATATTCATTACTTCAGCAATGAAGAATTTATAGTTGAATAAATTGAATGGATTTCCCAACTTTTGTGATTGTATTGCATTGATAAAAATATTTGTCCGGCCCGTTTACATCACAGTTTGAGTCATACCCGCCCGCGATCAAAACAGTTTGGTGATCCCTGGTCTAGGGATATTGATAATGTATTTTGCCTTTGGAAGCACTTGGTCTGGTAGCCTACTAGTCTAGTTAATTAAAAACGATGTTTTTCAATCCAACAGCAATAAAAACAAACCTTCACTTTCTTCTACGCCGCCAGCATGAGGTCCTTTCATATCAATCTTCAAATCCTGAAAAATGATTTAGTGAAATTAGTTAATACAAGCAAGTATATGTATATATACATTTAGATTATTGCGCTTTTACCAATATTTGAATTTATTCTTCAACAACAGAACACTCAGTAAGGTTTTGAGTATTGGAATGTGTCTTTCTTTAAATGATAACAAATAATTAAGCAGTGAAGATATACTTTTGGAACTATTTGTGATAGCAGAAGACTTTTTAGGCCACACTGGGGTAGAGGTTAGAATACTCGTCATGCAACTCAGTATTTTTAAGTTTTTACTACGTGTATTGTTGACTTTTTTTTATGCCACCCGTATACAAGCACCATATCTGATGATACGTAAGAGTGGTCAAATCGCAAAAAATCTATATCTCGAGTTCTGCGATAGATAGAGTCTTCAAACTCGTTCAGTCGAAAGCTTTGCTGGTACCCTTTCTTAGTTCGAAGACTCCACCGAACCCGAGCATCCACTAGTGGTCAAATCGCAAAAATCTATATCTCAGCTTCTGCGATAGATAGAGTCTTCAAAGTCGGTCAGTGGAAAGATTTGGTGGCACTATTTCATAGTTTAGGGCACCAGCACACCCGAGCTCCCACTATTGGTCAAATTGCAAAAATGTATATTTCTAGTTTTGATAGAGCACAAAAAGTGCGAATGCAAAGTTGAAGTCAGAATTCGTTGCACGAAAGTCATTGGTACGAAGTATTTTAGGTGAGAGCACTTGAATTACCATTTCCCAGAGAACTGGCGGGCCGATCCTGACGAAATTAGGCATGAAGCGGGGGGTAGTTACCAAACTGACACAGAAAATTTTTGAGAGCGATCGGGCCAAAGGAAGTGGGCCAAAACGGGATTTTTGTGGCCCGGAGCTCCCTATTGGTCAATCGGCTGTCAATCAAGTCACGCAAGAGTGAGTTTGGGGTTTAGAGGTCATTTAGCTCTGTTTCCGGGACCAGAAAGCGTTTGCCCGAGTATTGGGAATTTATCCAAGTAATATTGGGGGTGGGGGCACCGCCACCGCCCCCTCAGTGGTGAGAAAACGTGTGGAAAGCCACGCCCACTTAGGTAATATGGTTTTGGGGCGATTAGGAGCACTTGGAATCGGTTTTCGGGCAAAGTGATGCCTAAATATCAAAGGGACTAATTAATAGAATATATTACCACCCGAACTTTGGGGATTCCCCTTCCCCGTAACGATCCAGTGAGTTCGGAATGTTGCGCTTAAGATTTGAGATATTGAGAAAAAAAAATACATAGGTAGGTTGAGAAAGTTTAGTTTAATACTTTTTTCAAGGAATTTTTTCGCTCCGTCTATTGATTTTGGCCTTTTGCCGGCTAATGAAGGGTTTTATCGAGAATCTAAAGGCATGGGCACGATCAGAAAAATTATTCCAATCACGTATCAGCAAAATTTTTTTTTCTAGTAGCCTTCAGTCACGGTCCAGTGATTTTAGGCCATATCTCGAGAACGGTAATAGACAGGGGTCTCATATTTGGGTTATACTAGGTAGTTGGAGTAAAGTTTATGCCTATAAAATTTCGTCACGGTTGAGTGATCACGAACCTTAAAATTGATAAAAATCGACATCCATCAAGAGTGATCAGATTATGACGTGTTGTTTAAACTACTCAATGAACCAAAGTGGCTGGGGACTACGCGCCGGACGAATTTCCGCCATTCGTCCGGCGCAACGACCCTGATGCATCCAACAAACTCATAATGAAACATACGCTCGTTTATACTCAAATCTCTTCCTTACATTTCCCCCTCGCGGGTAGCGCAGCGACCGTCCCTGGATTTTTGTATAGAAAATACAAATAAAAACATTGGATGTCGGTTTTTATATAATGTTTATTAAAAAATCTTGTAATTTTCTACAATGTAATTCTATTTTTGATAAAAGAACACAAAAGACCTCTTCCAAAAAAAAACCATAGTGTTATTCTTCAAAAGAAAATAGATCTAAATTTAATCTAAATTTCGGGGAAACACGATAAGAAGTGCTGTCCAGTGTACAAAACTGCTATGCGTAAAAAAGTCACATGGTCATTCCTTGTGTAGCAAAATTTGTTCCTTTGAGAAGATCGTAAAAAGGAAACTTCCACAGATTAGAATTTAAATTTATTTTTGGAAGATTTACGTATTCGAGTCGACACCGATCCTAATAACCGGTATAATTAATCAAAGCTTTCTACATCTTTCCACGACCCACTAAAATTCTTTTTGCGACCCACCAGTGGGTCGCGACCCATAGTTTGGGAGCCGCTGTTTGAAGGTATATCACATACTGAACCGGCACCTTGTGTATATATTGAATTGTTGAATAATGCTATTCGCTTGATTTTTATTTTTTTTTTAACTTTTTCATATAGATGTCCGCTTAACTGTATTATGTTGAATGTAGATTCTGGTGCTGCCATTCAATTAATCCTTTATACTTTTAAACCCTTCATCCCGCTGAAGTGGAAATCGCCATGATAGCAACCGAAAATACAACTTTCAATGGGAAAAGACATTACTGTGCTAAAGTAATATTGTTGGCTTTTTTTCCGTCGTGATTTGGTTTTCTGTCACTGGGATCTGGCAACCCTGGAGATGCGATGGCGAGCGTATTCCTAACGCTTAGCACGATGCGCCACACCACCGCCTTTGCAACGCAAAGTGATTGGAATTACCGTACCTGCAGGCACCAAATTAAACCAAATTAACAATTCGTTTCGCGGAACGCACACCATTCAAGATTGACACTTGTCCGCGGGCCGCACAATTTTCCTTGTGAGTCGCGTTTGGTCCGCGGGCCACAGCTTGCACACCCCTGCCCTAGCCTACAGCAACGTTTACAAACCGAGTACCGACAGGCAGGGCGAATTCGACCACTGCCAGCTAGGAAGAAATCTTGCCTTTCTTGAGGAATTTTTCTTTGTATTTGCTGTCAGGCTGTACGGTATGGTAGGTATTTACTGATTTATGGGGCCACGTTCACAAAACGATGTACCGGTACCGTACTTCTAGTTGGCGTGGTACAAACATTTATGCATATGGTATTCCTAACGGGTGGAGGCTAACTCGCCATGAGGGCTAACTCGCCATGGACCACTCGCCATGCGAGGATAGATAGGATTTACATATTTATCCCGGGGGAGAGGAAAGTCGATAAGACGGCTTATCCATATGGCGAACCACGGCCTCTCGTCCGGTTACCATTCCAGGTCGGGTATGGGATTAGTTATATTGTTTGTTTTCGGAAGCATGGACTTGGTGGTGGAGGAAGCCGTAACCGACCAGCGGTTACGTGAACCACCAAACGGCGAGCAAGGAGTCCAGCAATCCTCTCGCACATAACCATCCCTGCATGGGATTCGAACCTGCGAACCCACGCAGAGTAATTAGAGGTGCGGTGGCGAGCGTATTCCTAACGCTTAGCCCGTTGAGCCACACCGCCGCGCCCAACGGGTTAGCCTGCAACTGTGCGAAGGCTCTTCTTGTAATGGGAGATGGAAAGGTGGCTGTTTATACTAACAACTTCAATAGTAAGGATAAATATATTAAATCAAATGTGTTTGGTTACAATATCTACTGTGCAAATTGTAACAAATTGACAAGAAAACGTGCTTATATGTCGGAAGGCACCGTACCGTACGGTACTCGACGCGCAAAGGATGTCTCAACTTATCATTTTCATCTAAGCATGCTAAATATATCATCATATTAATTGATTGTATGAGCACTGAATCAACAACAACGCTAAATATATCAAAAGTTCTATTTTGCTACCGGCAGTCTCATTTTATTCTAACAGACGTTGATTGCGATCAGAGAGGGAGAGAAAGAGCTACCTCGCCATGTCTATTTTCTTTATAATTGACGATCGACATCGCGAGAGAGAGAGAGGGCTAACTCGCCATGTCTTTATTCTTTATAATTGACGATTGACAACGCGTGTTCGAGAGAGAGAGAGGGCTAACTCGCCATGTCTTTATTCTTTATAATTGACGATTGACATCGCGAGAGAGAGAGAGGGCTAACTCGCCATGTCTTTATTCTTTATAATTGACGATCGACATTCCTAACTCCCACCTGACTACGGTACGTCAGTCAAAAATTACGTCACTACGACGTCACAGTAACGTATGATTGACGGGTAGGTCTACCGTAAATTTGCCGGGTTCCTTTAATTACTGAATAACCGGAACGGACCCTAAATTACGGTACCGGAACGGGGTGGAAAACATACCGGAACGGACCTTTAGATGTCTTGCAAATGCCGTAAATTTGCCTTGTCCCTGTGTATGTGTGTCCATGCCCAGGTGGCAAAATTATGTGAATGCTGGAACACTGAAACAATTTATTTGTGATTGAATTACCGCTTCTTATGTTATTACTGTACCGTATTGCCGGTAGTCCATATCATATTCCTGTATTCAATTATCCATTCATGCAGTCATGCTTTAAATACAAATGGACTAATATTAGTTAGCCTAGTTACACTTTCAGTCATTTGTCAGCAATTTACAGTTTTACTTCATCACATATTGTGGCAGCTAGTTGTCAGTACCTTTATTTGCGTCATTATTGTATAAATTATTCTGTACGGCACACTATCCAAATTCCAAGAATTTCCCTCCCATTTGGTACAATAACTCCATGTGTCTCACAAACGAGGGGCGTTGGCACCTAGTCAGATGCATCATATTATGCCATGCTTGTCTCAATAATAATCTAAAGTAATCTAATTAATTTTTGCTAAAAACTCGAATACGACAGTAAATTTTTTCCTTTGGTAAATCGAATTGTTTTTACCCAAGAAATTCATTGATGACGTTATTAGTGCGTTGTTTTGTAGTATTCCGCACAAATACATTATACTGTATTTCTACAGATATTGAGGGACGACAATGTCCAGGCGTCTCTCAAAAAGGAGGGGTGTCTGATCATCAGTAAAATGGGCGAGACGATGTCGCTCGATCTGTATAGTGTGCCCTACTGTTATTGCTTTTAATGTTTTCTGCCTGACTACTGGAAATATTATGCAAGTACACATCTCATGCACATGGTTTTTATTTTCATCTATGTGTTAATTCAGTAATTATACATTTTGAAATACTTGTCTGATTGGGTAAATAATTTTAAGCACAGGTGTACTCTTAGTAAGTCAGAGATATCAATATTGTTGTGTGATGTACACCACAGCACTTGTATCCCTTTATTATAGCACATTAATTTCAGTTATCATTCATTTTTTTTGTCAGGTTAAGATAGTGAGAATTTTGATAGAATGTAATTCTTTATCCCAGCTTGCCCATAAAATTCCGGATTCCAAACAGCCTAGGATTGTATGCCTAAGATGAATGCCATATTTAGGTGATCAGCATATTTGTATTCTTAACTGAGTATCGAATTATTTGTCCTGATTATTCTAACACTAGTTATATTATATATACATTGGTAGGCTACTCATACTTCGGGAGTACCAAATATTCTGCATTATTCTTAAAACCAGGAAATCCCCTTTATCAAATATAGATTGTAATATTTGATATGTTTAGACATCCATGAAAATCTCACCATTTTGACAGGCTAATCACACTGTGTATTCATGTCAAAGTTTTGTCAGTGATATTAAATTCAAGTCAACACACAATACAATTCGAATGCAATGACGTATAAATTTTTTTTGCCTTTCATAAATTCAATCCTTTTTTTGTGCTAAGAAAATTCATTTACCGGTAATAGGAACCAAGGTGTATTTTCGTATTAAAATATTACGGTCACATATTACCATTACACATAGGCTACCTCTACATCTAGTGATTCAGGTATTTAGTCATGTTTTGACTAGGTATAACCGATATGATTCAACATTCAAATCAGAATTTTATGGTAATATTATAAAGTGTTGTATTATTATGACCTGATGACTGTTTCCTCAAAAGTACAAGATGGTAGATCGGCTTGCAAATTCGGAAATAAATAATCAAAGAATAGCACATGTTGAAGCATGCTTTGGAAATTCTGGTCAATCGTTGCAAGAAGTAGGCAGAGTGCTTGTTGGAGAAGGAGTCCTCACGAAACTTTGCAGAAAAAAGCCGAAACTGAGACAATTCTTCTTGTTCAATGATATCCTTGTATATGGAAATATTGTGATCAGCAAGAAAAAGTAAGTTTGATATCTTTTGTTTCAATGCAGACCAAGATTTTTTAGCACAAATGACTAAAGTCTGTAACAGGGACTTATCTGTAAGCATTTACCTACCTAGAAACATGTTTTTATTTTTATACATTTTTTTATATGCATTTAATTCTGAATAAGGTTCTGTACAATCAGCTACTGCTAGGTGAGGAGCTATTATAGTTTGGAAGTAAACTTGAGATTTGTCGTTGCCAATCCAATTTATTACATCATGGGTGAAGTGGTGATTGGAACTATAATTTCCAAGCTATATCCAATAGCCTCCAATAGGCTTACACGCACACTAATTATGTCTTTGGAATATTATCTATGTAACATATGACTGTTGATCTGATGATATTACATTTTAAAATTGTTGGTTCGAGCATGTTTCCCAATTGTTTGGTTGGCACTTCTTATGTATAGGACACAAAAATTGAATAGATTATCTGTGACAGCAAAAACAGAGCCTTATCTCTGCTGACAACAAAATATTAGTTTTATTCAACCATTATGATATACAGGATGGTCGATATACAAATTGAAAGCATCTTTTACGCTAAACAAGAATTATTAATTAACTTGGATAGGTGTCATACTTAGTCGAATATTCACAGAGCTGACCACAGTTTCAGACACAGTAAACAGTAACTATCATCTCAGGATGCTGATCTCTGTTGGTTGATTTATTATTAACATCGTGCTAAACACATTATTAATATGTACCGTACTTTATATTTGACATCAGATGTATGTTTGCTTGAAAATTTGCAACCAGTTCAAACTTGTCTTATCAATGTTTTGTGTAGTCATTAATTAATTTTTGGCATATAAAAGATTAGCATCAATATCTCTTCCTACGATGTTAAAATCAATTAATATAAAAAAATGTATCAATCAGTCTGAATGAAAGCTTTTTCATTTATTAGTTGAATAAAACATTAAAGAGATAATTGCCTGTCATATAAAATTAACGGTACTCCCGTAGTATGTAAACCATGATGGCGGACACCGGAGCGTAGTATGTGTACCAGGTTAGGGTTAAGCCATAATTTCAGGTACAAATACTACGAGAGTCACTTGGCTCGTCCCTGAACTCGTAATAAAACTAAAATAAGGAAAATTGGAATAAAATTATGGCCCAACCATATCCTGGTACACATACTACGTTCGTGTCCGCCATCTCGGTTCGCATACTACACGAGTACCAAATTAACAGAGAAATTTAAGTTTGGACACGCTGAATTCTGGCAATTATATAACCAATTAAGTTTGTGTTCAGATCTTCGGGGTCTAAGTTAATTAGAACTATATTGCTCACTTTTTAATTAATCTGTTATTAATGATGATTTTATTGTCGTTTTTTTATTCTAGATACAATAAACAGACAATCATACCCCTGAAGCTTATTAAAGTTGAGGAAATACCGGATAATGATGTTATCATCCCAGTTTCTGATGACAATGAGAATGGAAGCCTTAGAAATGGCTGGTTAATTATTTCACCAACTAAGTCTTTTGCAGTTTATGCTCAGACTTCAATGGAAAAACAAGAATGGATGTCACATATGAGGCGAGGAATCGAGGAGCAAAAAGTGAAAGCAGGTATTTGTTAGAAAAATTATGTAATGTGAATTTGTTGGGATTTCATGTATTGTTTACTGAAATGCCTTAACTTGTGTGTTGTGTGTAATGGTGTAACCCAGGGCTTTTCAAACTCGGCCGTCGGTCCACCTGGGTGGCATAGAGTGGTTATCTGTGGGCCAGAAGCGAAGGCCTTCGTTGAATATCTATGCATAACTAGTATTGCAAAACTCAATTGTTATAATATCAATTAAATATTCGTTGGTTGATTTGAATAAATGTAGATTTTATTATTATGTCATAGTAGACGTTCATTATGGTTCTGAGTTCTGACTTTCAATGAGACAATATTCTGAAATATTGACACATAGCGAGGGCTACAACACAATTGTTGAGATTTTCTTGTAAAGAGGGATGGATCATGGCATACTGTTTGTACCATTCAGACTTATATCTGCTTCATAAAGGTGAACAAAAGGGGCTTAATTTAATTCAGTGAATGCGTATATTAGATTGCATAATAATACAAATCTCTCAATCTATAAAAGAGGTAGAGATTATACATAACACGAGTTTCTATATTCAATTAGAAATCATTTGGTTTACAGGAATTACTGACGACACCACAGATGTTGCTCCACAATGGGTGCCAGACAACGATGCAAATCAGTGCATGAGATGCAAAAAAACTAAATTTTCAGCTATAAATCGACGACATCATTGTCGGAAATGTGGTTTTGTTGTGTGTAACGCATGTTCGTCACATAGAGCCATCATCCCATATCAGTCAACAAAACCAATTCGCGTTTGCGGTGTTTGTTTTCAAGAGATCAGCCAAAATCCTAATGCTGTTGAAAGACCATCACTCAAAAAAGGTTCCCTGTTTGCGAGACCATCCCAAAGGCCAATAGTGGATGGTGGATCATCCTCAAGTAATGGTGCTACAAGAGAAAATGACATTGTTGATTCGCAAACACCTCCAGGAATGAATAAATATCTCGACTCTTCTGATTCAGATTCTGATGAGGAACCAGGTGGAAAAAACACTTCAATGTGATGCGTGGATTGAGGATCGATAGTTCAATCTATGTCAAACTTACTTTCGCAACTACTAAAAATATCTTATAGATTACAAATTGTTATTATTTAAAAAAAAACAATGGCTGAAAAAACATCTTTAATGTTATTGCTTGAATTTTATCGTTTTGATTTGAATATATTTAGTGAGGAATGACAGTTAATATATTCATCGAAATATTTTGATTTTGTGTTTCCCTAGAATTAAAGGAAAGTTGAATAAATTGTCAATATTTGCATACATAGTTTAAAAACATTCAATTTAATATTAGAATCCAATGTTTGGAATTTCTTTTTAAAATTTTAATAGCAATCGACCAATCACTTCATAAAGATCTGGTTGTTTTAATTTTGTTTGGGTTTATTCTTAAATGCAAATTAGTCTACAATATATACCATATTCTGAAATAATTTGCTTTTCAATAAATTCATTATGTTTGCCATTTTATTATAGATGTGGCTACCTTTTTATTTTGATAGCCTCGACTTTTAAGCAAAATTTAGAAAAAATATAACTATGGAATCAAGTAATACCTGAATATTTTTTCATCTGCAGGTAGATTCATATTTTTATTACTCTTTTATCAATTATTGGCAAAACAGTTTTTAATGGTTTTGTAGCATTTTCTGATTATAAGTGTCATCCGCCTCAAATTTTTATAAGTTATTTGTAAATTTAATCTAGGTGATTGTTTTGAGATTTCAATAAAAGCACTTTTATTCTCAAGCTACTCTCATGATATTTTTTAAATAATTGTACGTAGCAAAGTTATGTTTTTTAGTAAATTTTTTCCATCGATTTTTGTGGAGATATATTTATGTGGTAATTTATTCCAAGGGTGGCAAAAGCACTTATTCAGATTGAGCTGGGCCCCCAAGAAAAATTCGTAATAGAACTAAAATAAGGAAAATTGGGATAAAATTATGGCCTAACCCAACCTGGTACACATACTACGTTCGGTGTCCGCTATCTCGGTTCACATACTTCGGGAGTACGAAAAGTTGTTCCTGGGATATACAGCCTCCTGCATTTAATGTATTTATGAAACAACATCTTGTAATTTTAACTTTAAGAACTTTTTACTCTGACACTCTAGATGTTAAACTTCATATTAATTATGGAATTTTTCTTTATTTTGTTATTTGAACAATAAACTAATCTACTGTATTTGCAAATATTTGTTATGTTTGATTTTTTTAAATAATTTTCTTCAAATCTGACTTGAATTGGTTAATTGAACTTATTTTGAACTGTCCTGGGGTTTTATTATATTTGTGAAGCTAATGATTAAGTTGTGTGTCCACAATGTCAGCTTGTTCTAATAATTCGATCTTTTCTATATTTGTATTTTAACGACATAAAAATTCAATTAATGTGTGCACAGGACAATAATCAGTTAAGCCATTATTGTTAAATGATTTTATCATACTTCAAGATTAATTTAATGTTAGGCAACATTTCTTTTTACTCAATATCTCTAACAATATTAATAACTGTCAGCTTCGAATATATTTGTAATTTCAAATACCGTAAAAATATATTTAACCATATATCTTATTATATGCCGTATGCCTAAAACTGATATTCGACATGACAAGATATTTGGTATTTTTCAAATGTTTTTGGGAATTTTTATTCCGGTTTGTTCTCTTTGTGCTTCAATTATGTGCTTTATCATCTATATTCCATATTGTTTTGGGTGTTCTGAACATTCTGACTAATAGAGCTTTACAAACCAATTGTACTATGTCATTACAAACACACTTTTCCGTCATAACCATTTGACTGCCCTAAGGTAATAGTAATTATTGCTGATCAATTAATCATTGGGAAAAGTCATGTGCTGGTGTGTAATGGTTGTCAAGTATTTGTTTGACAAAAGAATTGTTAATATCGAATACTATTTTGCTTTTGTAATGCTATAGTTTGAAAAATATATTATCAATATTTAAATAAGCTTGCTCCAGTATTTAAGGCACTTTTAGATAATTTGAAGTGTCAAGATGCCTAAATATATCACCCAATGATGTATTGACTTGTGCAATATTTGCAAGGTATGAAGTGGTAAATATACATTACCAGTATGTGTTGGGTGTGCAATTATCACATAATAATGTCCTAATTTAACCTTAGTTATCTGTTCAGGTGTCATCTATTCCTCATTGTTTGTGAGATGGTCATGTCATCATATGGCAATAATCAAATCAATTCTGTCTTAAATATTAGACAATGCTTGAATGCAAATCTTTCAATACTTCTACTTCTATTTTTCTTTTTTTGGTATCTCTATTAAAAAGATGTGTTTCACTTTATCGTATATCTTAGATATAGTAGCAGTAGTATTTGACTTACTCTTGCTATAATGCAATTTTATGTGTAAAATTAAGCCTTTGTATTTTGACTATAATGCATGCATGCAAATCCTAATTTTGCCAAATAGCGGGATCTGAATTCTGCTCATCTGGATTTTGTTTCTCTATAAACCAATTTCATTGTCATAAATTTATAGATCATAGATAAAAAATTTCATTGTGAATCCTAATCAACAATAACTTGACTGTTTGGTTGAAACCAAGCATGATATGCACATAAACTGGTCTCCATTTAAACATTGATTGGTGATAAAATTTTATGATTTTTGATGAAACTGGTGAGATTTCTTTGAAAAGTCCAACAGCAGTCATTTGCTTCACAGCTGAGAGGTTTTAACTTGTTACTCTTATTGAAGCGCTATGAAGGCACTGCACTCAGTTTCCTGGTACTGGTTAATTTTTAATCAGATTCCTTTTCAGTAGTCAGAGAAATGACAATACAAATACACTTTCATTTATTCCTGGTCATCGAGCGGTAATTTGAATAATTTCATTCGTATTTTCTGTCTTATTTGCATCATCGAAATCTGTCCATATGTTAAATTTTTTTGGTAATTTTACTAATCTGTGTATCAGTTTTATTCTTTCAAAGATATTTATTTCTTTATCCAGAAAATGATTTTATTTAGAAATGCAGATTAAATATTGTAGTACAAAAAATTATAACTTTTCATGCCAAGAATTCTTCTGTATATACTTTTTGAAGATCGCTGTGAGAACACAAAGAAATATAACTAGCTATAATGTGCTTGCGGATGACGGAATGTTTAGATCGAATTGGATTTTAAAGTACATAATATATAAATACTTGAAACCCGTAAAATTAACTAGAATATTCGGTACTCAGGTTAGGGTTAGGCCATAATTTCCGGTACAAATACTACGGGAGTCACTTGGCTAGTCCCCGAACTCGTAATAGAACTAAAATAATGAAAATTGGAATGAAACTATGGCCAGTGTCGTCCATCTTGGTTCACATACTTCGGGAGTACCAAATATTCGACAGGTACGCCAAACACGTTTTAAATTCTCGCGTAGCGTTAGATTTCATTTGTTCGCCGAGGCATAATGATTCACGTGCCGCTGGACCGTTAAAGTTTGGCTGTCATTGCAATTCTTGTACTTGGAACAACTTAATGGCTGAGCCAGAAATGTGTAAAAGTACAAGATGCCTTTATGTTGAATCACCTTATCGAGATTTTTCTCGCTTCTGGGCAAATCTGGAAAATCTTATTTATATATCATCTTACATGTACACAAGGTGTTAAAAAAATGAAAAACACATATCCAATACATAACTAAGAGGTCATGGTAATATAGATGAAAATAGTCAACTCGGCGGCGCAGCCAGTACAGCAAATGTTAGTGTCCATCGGACAGGAGGATGACCCCCGAAAATCGTTAAAAATAATTGCATCCCGACTGAAAAGTTGAACCTTGTAAGTTGTAACTACCATATTGCCCCGTAAAAGGTATCGGAAACATGCCTGTCCATAGTAGGCATGTAACGTGAATATATATATATACTTTACTCCCGGTTTTGGCAAGCTGTCCCGCAAATATCACAGTCATGCAGTTTGGCGGTGATAAATAATTTATATATTTAATATTAATGCAAATTTATTTTTTTGTTAATTGAGACATTCCATTTAAAACTGATTTGCGACTCACTTCAATAGTTCGGCGAGAGAGAGAGGAAACTACTATATCGTTATGTCATAAATATTATATATATATATGCTGTTGTATAGGTCAATTTAGTATATAACATTAGCTGTACTGCAGGAAAATTATTCGAATTGCCATAAAAAGTGCACATTCCCAATGAATATTACTATTATTCATATGTGTTGAATGCTACTATGCCTCGGAATCGAACCAAATGTTGTCCAATCTGCCCTGCCCCGGTTTTTTGTTCCATATATATGATAGGCCTATATATAAATATATGGCCTTGATATCTGTTTGCATGGCTGTGTATCCCGGAAAAAAGGTTTCTACAATATTGTGGGAGCCGACCCCTCTTCGTCAGGCGTATATACTATGGGGAGATTTTGCGTGTCCCGCGCTTGGATAAGCATTTAAAAAACATTAACATATCCACGATTGACTTGATCTGAAATGTCCGTGTGTTCTGTGTATTATTATTATGTCGGAGACCGCGGATGAAAAAAGTTGGCCACCCACGTAATCGACGGCGACGTTGCAAAAAAGGGAGACAACGATAGTGTTATTACAAATTCATTCTCTTGTTACAATTTCAATGGTGTCCCAAAGTGTAACTATAAATATAGGTCCGTAGCTTTTCGGTGAATTGACTTTGTATACACCCCAGACCGAGAGCCTATTCAAACGCATTTGTTGTAACTTTGTTTTGCAGAGTAGGATTTTAAAAAAATTGGGCGGGCCATTGCACCATGGTGTCACGCGAAGTAGAACAGAGCGTTTAAATTGTCGAGTTATGAGTCTGACAATCGCAATGGTGCATAGGCAGGTGTACGCTAGGAAAGGTTGAGGACGGCAAGGCTCTGTAATCTGCAATGCCGACAATTGAGCAATGTAGGCTGAATGTCTAGGGCCCTCGACATTCAATTTTGAACTGTTACTCATATTCAAATCGTTTTTAAGTTGTAATTTAAAATAGAAAGCCTTATTCCAGAATAAAACCGGTTTAAACTTTTATGAAACTGATACTTGTTCAAATTTTCAAACAGGCCGTAGGTTGCCGTCCCCTGCTATAGCCTACAATACAGTATAAATCCAGTAGTGGGATTCAGCCGGTTCGCACCGGTTCTATAGAACCGTCTCACGGAATTTTATGAGATCAGCGAACCGGTTGGCATTACTGAAAAAAACATGACTTTTTTAACAGCACCGGCTGAAAATATGGCATTCGTGTAATGGAACCGGCTGACAAAAAATTTGAATCCCACCACTGTATACATCATCATAATCCGGGAAAGAGTCGCGTCAGTCCCTTCGGTAGTTTTACAATAGATAAAAAAAATTACATCTCGCGCAAAATTGACTCTGTTTCGATTTCAGTGACGGTATGGTCTTTTTAGTCATCAATAATAATGTGTTACACGAAATTTTGCATTTTACAATGTCTACATGGCGTGTTTCATCTGTCGCGGGCCTTCTAAATCAAAACGGTATTTTTCGTTTTATTTTTCGTATTTTAGAATGGCGCTATTCAATCAGATAAATTTGGGTTGCGGATTCATTCCTTTATTTATCCCGCCGAAGTAATTATTATCGTCTTCGTGGCTCAGGACATACATATGTCGAGTTAAATTTGTGATTTAGGAATTATAAACGCCGACGTAAAGGTGTTCACGGCTTAAATAACACGTCACGCTGACGACAACAATCGGCGCGTTATACTCGAATAAATACAGCAATTCCAAACATAAAATACACACGGAAACACTTCGTACAAATTTGCTTGTGAAATAGTTACCAACCTTCAATATCTTGTACGAATGATAAAACATTAGTTCATGTAATATATCGTCATTTTAGATTCGTGAATTGTAAGTCAATTTCCATGTGAGATTTTAGACGGCTTTTCTGATATTAAATTCAGTCTTTTGTGTTGATGACAAAACGCGAAATGAGCCATCATCAAATTGAGATGTCCCATGCATTCCTATATATATAAGAAGCAGACGCTTTATTCAAAATCGCAATCTTCAACTGCAAACTGAGTTATCTAAAAATCCCTGGTTTCCTTTCCCAAATTGAAAAATAATTGGGCCATTTCCCTGAATCTGAATTTTGGTTAACAAACATTTCTTCGCTGATCTGAATTACGCCGTGTATTGCATGTGAAACTATCGCTCGTCGCCCTCAACATATGTTCATAATAATCACTGGTCGGTTACGCCTTTCTTCTTACGCCGATTTACTTGAGTTGTCAGAGTTGTACTGCTTCAATTCCCGCGGAAAACGATTTTACCGGCGGTTCATTCACGACAATACACCATAACGATGCTTCGGTAATTTCCTCAATTGTAGGCGACTGCCAGTTACATCGCTGCTGTACATATGATGGGGAATAGGATTTACATATTTATTCGGGGGAGAGGAAATCTGATAAGTAAGCTTAATCATATGACGAACCATGGTCTCTCGTTTGGTTACCAATCCATGTCGGGTATGGTATTAGTTAGCCAGTTGATTATATATATGAGATGCATGGACTTTTTGGGGGAGGGATCCTTATCCGACCCTTGATCACTTGAACCACCCTACGGCGGCGAGGATTCCAGCAATCCTCTCGCGCATAATTATCCCTCATGGGATTCGCATCTGCGAACCAACGCAGGGTAATCAGAGGTGCTGTGGCAATCATTTTTTCAAATGTTTACCACGGTGTCAAATTGCACTTGCCAATACACTATTGAAATATTTATCGGGTATACTTCAGTGTTGTATATTTTCAGTTTCAGAGATTTTATTTACGAGATTTTTTTATTTTACGATTGATGAACGCACAACATGCCAAAAGCTATTGAAAAGCTGAACGACATTACAAAGAAACATACGGTATTTTACGATGAAGCACGTGGCACGTTTGAAAAGCAACTCAATGTTGAGGTCAATCCACAATTGAAGGAAATCGATTTTTTTGGGAAACATACCGCGCCACAAGACGATTATACACCGGAATCCGCAAATGATAGAGATGATGGTGATGGCGGTGTCAATGTTGGATCTTTGATAGAGTTGAAGGATTTGTTGGAACAATTTGAGAAAGGACATATCACATTTGTGGGAGGCGCCGGATATGGTAAAACTACCTTACTCAAAGCTATATCGAGAGGAGCCCTTGATGGACGATATATGAAAAATGTTAATGCCATTCACTTCATGCAATGTGCACCTTATCTACCAAACAAGCTAATAACTGCACGTGAATTAATATTTGGAAGTACTTTGAAAGATTTATCTGATGAAGAAGTCACGCAAATTATCGAAGATATAAAATCAAACCCAGATGGTTTTGTTTTTGTGCTGGATTCATTAGATTCCCTTCAGTATGACCTTGATGGAGTTTATGAGTACATTAATGACGTCAATGAGGAAGCAAATCCGGAAGCAATTCTTTGGAATTTTCTTGCTGGCAATCTCTTTCCTGGTTCTCGCATCATCACGTCTAGCCGTGAACATTCGATCCGTAATTACAAAGGAGAAGTTCGACCTCAAAAAGTAGTCGCACTCACAGGTCTTACAAAAGATTCTATCAAGGAAATAATCGTTGGTTACTTGGGAGAAAAGAAAGGAAATGAAACAATGCATTATTTAAAAAGTGAGTGTCCAGATCAACTTGCATATTGTAGCACTCCTGTGTTACTAGTCTACACTCTAGTTGCACTGCAAGATGGTAGCGAAGAAGAAAAAGATCCGCAATCACAAAGACAAGGTAGATCCAAGCCTTCCACAATATCTGGTATTACAGTATCTGTATTACAGAGCATTATGAGATCTGATCACGTAACAAAAGAAAAGAGTTCTGAGGATGTTTTGGAAATCTTTAACAAGTTAAAAGCTCTGGCTCATAACGGCTGTTCGGAGAGCAAAGTTCATTTTGCGGAGGAAGATTTTCGACACGTCGGTTTGGATCGTAGTGACGCAGTCAGCATTTCTATTATAACTTTAAGAGGCGGAAGAGGAAGCATACTCCAAGGAAACGATTTACTTTTTTTCAGTCATCAGAGTCTCCAAGAAATGCTTTCTGCATTTTTTATTTGTGAGATGAATATAGACGACTTCACTACATTTGTTGCGCAGGATCTTGACAAGCCAAGATTTCGAGTGGTAAGAAGATTTCTGTGCGGCGTGCTGATGGACGATGATCTTTTTCAACAGGCGGAGCAGATGTTAATTCATGGTACAGCATTATATTTTGTGTTTTCTTCAAGTTAATTTCGTGTTTCATGCGAATACATAAATGACACAGCATTTACCATTTTCTTAACCGTAGAAATTTTTCTTATAAATATTTAATATTTACATTTTTTGAATTTTTCAAGACAAACGTTGATTTAAAAGAATTTACAAATATTGCATCATAATACTAACGAGAAATATAATTACTTTTATCTAACTAACAACAGAAATAACAAATGTCGAAGAAAAAAAAAAGATTCTTCGGGATTTTTTTACAAAAGAGCTTCGTCGACCGAACTTGGAAGGAGCAGACTTACTCGAAATTATTTTATCGTTGCACGAATGCAGAGAAGGTATAGATGCCGTCATCAAGGAGAATTTATACCGAATAAACTTGGAGAATTTTCCGTTGTCTCCTGGCGATTGTCATGCTTTGGGTTCTGTTATCTCACGTTGCAATGTTTTTGATGATCTGGATATACAAAATTGTAGCATTAACGATGAATCAATCAATATTCTTTCATCTGTGTTGGAAAAATCAAGATTGAAGGTAAATTTACTAACGCGCAATTTTAAACTATAATTTCTTATACAGGTGGTTCCCAACATTTTTCATTGAATTATCCCCTCCGTCATTTTTGCCGTTCATTCAAAGCGATGTCTAGTCTCAAATAAAAGTAGAAAGAGAACGGAAAGCGGATTCCAAGTGACCACTAACGCGCTTACAGCTATATACAGGTTTTTCCTTGTGTACCCGGGCATTGTTCGGTCACCATTATATCAGTAACATAGATTGTTACGTCACAATATTGTTTCTCGTTGTTTTCCTGACCTAGACTCATATGTTGAAATGTTATTTTTGCACTTTGTCATAGAATTATGAGTTATGGATTGGCCTCAACACAGATCTTGGCGTAGAGGGATATTCAACAATGGGAAGATGGTGCAAAAATTGTGTCATCGATAAACTTCATCTCTATAGATCAGATATGAAGCCGGATCAGTTGGATGCCTTGCTCGACACAATGAAAAATAACAAAGTAAGTAAAGCGAGTGTGCGTGGAAAGCGGATAAAGGCCCTTTTGTATTTACTAGTGAGTGTGGAAAGATGGATTAGCTTGAAACGGGAGGGGGGGTTGGTCCGATAAAAAGGAGAAAAAGCACAGATATAGAAGTTTGTATCAATGAGATGTATTATTCTTGGTGGAGGGGGGGGGGGGGGGGTATTACATCCAAGTCTGACCCCTGAGGTAGTAATGCAAGCGTGGTTGAAACAATTTTAGTCAACAACCATTCTCCCTCAGGATGGGCATATTAATGCCGTCCAATGATATGTTTTTTTGTCAGTTGAAATGACACTTTGTCGTGCCTAATTACTATCTATATTTCAGTTCCGACGTTTTCTGGTTACTTCATATCTTAATAGACATAAATACGAATGCGATATATTCCCTATAACAACAAACGCGATCTCCTGGTTGCCGTTGGCATATATTGTATTTGCAGCTGTTCGTTGTACAATAGCGTTTCTTTAATCAATATCCTATCGTTGGGGATACAATGAGCCGTAGACGCGACATCGGTATTTTAAGATTTACACAATGGGGCCAATTTGAATAATTTTGATTTTAATTTTGTCTCAAAGGTAACCTCGAGATACTGAAAAAAATTGGCGGCGACATTGTCATATTTGATGCAACCACGCCTAAATAGGAATATACCGAGAACATCAATTAGAATAAGTTCTTTCAAATTCTCGTTGGCACCTCGTATTGCTTTTGTAATAAAGTAAAAATGCTTTAGTCGACCATGTACTCACATTCATTTCTTACCCGATCCCAATTTTAGATTTCTCTTCTTGTTCTCCATGGCAACACAAACATGGGAATTCGAGGTATGAAAACGATAAAAAAGATGGCAGCTCAGTGTGGACTTGAAAAACTCGACATGCAAAATTGTCGATTAACAACAGCGCAGTTACAGGAATTGTCAAATATGCCACCAAATACAAAGGTGATAAACTTTGATATTTCATATTGACAAGCCCAATGCTAACTTTCATTTTTCTCCACAGTTTAACACACTTCGTCTTAATGAGAAAAGAGCCGTTTCAAAGGAAGATGTACAGGCATTGGTGGATCTTCTCCCTCGAGTAACAGATACGTTATCGTTGTTTGGATGGAAAATTTCGAACGATGATTTCCTAATGTTAGAGACGAAGAAACCAGAGGTAAACGTATGATTTTTTTTACATATTTTTCCCAGGAAGTCTCAATATAACGTCTCAATCAGGCGGCAAAGTACGGTTTCTCGTACGATTATCATCCCGCTACTGATTCATTGTACTAGATGTGTGGACTTCAATAGAGGGAAAAGCCGTAACCCATATTATGCAATAAGAGGTCAATCGAACAACTTTTGACAGTGAGGACTTCAGTCACCATCCCAGCTCGCACGTGACAATTTCCCACATAAATGTAATCAACTGCAGTTCAGGCGATTTAGTATCTAATTCTAGCCTGATAAACCAGACAAAAACAAAGAATTTTTATTGATTAAAAGCTGGGCTTGTCGAAAACTTGTGTATCATCAGATATCGATGTTGCTTGTTCGGAGCGTGGTTGAATACGCGTGGTTTATAAAAATCAACCATGCACTCGATAAAAACTTAAAAATAGTTATGACTCTGAATTACATGCCAAGTATTTTAACCTCTATCCCTGACATGGCCAAATCCGACCTTGCCACAACCAAACTGAAGCTAAATTTTGATGTTTTAGCTGAAAAATTGCTCAAGGAATTTGTAGAGATTGAATTTAGATTTGACACGAGGAATATTGTTTTCCGCATTTGTTTTTGTAGCACTAAATATTGTTCATAAAATGTAACTTTTTACGTCACACTTACATGGCCCGCCAGTCCAGAAATCTTACCCACACCTGCTCTATCCCATAATGGCCTAAAAATCTTGTTTTCGCACAAATAGTCCCAAGGTAGATCTTCACCGCTCAATTACTATTATGTGTACATATTTATAGAATGCTATTATTTTAAAAAAAATACACTTCAATACACGAGACCTTACTAAGTGTTGTTTTGTTGAAGATTAAATTCAATAGTAAAAGCACAATATTCTATATGTATATATATATATATATATATACATACTTGCTTGTATTAACTATCATATTTCACTCAATAATTTTTCAGGGTTTGAAGATTGATATGAAAGGATCTCATGCTGACGGAGTAGAGGAAAGTGAAGGTTCGTTGTTATTGTCTGTTGCTGTAGTCTGTGTACCAGGTTAGGGTTAGGCCATAATTTCGAGTACGAATACTACGTGGCTATAGTCCCCGAACTCGTAATAGAACTACAATAAGGAAAATTGGAATAAAATTATGGCCTAACCCTAACCTTGTACAGATACTACGTTCCGGTGTCCGCCATCTTGGTTGACATACTTCGGGAGTACCGAAAGTTTTCGGCGATGTTGTGGTTGACAAATGACTATTTTCTTAGTGATATGATCGCACCTCATTTCGAGTCGCATTGCCTTTTTGTATTCTATAATCTATGTTATTAAAATTTATTACAATTTATAAATATGCTTTTTATGTTGTATGTAATTTGAAACTTATTAATCAAAATGTTTCCAACTTCCCACAATAAGAAATGGCGATGAGAACATTTCTCTTGGGTGGGTTTCAAGTTTTACACTACGCTAACAATACAATACATTCGAGTGCTACGGGCTCGAGTGCTATGGGAAAATCGGTGGACGTCATCTTACTGGACACGAAATGTACATATGATTCATTATGCTGTAATCTACCATTATGCTTTGTTCTACAGGTTACATCGACCCAAGAGGTTTTCAAATGAAGATTGGAACATGTAGAGTACGATTCCAGAGAAATACTGTCGAAAAACCGACGTTTTTTCAAGTTCTTGCCACAATTAACCCAGGGAACGAGCCGGAAGGGTATTTTACTATCACACCCCGCATCACATGTAACCCACCAATAAATTTTAACGTCCCTATGACGGTCAAGCTACCAACGTGGTGCAGAACTGAATCTGATGATGTCATTGCTTATGTCATGTACAAAGACAAAGGACAGGACGCTACCTGCCAGATTCTGGAACGAAAAAATTTGAAAGACTGTGGACGACAAATAACATTCGAATCTGCTTACCACATGTATTTTTGGGTTTCCATCGATAAGAATTCACTGAACAAAGTTACTTACAGTGCGCATATTTCTGTATACTATGCCCAAAGTGGAAGGTTCAAAGCTGTCTTATATACTGGAGGAAAACCAGATGTAGACGCAGAAATGAGGAAAAAAGGTTTCAATAAAGTCGACGCCGATTTTGAAACTAAGAAAATTGCCATAACGAACAAACTTAGCCTTACATTTGCATGCAAATTTCCTGGTCAAGAGGTTATGACATTTGGACCCGAATCCAAAGAATATTTCCTGCTAGGAGAAAACTTTGCTCTCACACGACGAAGCACTGTTGACTTCAAATTACAATCACTTCCTAATCCTGGACAGTACCTGAAAATAACATCAACTCTCAGTGACGGCGAATCATTGGTTACCGATTTGTTGTGGTCGGGAGAAGGTAAGTATGTTTTAGATACAAGTTTCATCGAACTTTCCTGCTGATTACACGCACAATGCAATGATTTTTCGCGTTGGCATTAGCTATTTTTAGTATCCCATGTTTCCAAATTTTTATTTCAGGAGGAGGGGGGGGTCAAATTTAGGTATTTAGGGGGTGGTGGATATTCTGCTATTAGTAATAACTATTTGTAACTTGTAAAAATATGTAATGCATTTGACTGATCCTCTTCACCGGCATGTGAGCCACTTTCTGAGTATTCAAATATATTTATTTAATTAAAGTATATTGTAAATCTGAAACTTTAGGGGGGGGGGGGGTCACCCCCTATGTAGGGAAATCACTCGCTATTTCACTTGTTTCTGATCACCGTTTACTGTTTAGTCCATCGGTATAAGGAGAAATGAGCGGTCGAATATCACACGCACGAAATGCGTGTACCCATCAGACATCGCCGATGACCGTGGCACTCGCTCGCGAAATCCGAACAAACAGAAAACCAAACGGAAAAATACATGTTATCGAGTTTGTTCCAATTCAGCTAATTTGGGGTGAAACAACGGGCCTCAGAAAGATCAGAGGGAGTATGATAAAATAGGAAATTATTAAGAGACACTTCCACCTTATTTAACTGACAATTTGGAAGCGATCAGTCTGGTTTATTAGTTTTCAAAGAAAGTACGTCGAAGTCTATACACAACACCTCAGCACAACGATTCAAATCCCCATGTCCAACAATGAATTTCTCAAATACTTACAAAAGATCTTATTTTCCAGAATCTTCATCTACGAGCCAGTCATCATTGGAAACAGAAGAGGAAGTCCACTTCACTAAATCAACAGGTTTATTGATATATATTGCATAACATCTTGATAGACATCATGAGGTTCAGTCTTGTATATGCAATATAAAATTATGATTATTGCCATTTAAACAAGTAGTTATTGTACTAAACGTTGAAAGCCTAATTAGGTCGATGCGTTGTGAAATGCAGATTTATTTATTTCTGATGAGTCTACACCGTCCAAAATATATAACGCAATTTCCATGCATAATATAATCCAAACACATGTTTTTTATTCACAGAAAAACATATTGATAAAGAAGGAGAAATAATATCGCTAAATGGAAACAGAATTATCTTCCCCGATGGTGCCTTGGATCAAAAAACAAACATAAAGTTATCTGTAGATAGCGATCCTTCGCATTGGCCTTCACAGTTTGTGTTAATCTCGACGATTCTTAACTGCGACTTGTCTGGATCAAAATTAAACAAACCTGTTAGAGTAGAAATGGAAACATGGTGTACAACCTATCACGGCGAAGCAGAAATATTGGTTTTAAAGAAAAAGGATAATGATACTACATGGAAAGTCGAGAAAACTGCAAAATTGGGGACTTCCGGAACTGTGGGATTTGAGACTAAGGGATTTTCGCTATGTTCACTGGGATATTATGTTAAAACTGCATACATGTTTCTGAGAGAATTACTTGGAATTCCTATCAAATATCATATGACCAATTTGCTATATTATAACAACGACGCAACTTTTACTTCGATTGTATGCAAACGCGATACTACAATTCTAAATGAAATTCGGGAAAATATGTCACGCGGGAATATTGGTATTGAATTTATGACACCCGCATTGAATTTCATTTCGCCACCGGGAAGTCAAATCCGTATTGCAATAAGCTGTAGCCAGCCACTCCAATGTGAATTTGTAGAGGGCGACTCAGGAGACGAAGTTCGAATAGACATTGAACCTCCTAAGCGCCGAAAGGAATCTTTCACCGAAATATTTGTGGATCAAGTAATGTCAAACATGTGGAAACAAAAGTATTTCAACCTCCAACCAAAACCTGATGATTCTTGCAATAGTTTGGAAATAGGATACTCCGTTATTGTTAACTCTGAGACTCCAGAACTACACAGTATTAGAAATCGGTGGCCAGCAGTTTTACCGACACCACCACCTGCTCCAGGTATCTTATGTTGTTAGTTTATAATATCATTTTAGAAACGCTATGGCGTCTTTTTGCTTCGTTTACTTAACTTATGTTTTAAATCAATGAAATATCAAAAAGCATACTGCTATAGAATTTTAATTGCATGTACTTCTGACAAATTTGTTGATCTTTATAATCACAAAACACAAAATTAATTAAATTACACAAATCGGTTATATCTCAGGTAGTAAAACCGACAGATAGTTACGAGTAAAACCGAGTTACGAAAACTCAGTTTAGGCGTGTGTGAGGAAAATAACAATTAGTACCAAATTTCATACTTGACCAGATATTGAACCCAAATTCATGTTTCAGTGATTCAAGGAAATTATGTCAACTACGGATCCGGACAGATAAATATAAATAAGAATGAAGGCCAAAATATTCTGTTTGTTTCTCCACAAGCAAATGTGCAATAACAAATGCAGCGATGGTCGGTATTCAAGCTTACAAGCTAAGCTATCAATGGAGTGTGCCAACTCTAAAGAATTCTCCTCAGTGGAAGACTTTCTAAAACAGACGAATATCGAGTATTGCACAAGGCAATCAAAGGGTCCCGTATTTGAATTCTCAAAACGTACATCGATTTCTCGTATACTCCAATGCTAGTAGAGCATGACCCAAAAAACGGATCTCACATATTTCTCAATTACTCACTACGAAAATAAAATAAAATTATTTGATACGCCAACCTTTGTTTGTATATTATCATATACAAAAATTTAAGTAATCTACTACGCTTTGCACAAAATTTTTGTTCCGTCTAAAATATTTTCCAAATGACCCGTTTTGTTTTTGATTCACCTTCTAATTAATTTTAATTTCTAATCGTATACAATATATATTATGCATTTTTCTTTTTGTAGTTTAAGAGGAATTTTCATCACTCAAGACTTTTTTGTATTGTCTTCATGATATTTTCTTATGTAATCCAGCTTTGTCAAAATATTAGCTAGTTAATACGCACACTTTATATACCTTAAACTTCTCTCTTTAAGTTCAATTTTTATTACAATATTTGCAACATATATTATTTATATCTCATGCAAGTAATACCTGTATTTACACAAGCAATTTAATTAACTATAAAATAAAGATGAAATAAAAGTTTACAATTAGGTCATATGGTTTTATCCAAGCATTTGTGTAGCAAGGATGTACATTTCTATCAATATATATAGCTCTATATGTATTTCTTGTTGGTGCAAATATATCCAGCTTACTATACTATGTAAATGATAAACCCGAAAGCATGATAATTTTTGGAAAAGTTGAGTTGCTTAATTTTAACTGGGAAGCCGACTTACATTCAATCATTAGGCCAATTGATATTATGATAAAAAAAAAACTCTCCTTGGTATATGAATTCCAGAATACTCTAAAAGTGTGACTGATCAAATGAATTGGAGACAAACGATTGGAGAATAAGTAACATATAAGTAGGTGATATGCAGCACAAACTTGAAACAAGTTAATATTTGGTTTTATCGATGGTATATAGCAGGGCTACTCAACTGGCGGACCGCGGTCCTAATCCGGACCTTTCGGGTATTCGATTCGCACCGCGTCTAATTCTTTATTTTGGATCATTTGGATCAAGTGCATGTAAGGATGCCGAAATATAATTTCTGGAAAGACCGGACCCAAATATTTTTGAAGTTTTGTATGCGGATCTTTGGCAAAAATAGTTGAGTAGACCTGGTATATAGTATACCAGGACCATACCTCATACACCACTTTATGGCAGCTCCTGCAACGAACGTACCGCTGCGTCTCTTGCCATGGTTTAATCGCGCTATTACCAGGATATTTACAAAGTCATGTACAATATTTTAGTTCATCATGCGGTATTATATCTACTTAAACCTAAACCTAACCCCAAATACATCAAAACTGTATTCATAAGGAAAGCGTTCCAACTTACCCATATTTATCACCATCGGGGGCAGTCTTGCTATTACAGCCGACATTCCGTTTGGTGGTATTCGATTTCCTGCCGTAACAGCGGCAGCTCGCTATTGGTTTGTGGCAGCTAAAAAGTCAGTCGCCGTGGGTTCGGTCATAGAGGCCATGGTTTGAAAATCCCGCCATGGTTTTGCGGCAGCGCTAGACACCACAAAATACTTGAAACTGCACTTAGAAAAGAACGCACCATTACGTTAACTTCGGCGATGTGAGTTTGACGAAAATATTGCAGTGAGCCCCAAACCCTGATTCGTGACTTCCGATGGAGAGAAACGGGTACTTCCGTAGTATGTATAGCAGGTTAGGGTTAAGCCATAATTTTTTTCTTTATTTTAGTTCTATTCCGAGTTCGGGTACTGTCTGTGTTAGCCAAGTGAATATACCCTCTGCCCATAGGCTTCAGTCCCTTTACACAACTTGATGTAAAGTAGGCGAACAAAATTAGTTACCTCCATATTGATTATAGTTGTAGATTATTTCGTCATAAATCAATAGAATTGCTTATATTTCTACAAAATAAACTTAATAATGAATAAACCTGATAGCGCTTAGTCATTCAGGCAAAGACCATTTTGGTAGTACAGAGGTTTACAAAACAGCATATCGTTGCCCGCAGTATTCTATACAAATGCGACAATGTGATATCTCTTATTGGACACTTTAGTGGACATAACGATCGTTTCAATGATATGTTGTTGTTATTGTTCTTCTTACACGTCACCATCATTATAAATCGTTTTCTCTTCGCTTTTCTCTTCGAATACTGGACCAATTGCTTTGAAATTTTCGGTGGTTAAAGTGTGATTTTTTTCCAGAAGACTATTACTTTAATTTATTCCTGAATTTTCTATGAATCCTATGAGATCTGGTATTTCATTCAAAATTTCGCTGTTCTAAAATTTACTCATGGGAACACTGTTTATAAACTTATTTCAAGCGGTTGCGTGATCAAGCCTGCAGGTACGGTACTGCTCGGTTACCATACCACAGTGAAATTGACTTTTTCCTTTCGCGATCTTACCATTGCAGTAATGTCAAATGTAGGTTTACTAGCAAATCTAGCCTACTGTAATGTTAAGAGCAAATTGAATTGAGTTTTGATATGTCAGAGAACAAGTTTTATATCTTGTATCAACTCACTGTATAAGCACAAATGGGAGTGCATTGTCTTTACATAATTTTAGTGCCCAAATTTTTCTCAGACTATCGATAAAATATACCAAAACCTAACGTATTACTTATTCTATAATTCAAACCATTCATTCATTGAGATTAATTAGATAACTAATTTAATGCCACTAACAGAGACATTTTAATAATGCTATACTTGTAATGAATAACAAATGACCAGCTTTTTCTTAAACATGATAGACAGCCTATCAGTAGCTGATGGTTTAAAGCTTTGACGTGATGAAAAACAGTTAATATTTGATCTAGTTTGGACACGACGCTAACATCACTTCGTTTTCTTTTTGGTTCATGATGACTAAAAGCGAAGGCTACTGTTTCAGGATGTATCTGTGCGGTGAATATATGGTCATTCCAAGTTTGTGTTTTGTCTTCTGGAGTAAACTCGAAAGTGTCATGGAAATGAACAAAATCCTTTCGACACCACTCAGGTAGTTCATTATTTAAGTTTGCCATGCTGTTTACTAAGTCTAAAAGTTCCTGAAAATGCAACAATTGTAAGTTTCTTTTGTTCAATGACTAGCATTGGAGTGTTTATCTCACTGCAATTTGGTTTCTTCTCACATCTACCACCGTCGAGAAACATGTAAAGTCACCAAACTTGAAATGTAATTTAATACCTTATTCTTATACCATTAACACTACAATTGCAATACAATATCTATGCTTGTCTTTGTAAAGCCGGCGGCAAAAAATTGCAGTGCGTGGAAAGGTTTTAATCTTTTTAATACAACCATATCTTCAACACTGAACTCCCCTGTCTATTGTTGAATAAATGAGGACAGAACACACAGGTGCCACACATATACCGCCAACCAAATAAACATATACAACCAATGTCATCTCATATGCATATACAGTACAGCCAACTCTATATACATATACAGTCATCTAAGTGATGTACAAATAATGCCCAACTATTTCATTTTCCTCCATTTCTATATATACACGTTGTCTGCAAATAACGAAACCTACAAATTGGTCCGCTCGTGGTACTTGAATACAAATGTCAGGTTGCAATCTATAATGTACTAATGCCCCACAACATCTCGATGATTGCCCATAACACCAGGGATGCACTGATAGCAACAACAAATTTAAAATTCTCCCTTGAATGCAATATTAAATGAACATTGACATTGAACTGTCCAAAAATCAATCAATTCAACGTTCCGTGCAATCTATCATATTTCACTTCAAATTTTAAATAATTTAGAAAACATCGCCGTATTTTTTTAGGATGAGTCTATATACTCGTTGACGTAAAAGGTAGTGTTATTGCACATATAGAACCCTTCATAAATGCTATTGATTAAAATAAAGAGAACTGTGATGAAAAAATGTAAATTAGATGTAACAAAATGCCATGACATAGGCATCATTCAGCGATACGGCTCTACATGTTGTTTGCGCATAATGATACATAACAATTGCCGACCCGCGTGGTACAAGAATACGTACAATATTATGTCCCGGTGGTAACAACGACATTGGAATTCTAGCTCCATTACTTGGCCATTGGCAGTGACAGTAAACTATAGACATACTAATTAATTTAAAGTTCAGTGCCAACTATCATTACTCACTTCACATTTTGATAAATATAAAAAGCATCGGCAAATTATTTTCGAAGAGACTTATCTCTGAATGATGCATCGTGGAATATTATCACATGTAATTTACACTTGATACAAGCCATTCTAAGCCGGTTTGAAATTTGAATTCGATAAGCACGAAATGTCGACATATTTTGTCAACGAGCTGAAGATACTTTTTATTAAACATAATATGATGTGCGTAATTACAGTTTGCACCAAACTTTAATCAATAAGACAGCTCACTTCCAATAGCCAAACATTAGTTTATTGAAGTGCGATTTCAATCAGTCAGGTCCAACACAAAAGCTTCCTGGAGGCCCAAATTATATTTCAGTTGTGCCGCGGTTTGCAAATTAAATAATTTGTCGCAAACCATTTGACAATTTTGACTTTTGAGCAGAAAGACTCGCAAAAATAAGTCCTTCTTGGCGTCGCATCATGCAATGTCATTTGCCACAGAATAGAATACTTGTCATCAACAACGTAATTTTTGTAGAATCACCCCAGAACGAATATCTCAAATCTTAGTTGCCTGGGTCCGAGTTTCAAGTTGTATGTATTCCACTTCCTCTTTCACCGGAATGTGGAATGAACACACAAATTTTGAATTATTTGTGAACTGCCTGTATAAAATTAAATTGACATTCCTGACATACATTCCTACAGCCTTGAGCTAGCGAAATGCCCCGGCCGCGTGCTAGTGGCGTATTAATAACGTCACAATTGCACGGTACAGAAGGATGATTTTTATCAAGCAAAACTTTATCTGAGCAAAACTCTGGTTTACTCGAAAAAGTTTGCGGGTGTTATTCTATAACAGTTTGTTAGAAACCATCAAAAAATATTTATTCATATGTTGGGCTAACTATATATACATATGACTATGAATGTATATATTTACATTACTTGAATGGCTGTATATGTGTATTAGGTTGGCTTTATGCATATGACATTGGCTGTTTAGAAGTACCACTCCAATTGCTGTATATGTACGTTCGGTTGCATGTATATGACATTGACTGTGTATATATATATATATATATATATATATATATATAGTTGGGTATTTAAGTTTGCTTGCTTCGCTTTGAACAATTCACTTCGAAGATTTACTCAGCGCAGTTTCGGGCTTTGCATTCGGGCTAGTCATTACATTCTTCACATCACAAGCTATTTTTCCGTTTCATAATTGTTTAGAATTCACATTTGGCCTATATATCTTTTGTATCATGCATGTTTGTAGGCTCGTCATAATATTTCCGCATATAATCAATCGTATGATATGCATATGATCTCTAAAAGTAATATATACTTTATAAAATAATTTCGTTTTTTTCAAAATCAATCTTTTATTAAAATATTATGAAACTTATATTTCTTATTACCGTGATTTCTATATCATCCAAGTGATACTGATATTTATATAAGCAATTTATTTAGTATACTATAGTATGAAATAACGATGAAATTGAAATAAAAGTTTGAAATTGATAATTAGTCAAATTCATACGTGAGAATTTATATAAAAAGATTTATACACTATTACTAACGCACATCTCTATATACATAAATGTAATCTTAAAGCAAATATTCCATACTAAACAGATAGTAAACTATTTTAACATCAAAAGTCTATAAATATATACTCGAGAGCGGGCAATTTTCGGAAAAGCTTAGTTGGTTAAACTAATTATTCGTATATAAACTTAATTCGCGTTCCTTTCAATTTTTCCTCAACTTGTTTCTCTATTTCAGCAGATTGTTCAGAAGTAAAATAATCTTTCCATTTGCCAATAATTCCTGGAATGTAATTAATTCACTGAACAACGAAAATTATTAATAAGAGTGGAAATATAACAATATTCAGCCATATGTAAAAGTTGAAACTGTAATTTAGGAATTTCGGGTCAGTCTGTGTTTAAAATAACGTTCCCTCTTGTAAATAGACAATCAACTACATG
The DNA here is from genome assembly GCF_013122585.1 of Styela clava. Taxonomy (NCBI): domain Eukaryota; kingdom Metazoa; phylum Chordata; class Ascidiacea; order Stolidobranchia; family Styelidae; genus Styela; species Styela clava. The sequence continues at coordinate 12,067,293 of NW_024102835.1, read as the reverse complement.
CAACATCGCATTATTGCATTGATTCGTTTTATTTATATGCTTCTAGTAAAATATAATTTTAGTGCATTTGGCATGGCAGCAAGGCGAATGTCGTAAATTTCAAACCGACGAAAACTGAGATGTACCTGTCCCGCAGAGATTAATTGCTTTGCGATTCATGGCTTCTTGTGATGTCGATTCCATGTCTGATTTCTTCATGTTATCAATTGAGCAATTTTTCACTATTTTATTGATTTCTTCATCCGATAGCTTTACCTCCAAGAATTCCGACAGCTTTTTTGTGTTTCCAAAAGGATTCTGGATAAACAAAAACCCTGATACAAAATTTGAAATGTGTTTACCATGTAATACGAAAGTTTATTTTTCCGGTTTTTTTCAAGTCGGTAAACTAGCCAAGCATATAACCTAGACTCAATCTTCTACTTTTTAGTCATGGCCAAATTTAAGCACATAATAGAATATACTTCGGCAATATTTTTTGCGTCATATGTTTGTTGTTCTGTTCTGCATCGCTTGTTAGATATATTTGGGATCGTGCCCGGAAAATTCGCCGCAGGAAATTTCGCTGTAGGAAATTTCGCCGCATATAAAAAATCGCAAGAGCATTTTGCTGTAAAACAAGTATTTGTGATAAAAACATGTAGGTTTATAGAGTTGGGGTTAAGTTAAATAACGAAACGAAGGCGATTTTTCATGCGGCGAGCTTTTCTTTAGCAATATTTCCTAGAACCATTTGTGATTACTACTGAATTACCTTAATCATCTCTTCATACACAATCATAGTTGCGTTTTTGTTGTTTTTAATATGCGGCAGCCAACTCAAGATATGATCCAAATAAGTCTCTCCTTTTCGCATCATGCTGAATGGAGTAGGATCTAATCAAATACACAAATATTATTTATTCAAAAGTATAAATACGGTTTTCAATTTGCCAATAATGGAAGTACTTGGGCATTGTGTATCAAACTAGGTACTCCCGTGGTATGTGAACCAAGATGGCGGACACCGGGACGTAAGTATGTGTACCAGGTTAGGGTTAAGCCATAATTTCCGGTACAAATACTACGGGAGTTACTTGGCTCGTCCCCGAACCCGTAATATAACTAAATAGAGAAAATTGGAATAAAATTATGGCCAAAACCTAACTTGGTACACATACCCGGTAACGGTGTCCGCCATACTGGTTCACATACTTCGGGAGTACCTCAAACTGAAGGTGTTTATCCTTTGTCTACTTTGCAATTCGGACCCGTATGTGACCCCTGAGGTAGTAATGCAAGCGTGGTTGAAACAATTTTAGTCAACAACCATTCTCCCTCAGGATGGGCATATTAATGCCGTCCAATGATATGTTTTTTTGTCAGTTGAAATGACACTTTGTCGTGCCTAATTACTATCTATATTTCAGTTCCGACGTTTTCTGGTTACTTCATATCTTAATAGACATAAATACGAATGCGATATATTCCCTATAACAACAAACGCGATCTCCTGGTTGCCGTTGGCATATATTGTATTTGCAGCTGTGCGTTGTACAATAGCGTTACTTTAATCAATATCCTATCGTTGGGGATACAATGAGCCGTAGACGCGACATCGGTATTTTAAGATTTACACAATGGGGCCAATTTGAATAATTTTGATTTTAATTTTGTCTCAAAGGTAACCTCGAGATACTGAAAAAAATTGGCGGCGACATTGTCATATTTGATGCAACCACGCCTAAATAGGAATATACCGAGAAGATCAATTAGAATAAGTTCTTTCAAATTCTCGTTGGCACCTCGTATTGCTTTTGTAATAAAGTAAAAAATGCTTTAGTCGACCATGTACTCACATTCATTTCTTACCCGATCCCAATTTTAGATTTCTCTTCTTGTTCTCCATGGCAACACAAACATGGGAATTCGAGGTATGAAAACGATAAAAAGATGGCAGCTCAGTGTGGACTTGAAAAAACTCGACATGCAAAATTGTCGATTAACAACAGCGCAGTTACAGGAATTGTCAAATATGCCACCAAATACAAAGGTGATAAACTTTGATATTTCATATTGACAAGCCCAATGCTAACTTTCATTTTTCTCCACAGTTTAACACACTTCGTCTTAATGAGAAAAGAGCCGTTTCAAAGGAAGATGTACAGGCATTGGTGGATCTTCTCCCTCGAGTAACAGATACGTTATCGTTGTTTGGATGGAAAATTTCGAACGATGATTTCCTAATGTTAGAGACGAAGAAACCAGAGGTAAACGTATGATTTTTTTTACATATTTTTCCAGGAAGTCTCAATATAACGTCTCAATCAGGCGGCAAAGTACGGTTTCTCGTACGAATTATCATCCCGCTACTGATTCATTGTACTAGATGTGTGGACTTCAATAGAGGGAAAAGCCGTAACCCATATTATGCAATAAGAGGTCAATCGAACAACTTTTGACAGTGAGGACTTCAGTCACCATCCCAGCTCGCACGTGACAATTTCCCACATAAATGTAATCAACTGCAGTTCAGGCGATTTAGTATCTAATTCTAGCCTGATAAACCAGACAAAAACAAAGAATTTTTATTGATTAAAAGCTGGGCTTGTCGAAAACTTGTGTATCATCAGATATCGATGTTGCTTGTTCGGAAGCGTGGTTGAATACGCGTGGTTTATAAAAATCAACCATGCACGCGATAAAAACTTAAAAATAGTTATGACTCTGAATTACATGCCAAGTATTTTAACCTCTATCCCTGACATGGCCAAATCCGACCCTGCCACAACCAAACTGAAGCTAAATTTTGAATGTTTTAGCTGAAAAATTGCTCAAGGAATTTGTAGAGATTGAATTTAGATTTGACACGAGGAATATTGTTTTCCGCATTTGTTTTTGTAGCACTAAATATTGTTCATAAAATGTAACTTTTTACGTCACACTTACATGGGCCGCCAGTCCAGAAATCTTACCCACACCTGCTCTATCCCATAATGGCCTAAAAATCTTGTTTTCGCACAAATAGTCCCAAGGTAGATCTTCACCGCTCAATTACTATTATGTGTACATATTTATAGAATGCTATTATTTAAAAAAAAATACACTTCAATACACGAGACCTTACTAAGTGTTGTTTTGTTGAAGATTAAATTCAATAGTAAAAGCACAATATTCTATATGTATATATATATATATATATATATACATACTTGCTTGTATTAACTATCATATTTCACTCAATAATTTTTCAGGGTTTGAAGATTGATATGAAAGGATCTCATGCTGACGGAGTAGAGGAAAGTGAAGGTTCGTTGTTATTGTCTGTTGCTGTAGTCTGTGTACCAGGTTAGGGTTAGGCCATAATTTCGAGTACGAATACTACGTGGCTATAGTCCCCGAACTCGTAATAGAACTACAATAAGGAAAATTGGAATAAAATTATGGCCTAACCCTAACCTTGTACAGATACTACGTTCCGGTGTCCGCCATCTTGGTTGACATACTTCGGGAGTACCGAAAGTTTTCGGCGATGTTGTGGTTGACAAATGACTATTTTCTTAGTGATATGATCGCACCTCATTTCGAGTCGCATTGCCTTTTTGTATTCTATAATCTATGTTATTAAAATTTATTACAATTAATAAATATGCTTTTTATGTTGTATGTAATTTGAAACTTATTAATCAAAATGTTTCCAACTTCCCACAATAAGAAATGGCGATGAGAACATTTCTCTTGGGTGGGTTTCAAGTTTTACACTACGCTAACAATACAATACATTCGAGTGCTACGGGCTCGAGTGCTATGGGAAAATCGGTGGACGTCATCTTACTGGACACGAAATGTACATATGATTCATAATTCATTATGCTGTAATCTACAATTATGCTTTGTTCTACAGGTTACATCGACCCAAGAGGTTTTCAAATGAAGATTGGAACATGTAGAGTACGATTCCAGAGAAATACTGTCGAAAAACCGACGTTTTTTCAAGTTCTTCCCACAATTAACCCAGGGAACGAGCCGGAAGGGTATTTTACTATCACACCCCGCATCACATGTAACCCACCAATAAATTTTAACGTCCCTATGACGGTCAAGCTACCAACGTGGTGCAGAACTGAATCTGATGATGTCATTGCTTATGTCATGTACAAAGACAAAGGACAGGACGCTACCTGCCAGATTCTGGAACGAAAAAATTTGAAAGACTGTGGACGACAAATAACATTCGAATCTGCTTACCACATGTATTTTTGGGTTTCCATCGATAAGAATTCACTGAACAAAGTTACTTACAGTGCGCATATTTCTGTATACTATGCTCAAAAGTGGAAGGTTCAAAGCTGTCTTATATACTGGAGGAAAACCAGATGTAGACGCAGAAATGAGGAAAAAAGGTTTCAATAAAGTCGACGCCGATTTTGAAACTAAGAAAATTGCCATAAACGAACAAACTTAGCCTTACATTTGCATGCAAATTTCCTGGTCAAGAGGTTATGACATTTGGACCCGAATCCAAAGAATATTTCCTGCTAGGAGAAAACTTTGCTCTCACACGACGAAGCACTGTTGACTTCAAATTACAATCACTTCCTAATCCTGGACAGTACCTGAAAATAACATCAACTCTCAGTGACGGCGAATCATTGGTTACCGATTTGTTGTGGTCGGGAGAAGGTAAGTATATTTTAGATACAAGTTTCATCGAACTTTCCTGCTGATTACACGCACAATGCAATGATTTTTCGCGTTGGCATTAGCTATTTTTAGTATCCCATGTTTCCCAATTTTTATTTCAGGAGGAGGGGGGGGGGTCAAATTTAGGTATTTAGGGGGTGGTGGATATTCTGCTATTAGTAATAACTATTTGTAACTTGTAAAAAATATGTAATGCATTTGACTGATCCTCTTCACCGGCATGTGAGCCACTTTCTGAGTATTCAAATATATTTATTTAATTAAAGTATATTGTAAATCTGAAACTTTAGGGGGGGGGGGGGGGGTCACCCCCTATGTAGGGAAATCACTCGCTATTTCACTTGTTTCTGATCACCGTTTACTGTTTAGTCCATCGGTATAAGGAGAAATGAGCGGTCGAATATCACACGCACGAAATGCGTGTACCCATCAGACATCGCCGATGACCGTGGCACTCGCTCGCGAAATCCGAACAAACAGAAAACCAAACGGAAAAATACATGTTATCGAGTTTGTTCCAATTCAGCTAATTTGGGGTGAAACAACGGGCCTCAGAAAGATCAGAGGGAGTATGATAAAATAGGAAATTATTAAGAGACACTTCCACCTTATTTAACTGACAATTTGGAAGCGATCAGTCTGGTTTATTAGTTTTCAAAGAAAGTACGTCGAAGTCTATACACAACACCTCAGCACAACGATTCAATCCCCATGTCCAACAATGAATTTCTCAATACTTACAAAAGATCTTATTTTCCAGAATCTTCATCTACGAGCCAGTCATCAATGGAAACAGAAGAGGAAGTCCACTTCACTAAATCAACAGGTTTATTGATATATATTGCATAACATCTTGATAGACATCATGAAGTTCAGTCTTGTATATGCAATATGAAATTATGATTATTGCCATTTAAACAAGTAGTTATTGTACTAAACGTTGAAAGCCTAATTAGGTCGATGCGTTGTGAAATGCAGATTTATTTATTTTCTGATGAGTCTACACCGTCCAAAATATATAACGCAATTTCCATGCATAATATAATCCAAACACATGTTTTTTATTCACAGAAAAACATATTGATAAAGAAAGAGGAATAATATCGCTAAATGGAAACAGAATTATCTTCCCCGATGGTGCCTTGGATCAAAAAACAACATAAAGTTATCTGTAGAATAGCGATCCTTCGCATTGGCCTTCACAGTTTGTGTTAATCTCGACGATTCTTAACTGCGACTTGTCTGGATCAAAAATTAAACAAACCTGTTTAGAGTAGAAATGGAAACATGGTGTACAACCTATCACGGCGAAGCAGAAATATTGGGTTTTAAAGAAAAGGATAATGATACTACATGGAAAGTCGAGAAAACTGCAAAATTGGGGACTTCCGGAACTGTAGCGTTTGAGACTCAAGGGTTCTCGCTATGTGCACTGGGATATTATGTTAAAACTGCATACATGTTTCTGAGAGAATTACTTGGAATTCCTATCAAATATCATATGGCCAATTTGCTATATTATAACAACGACGCAACTTTTACTTCGATTGTATGCAAACGCGATACTACAATTCTAAATGAAATTCGGGAAAATATGTCACGCGGGAATAATTGCATTGAGTTTATGACACCCGTATCAAATTTCCATTCTCTACCTGGAAGTCAAATCCGTATTGCAATAAGCTGTATAGAGCCGCTCAACAGTGAATTCGTATTGGGCGATTCGGAAGAGGCTGTTCGAATAGACATTGAACCTCCTAAACGCCGAAAAGAATCTTTCACCGAAATATTTGCGGATCAAGTAATGTCAAACATGTGGAAACAAAAGTATTTCAACCTTCAACCAAAACCTGATAATTCTTGCAAGAGCTTGAAAGTCAAATATTCTATTACTGTTAACTCAGAGACCCCGGAGCCACACACGTTTGGAAATCAGTGGCCAGCAGTTTCACCACCTGCTCCAGGTATCTTATGTTAGCTTGTATCATTTTAGAAACGTTAAGGCGTATTTTTACTTCTTCATTTCATCAATGAAATATCAAAAACTAGAAGGCTATATATTTTTAATTGTATGTACTTTTCTGAACAATTTGTGTATCGGTATATTTACAAAATACAAAAATTACTTAAAATTGATTATGTCCCAGATAATAAAACCGAGTTACGAAAACTCACTCCAGGAGTATGTAAAAATATAACAATTTGTACCAAATTTCATACTTGACCAAATATTAAACCCAAATTCATGTTTCAGTGATTCAAGGAAATAATGTACTCATCGGAGACGGAACAATGAATATAAATCAGAATGAAAGCCCGAATGTTCTGCTTGTTTCTCCACAAGCGAATGTCCACTAGCAAATGTAGGGGAGGACGGTATTTAATCTACCAAGCTACGCTATCAATGGAGTGTGCCACCTCTAAAGATTTTCTCCTCAGTGGAAGACTTTCTAAAACAGACAAATTATCGAGTATTGCACAAGGCAATTGAATGGTCTCGTATTTGAATTCTTCAAAACCATATAATCGTTTTTCTAATAGTCGTACTAGACTAGGGATGGTCCAAAACAGATTCCATACATTTTTTAATTACTTACTACAAAAACTGGAAACAAAAAGAAAAAACAAATTATTTAATACGTCAACTTTGTTTGTATGTTATCATACCCAAAAAGTTTCAGTAATCTTGTCCTGAGTTCTGTTTTGGGGTCACCTTGTAATTAACAAGGCTTTAATTTTCAACTGTAAATATATATATTTTGTAGTGTATTCGTGATATTTTCTTACGAAACCCATCTTCGTCAAAATATTAGCAAGTTAATACGCATACTTTATATACCTTAAACTTCTTTCTTCAAGTTCAATTTTTATTGCATTATTATGCAACGTATAATATTTATATATCATGCAAGTAATACCTGTATTTATAGAAACGATTCAATTAGCATGCTACAACAAAATGATAAAATAGGAATAAAAGAATTAACAATTAAGTCATATGGTTATCCAAGCATTTATGTGACAAGGGTATACATTTCTATCATTATAAAGCTTTATATAAATTTATTGTTGAGGCAAATATACTCAGCTCGTAAACGCGTAAATTTTTGAAAAAGTTGAGTTGCTTCAATTTTAACTGGGAAACAATAGTTTATATTCTCCAAAAAATACTCTACAAAATTGTGAGTAACCTTGTCGCAGGGCGTTAATTATAATCAATTATATATGCGTAAATTTTTACCCTGATAATCATATGACACCGACCTTGATGTTTCTGCTTTTGTATTTTTCGAGATTCACCAGTTCGGCTGGTAGATGCGTGACAAAATATCGTCTGGGTATAGGAATGCTGTGCATAATGTTGAACTTGGAAGCTGAGAAATAGAATATTATAGACGTGTCTCAAATCTCCATTTACATTCTTTGGGTGGAAACCTATTAGCGGTTAGCTATTTTAGGCAAAGAATAATTTGGTAATAGGTTTACAAAAAAACATCATATCGTTGCCTCCTCATACAACTTTTGAGTCTAACGTATGAGCTGCATCCGTTCATGCAATAATAATTTTCCGCAACGACAAATTTATTTTGTAATATGAGAGAATATATAGCGCGGTTAAGTTGAAATACTACGTATATGTCAATATTAGTTATAAAAAATAACCTACGTGAGCAAGAGTCGAGATACAAATGCGGCACTGTAATATATCTTGTCATTTTATCAAGTTTCCCTTCTCTTTTTCCATACAGTATCTATCGAATAATTTCTCGAGTCCACGTGTGCCTAAATAACAAAAATCCTGATGTTGTTGCACATATCGAAAGCATAATTAGATGCGCCTTATGAATACAGGCTTAATGATAAGTATTCAGGTCTTGAAAGATACTACGTAATAATGCCCAGAAAAGTAATTATTTATTGAATAAAAAACGTAATATATGAGCTATTGTTTATCATTTCGAAAATTTTATAAAAATACAATGTACGTTTATCGACCTTTTATAGAGATACTATTTATGTATTTATAACATTCTTCTGGTACGATAAGAAGGAGATCAGTACTTCATTTGTTTGTCGATGTCTATTCATATGTTTATATATATATATATATATATATATACAATACATAAAAAGACCGTTTTAAATTAAACAAGATTTGCCTGAACAATGTGTCATAACTTGAGGCAACAACATGGTATTTAGAAAACAAGTTTTATTATATCTGATATCATTTTATTGTAAACACGATTGGAGTGTATTGTCTTAACATAAGTTCCGCGCCCAAATAGGAATTGGGGTAATTTTTACCTCAGAATATCGATAAAATTTACCAAAAACTTTAATTTTAATGCTACTAACCAAAGTCATTTTACTGATGCTACAATGTAATGAATAACACATGACCAGCTTACTCTCAAACATAGTAGGCCCTTACTTAACAGTAGCTGCTTGTTTGAAGTATTGATGTGATGAAAAAACAGCTCAGGAAAATACCACTTGTGCATTGAAGCAAAATCTCAGATAAAATTTTATATTATGAATTCCCTTTTATGCTAAAAATTCACCTCAAATTGAAAAAACGATAAAGAAGATAGGAAGATGAAAGGAACGAAATGCACGGAAACGTTTCCTTCTCATACACATATATTTCTATCAGAACCTGTTTTTGGACACGACGCTACCATCGCTTCGTTTTCTTTTGGTTCGTGATGATCAAAAGCATAAGCTACTGTTTCAGGAAGTATCTGTGAAATGAAGTTTGTGTTCCCCAAGTTTGTGTTTTGTCTTTCAGGGTAAATTTAAATGTCTTGAAAATATTTAAAATCCTCCCGACACCACTCAGGTAGTTCATTGTTAAGTTTCCCATGCTCTTTAGTAAATTTAAAATTTTCTGAAAATGCACTAATTGTAAGTTTTTTTTTGTACAGTGACTAGCCATCACCCACATGTAAAGCCACAGTGCTGGTAAAAAGTATTTAATATTCTTTTCCTATACCATGAACTAACACGACAATTAAAATTCAATTTTTTCTTGGCTTACAACCGGCAGCTCCAAATTACGTTGCGTGGAAAGGCCTTAATCTTGTTAATACAAACATATTTCTAGCCCTACACTCCCCTGTCTATTATTGAATAAATGAGGACAGCACACAGAACTGCCATACATGTGATATACAGCCACAAATATGCATATACAGCCCTAATATACATACAGGTAATTTAGTGGTGTACAAATACATCCAATCTATTTCATTTTCATCCATTTCAATACACGTTTGCATAACAATGCATACAAAGTCGCTCGTGGTATTTGAATACGTACATCAGGTTGCAATCTATAATGTCATAATGCCCCACGACTGATCGCTCCTATCACCGGGAATGCACTGGTAAAAATTCTGTTTTGAATGAACTATTGTTTGGCCATTGTCCGTGAACTGTCCACAAGTTTACGTTATGCGCAAAGCATCATTACTAACTTCACATTTTAATTAGTTCGAAAATCATCCCAGATTTTTTTAGGATGAGGCTATGCTCGTTGACGTGAAAGGTAATGTTATTGCGCTTATGGAACCTCCAAAAATGCTATGAATTAAAATAAGATAAATGACTCGTAATAAGTGTAAATTAGATGTAATAAAATGGCATGACACAGGCAGAATTCGGCGGTAAGCCTCTACATGTTGTTTGCGAATAGTCAATTATTTGACACCAATTATGTATGAATATTTCTAGTCTTGAATGACAAGTCATTGTAGTTTATCACTGCCAGTTTCTAGTTGTGATAATGTTAGGTGCGTAAGTAATAAATTTGAATTCTATTCAAAATTCTCTGATTTAGTCATTTATCATATAAACATTAGCTCCCTTCAGAAAAATTTGGATCAAATTGACCACACTTTTATCAAATTTGTCCTTACCTTCTCATATATTTGCAATAAGCGAATCCAAATTACCCCAAAATCCTGTTTTCAATACCATCGATGGCTATAGTTCCCTACATACCCCATCTGTCACTACTGCGGGTGGTGTTGGTGCTTTTTATCAAGGATGTCGTTACTGTCAGTAGATTAGTTATCGGCATCAAAAATAAACATCTTCGTTATGATATAACTTATTTCATGGATTATTTGAAACATCTCCAGCCAAATTGGCAAAAAAACACTTTTTGATAGTGGGTGACTCTAATTATATATAAGTCTGTGTTCAACATCTAGTAACATTCAAAAAAATATTATGTTAAAATATGCTTATCTCCCGTAATGCCTTCTCCGTGATAACCAAACCCACCGTGGAACTTCAGCAGCATTGATAGACCACATGTGCACCAATTTGAAAAATTTTAAATCAATTTCTATGTTGTTCTATAATCATCATATAACAGATCATTTCCGATCATGTGTTTTTTAAATGGTATAGCATCTATAACAGAAAAGGGTCCAACTAAAGCCTTGGATAAGTAAACGGTTGAATACTTGTATTCGACAAAAAATAGTATGTTCAAATCCCATTTTCTGAAGGGTAAGTGTTCTTAACACTTCTACCCTAAAAAGTATATAAATGTTTTGTCAAAAACAGTGGATAAAGCAAAACAAATTTATAACCAAAATCTGATTGCTCCAAACAAAGGTAATCCCAGATCAACAAGGCAAATTGTTAATCAAATTACACATACTAAGAATAAATCCAAATGGTTGTATCACTAGGGATGTTATTTCGATCTTTACCGAATTTAATACTTTTCAACAATTGCGTCCAGCCTCTCAGACAAGTTATCTAATGATATTACCAGCTTCAAACATTTTTTATGATCTTCAGTGATGCAAACAAAGTGATAAGAGAAATACAAAAATTGAAAGTGGAAGGCAGTAGGTCAGACAACATCACAGCACGCGTCTTAAATTTCTTGCTGATCTCATTGCGCCCTGTTTGGCTGAACTTTTCAATTATTCACTCTAGTTCGAAATCTTTTCTTCGCGTCTCAAAATTATCCCTCTCTTCAAATCTGTCAATAAAAATTTGTTTCAAATTATAGACGTATATCAATCCTTTCATCGATTGATAAGATATTTAAGCGCTAGATTCATAAAGACTTCTAGTCATAAAGTCTACTAGTTTTTTTACTAAATATGATTTGGTTTCCAGAGCAATCATACTTCGTCACATGCCGTTGTAGACACAATATTATCTTATATCTATGATAAACTTGAGAAAAAAAGTTAGTTAGCGCAACATTTTTGGATTTAATTAAAGGCTTTTGAGACCGTAAATCATGACATTCATCACGGAAAAGCAAATAAACTCAATTCTAGTTATTCTAGCGATAGAACACAATACGGTAAAGTTGCAACTAATTGTTCAATTCCTTACCAGTGACTCACGGAGTTCATCAAGGCTGTTGTTTGGGCCCTATGCTCTTTCAGTATTTTTCAATTACACAATACATCAGAGGTGTTAAAATCATTTCCGAGGGCCGCATTGCATTTTGGGAATTGTGCAAAGGGCCGCAAACAGTTTTTGATATATTTTGATAATATATACTTGAAGCATATTTTCAAATAGGTGTAGTTCGTGACATATATTGTGATGCAATTAAACAGCCGAATGAAGGTTTATCACTTCCCCAAATTTCAAACGTCATTTACATATAAATGTTCGCATTTTACTATTATTTTAATTTACAGTATTAATTACAAAAAATCATAAATTTTTATGTACAACTATCCATAAAATTTTTGAACCAAATTTCGATAAGCATAAGGAAACAATGATACATATACGGAAAATGACTTAATCTACGGTAAATATATAGACCTAAAATTGACAAGAATTCTACAGATAAACTCAATGTTTGTTTTACTTTATATGTAATGACGTTTGGCTTCTCTTTTGTGCCCCAGCTTACTAATATCAGGCTGAAATGATTTTACAGTACCAACTCTAATTAATGAGGTCACATGGTCATCAGTTAATCTGGATCGTTGAGAATGTTTTATTTAATTTAAGTAACGCAAAAATATTACGTTTATCATTTCATGTAGAGATCAGTAAATCAAACAAATGACTGACTTCCAGACCAGACATTTTGGACAGATATATCCTACCTTTACGTGGTATAGAACCGTTTGAGTTATGAAAATATTGATTTTTAGTAACTAGGTAGTTGGATAATTATAATAATATGTTACAAACACATAAAAATTTTCAGTTCGAATTTTCTTTAAATTTGTCATATCGACTTCTGAGCTTATTTTGATAATGTCTACTTATATTGATTCTTTCATTGTACTGATGGAAATGTGACAAATTGAACAATGTGCTTTAGAATTTTGAGAAATGCAGAAATATTGCAACTCCCATTTTTCTTCAAAAATGCATGTACATTGTGTTTCATTTAAATCCTGAAGTTTTTTTTTTTCAAGTATTATTTTGCTAGCTTGAGGTGTATCCATAATTGGGTCAAATTGAAAACAAAAAAATTTTAATTTTCCAAAACTACTTTCAGTAAATTGTCGTTTTCTGTGTGAATAATCAATTTTACTTTAAAAAGTTAGAAAACTGTATTACACTTAAATAATAAAAAACGTACAAAATACTACAATTATTGTTAAGCGTTCGAGGGCCGCATTGTAAGCTCTCTGGGGCCGCATGCGGCCCGGGGGCCCAAGTTTGACACCCCTGCAATACATTGTTCTTCGTTATTTTCCAAAGTGTTTGCCGATGACACTGATCTCTTTGACAGTGACAAATCTCATCTTTAATCAAGAGTGAACACCAAATTTGCAAAAGTGGCAAATCGGATGACGCCCAACAAACTAACAATAAACATAGCAACAAAAAACGTTGTTAACACACTACATAACAGTAAATCTCAAAATGGCTTATCGATTCAAATTGTCAAAAACATGAAAACGTTAATTCCTATAAATACCATGGTATTTATATATAAAATGGGACGGACGGGAAAAATGAACACGGACAACTTCTTGATTACCAAATATATAAAAAAAATTTTTGCCTAAGATTCAAGTTACCCATTTTACCGTTCAGAAACGCAGGCAATTTATACGGCTCGTCAGTCAATGACCATTGTATGATGTCGTATATAAATAACTCTGTCATCACGGACCACATATATTCGAATTGACATATAACAAGGGTTTAAAAATCACCCTGAGTAACTGGATTTTATTTTGTAAAAAAAAGGCACACAAAACAAGTTTAGCCCAGAGCGAACAACAAACGCATATTTTACTTTGATATTGATGTATTAATTTCAATGTAATTTGATACGAAAAAATACATCTATGCTATAGCGTTTTTGGTGCTTTAGCGAGTGCAGAATATTGTCACGGTTGATATCAAGGTTTTAGTAAACTTAGTGCTAACAGCGCACGCGTGGAAACAGGTCGTAGCCCAATTTATAAGATTATTTTCTATGCAAAAGTTTTATACGAAACAAGTGGGATGACGTATTCTTACTTATAGTATTGCTTTTGATTTATACCTATAATTTTGCATACTTGTTTTAGGGTTATGAGCAGTGGTAGAATTTGAGGTTTGAACGAGTTCGCGCCTACCCTTGGAATGTTGCGATAATCAGCGAACCCGTTCCTATTTTATGACGACCGCAGCCAGAATGGACAACGTGCACCATAGGTGCCAGACTAGCATTGTGTTTGGCGTTTTGAACTTATATTTTAGATTTATTTAAAATGTGTCACGTTTATGTAGCTTACTTAGTGACATAGATACATTTTCTGAAATGGTTGGAATCTGTTGATAATTTGTCTACTTTCTGATGCTACCTGTTTGATCACTCAATCTGTAAAAATCTCAATTTGTGTAAAATTGGTTTAGGTTAGGATAAATATTTCCAAACTAGCCTATTTTAGGCAACATTAATTTTCTGTCCTAGATCATACATAAAACATTAGACAAGTTGCGTGTCATTCGTAAAGACAAGTTTCACGTTTATTACTTCGAAATGGTATACAACAGAACTGAAATAGCCTAATCAAGTGGTCCCCAACTTTTTTGTTGTGTGGCGCCCAAATTATGAGGGAAGCAATCTTGTTAATTTTATGGGTGGCACCGATGGCTTAACTAAAAACTCCAAAACAATGGCAACTTAACAGACCCAGCCTGCTACATATTGAATGGAAACATCAATCAATTTATCCCCTTCGGACTCGTGAAAGAAAATCAAACTTTCGCATGTCAGAGAGGATTCACTGGAATAGTCTAGCAAGAATCAAAAAGACCACGATTTGGAATATCACGGCACCTATACTCATGCCTGACAATTCTATCTCCCATCGTCCCAAGAAATACATTCGCATGGAATTTAAATTGCGAACTGACATAGGCAATCTATTCCACGCTATGGCTTCTATACGATAAGACACATATTTGGCGAATTTCTATGAAATGTGCGAATGAATATGCGTCTAGTACAAACAAAACACTAAAACAGTTCAAATTTTTTTCCAATCAAGTGGATAAAGGTAATTTGGGCGATTTAAAAATATATGAACGCGTCCGACGATAACCCATCACAAGAATGTTCAAATTATGGATGGATAGGGTCATATGATTTCGTTTTCTTATTGTAGCTTCTGGGCCCATTATTTCATCGATAAATCGCTCATTCTGATTGATGTTGAAATATTGTTTTCAAAATGTCGGTATTTGCGATTAGCATTATAGGGATATCTCGTTGTTCATCCAAACAGTGATGGGACAGTTCTTGAAAGGACTTGATAATCAGCGATTTCCGCTGTCGTTTTTCGATTTTGGACGTTAGACGAGAAACAACGCGCGCCATAGCTGACGATCATCGTTATATTTGACTTTTCGAAGGATATGTTTAGATTTATGTAAATCTTGTTATGGTAATGTAGTTTACATGCTGACATACTTTAATACATATAAAGTACTTTTATAGAGCTATAAGTTCGCCATAGTTTTCCTAAATTTGGGAACCTGTTGATAGAATTCTCATTCCCATCATTTGCTCAATTTACGCTCCACAGAAGCATACGAAGTGTGAACCCTTCAGTGCTCCTTTAGGTTTCATAGAAGCTATTGACGCTTTCTTGAATAATACGACGTCTTTCTTTAGTTCCCTCTAGTCTAGTTGAATTGACATTTACATTTTCAAAATTTATTTTTCAACCATTACTTTATTGCTAATATGTCAAAAAGCACACTCTTTTTGCGTAATATGTTATTATTATCAACTATATAGGCTGGGGTTCACACGCTTTTAAACTTGAATAATTTGTCAAATTGAAAAATTTTAATCAGTATTTGGTGATAGTAGAAATGTAACGGTACTCGTCTTACTTATTAGGAAGCACTTCGAAAATTGACGTTACCGTGCAAAGAGACGGCCAACAACGAACGCAGCAAGTAACACGCTTAGCTCCCAATTTCATAAACTGCTTATTTCGTTGTCTTCGTATGTTAATACTAACGTATCAATATTAAGATCAATGGAGCGGACTAAAACACGTATCTGTATTTTTGGAAACTCGGGAGTATTAACTAAACGCTGTCACAATTTATCGCAATCTGAAAAGTGCGACTGCTTATCGGTCCAATCGCGACCAGGTAATTCTATACTTAATGGAAACAATCGTTTTAACGACAGATGCCAAGACGCATTGTTACGTAACGCAACATTGTCTTTTTGGTTACCCGCACACACAAGGGGCAGCGTTAGTGGACAATTGAAACATATACCAAAATTCCTCGCCGGCCCGGCTATTGGAAACCACTGATGTGAATCCGTTGCACATAAGAGAACGAAGGATTATAAAATTCCTCGCCGAAGCACCGATGGGAACCACTGATGTCCATCGTATACATATCCATTGCACGCAAGACAGTGCAGGTAAAAGGGAGCATGTCAGAATATAAATATAATTTTCTTCATGTTTGCTTTAGTTATTATGTACTGCATTACACGGTCTTCTGTTTGAGCAATCAGTTTTTTCCATACTCGTTTATTCAACACTATTCAAGAGAGTTAAGGTATTTATTAGCGCTGCCCTATATTTTTAAAAAGGAATATGGCCTAACCCTAAGGGCTAATTTTGATATACGGTACCGACTTTGCAGGAACGTGCTGATTTTTGACAGGGATAAATGTGAATCGGAACCAAAAAATGTATAGAGTTGTAGTGAGCTAAAAACTCAAATGCTAGTCATTGAACAAAAGAAAACTTAGAATTGTTGCATTTCCAGGGACTTTTAAAGACTTAGTATATAAGCAGCATGGCAAACTTAATCAATGAACTACCCGAGTGGTGCCGAAAGGATTTTGTATATTTTCAAGACACTTTCAAATTTACCCCGGAGGACAAAATACTAACTTGGAACGATCATTTGTTCCTTCCACAGTTCCATCCTCAAACGGTAGCCTATGCTTTTGGAAACCATGAACCGAAAGAAAACGAAGTGATGATAGCAGGGTGTGCAAAAACAGGTTTCGATACAATACACTAATACAGTATATGTAGATACAACAGAACGTTTTCTGTTATTTTTACGTTTCATTTCCCATGAATTTATTTTGTGTTGTGTATTTGAGGGAAAATCATCCGATTTCCCATTTGGACACAAGTCGTATTCAATAAACAAACTTAAATCGACCATGTTGGGGCTTAAAGTTAAACAACTAGTTAAGTTTCTCCCAGTTACTCATAATATGATATGTTATAATATACATTTCCAAGAAATGGTTATTTACCATTCATTATTTATTTCCATAGGACATCTGATGCTTCTCTAGTTAGGTACATCAATATCAGAATTTTTGTTGTTCAGGCACCACGTGGACTAGAGAAATTATTCGACAGATACTGTATGGAAGAGACGAAAAACTTGATAAAATGACAAGAGACATTACAATCCCGAATCTATATCTTGAGTCTTGCACACGTAGGTTATTTTTCGAAATATTGTAATGCTAAACATATGTAAGGTTTTATTATTGTCGCACTCAGAGCACATTCTGTTACTACAAAAAGATCTTATCGACGCTCAGAGTGCTGACTATCACATATATTCTCATTGGCCATCCCAGTAACTCTCAATATATTGTATTGACGAGTATTTATTCATTCATAGAATTTGTGAAAAATATTTTACAAGACCATTTCAAAAAGTTGTGATCAGGGTTAAAATGTTATTACGCCAAATTGTTGTTTCACAATAGAACAATGCTCAAATATATAGACACGAAATGGAAACCACTACAGCACGATACGCAAAATGTTGAAAATAATTGTACCGAATGTCATATAAAAATGTTCTCTTGAATTTTCTAATACAGATAAAATTGGGCTGAAATATCAGTTTGTATGACTCATAGATAACTTGAAAAAATAAAAGTGATAGCTTTCTAAAGATTTCTTCGGTCTTTAATTCAATTGGACCATTATTTGCCGTCGAAAGCGATTTCCACAACAACAATAACTATTGAAAAAAGTGATCGATAAGTATTAGGTTTAGCTCAAAAACTGATTGTCCGCTATCTGGTCAACTCTCAGGCTATTGTTAATAATTAATAACGTTTATTTTTCTCAGCATCCAAGTTCAACGTCATGCACAACATTCCTTTACCCAGACGATATTTCGTTACGCATGCACCAGCCGAACTGGTGAACTTGGAAAAATACAAAAGCAGAAACATCAAGGTGAGTGCCACATGATTTAACATGAATCAAGACTTCCAATAAGGGGATATAGATATGGGAAGAATAAACTATATGGCAATGAGCATCAGTTGGACCTCGTTTTTCATAATGCTTTCATCCTATGGATGTTTTCCATTTTAAGTCATTATATTTCTCTGGTCTGGTCTGGTCATAGAAAATGCGACATTAAAATAGACCTTGAGCTGAAAAGGTTCTCTATATAATTGATAAAAAGGCTTGAATGAGTTTGGGATGACAATGGTAAAGTCGTAGGAACAGGAGCACGATATAACCATGGTATTTAAACTTACAAACGTCGTTTTCAATATTTCCGTCAATTCTCTAGCTCAGACGGAACAATAATGAATTTGCAATCGACATATACACACAAATGCAATTGAAATTTAGTGAAATTTTACAAATTTGAAAATGACAGTTAAAAAAAATATTTAGTTATTATTAGTTGGTAATTTGCTGGCTATCAGTTCAAAAAAATTAATTTATTCTCATTTTCAGATGGTTTACACTCTGCGGAATCCAAAGGATCGACTGATATCATTTTTTAATTTCGTAAAAGAATTTCCTCTCCAGGGCGGATTGGTGCAATTTGCAACCTCCGACTGGAATGATTTTTTTAAGCGCGAGATGATTGGTAAAATGTTCAGAAAAATTATTTCAATACATTAAAAATTAGGAATACAATAATAAGCTTATGTCTTCCTTATTTTTCCCTTCAATACCTTCTTGTTGAAGCATTATTGTGGCAACGGTCACATACGGGTCCGAATTGCAAAGTAGACAAAAGATAAACACCTTCAGTTTGAGGTACTCCCGAAGTATGTGAACCAGTATGGCGGACACCGTTACCGGGTATGTGTACCAGGTTAGGTTTTGGCCATAATTTTATTCCAATTTTCTCTATTTAGTTTATATTACGGGTTCGGGGACGAGCCAAGTAACTCCCGTAGTATTTGTACCGGAAATTATGGCTCAACCCTAACCTGGTACACATACTTACGTCCCGGTGTCCGCCATCTTGGTTCACATACCACGGGAAGTACCTAGTTTGATACACAATGCCCAAGTACTTCCATTATTGGCAAATTGAAAACCGTATTTATACTTTTGAATAAATAATATTTGTGTATTTGATTAGATCCTACTCCATTCAGCATGATGCGAAAAGGAGAGACTTATTTGGATCATATCTTGAGTTGGCTGCCGCATATTAAAAACAACAAAAACGCAACTATGATTGTGTATGAAGAGATGATTAAGGTAATTCAGCAGTAATCACAAATGGTTCTAGGAAATATAGCTAAAGAAAGCTCGCCGCATGAAAAATCGCCTTCGTTTCGTTATTTAACTTAACCCCAACTCTATAAACCTACATGCTTTTATCACAAATACTTGTTTTACAGCAAAATGCTCTTGCGATTTTTTATATGCGGCGAAATTTCCTACAGCGAAATTTCCTGCGGCGAATTTTCCGGGCACGATCCCAAATATATCTAACAAGCGATGCAGAACAGAACAACAAACATATGACGCAAAAAATATTGCCGAAGTATATTCTATTATGTGCTTAAATTTGGCCATGAGTAAAAAGTAGAAGATTGAGTCTAGGTTATATGCATGGCTAGTTTACCGACTTGAAAGAAACCGGAAAAATAAACTTTCGTATTACATGGTAAACGCATTTCAAATTTTGTATCATGGTTTTTGTTTATCCAGAATCCTTTTGAAAACACAAAAAAGCTGTCGGAATTCTTGGAGGTAAAGCTATCGGATGAAGAAATCAATAAAATAGTGAAAAATTGCTCAATTGATAACATGAAGAAATCAGACATGGAATCGACATCACAAGAAGCCATGAATCGCAAAGCAATTAATCTCTGCGGGACAGGTACACCTCAGTTTTCGTCGGTTTGAAATTTACGACATTCGCCTTGCTGCCATGCCAAATGCACAAAAATTATATTTTACTAGAAGCATATAAATAAAACGAATCAATGCAATAATACGATGTTGCATGTGGTTGATTGTCTATTTACAAGAGGGAACGTTATTTTAAACACAGACTGACCCGAAATTCCTAAATTACAGTTTCAACTTTTATATATGGCTGAATATTGTTATATTTCCACTCTTATTAATAATTTTCGTTGTTCAGTGAATTAATTACATTCCAGGAATTATTGGCAAATGGAAAGATTATTTCACTTCTGAACAATCTGCTGAAATAGAGAAACAAGTTGAGGAAAAATTGGAAGGAACGCGAATTAAGTTTATATACGAATAATTAGTTTACCAACTCAGCTTTTCCGAGAATTGCCCGCTCTCGAGTATATATTTATAGACTTTTGGTGTTAAAATAGTTTACTATCTGTATAGTATGGAATATTTGCTTTAAGATTACATTTATGTATATAAAGATGTGCGTTAGTAATAGTGTATAACTCTTTTTATATAAATTCTCACGTATGAGTTTGACTAATTATCAATTTCAAACTTTTATTTCAATTTCATCGTTATTTCATACTATAGTATACTAAAAAAATTGCTTATATAAATATCAGTATCAATTGCATGATATAGAAATCACGGTAATAAAAAATACAGGTTTCATAATATTGCAATAAAAGATTGATTTTTGAAAAAACGAAGTTCTTTTATAAAGTATATATTACTTTTAGAGATCATATGCATATCATACGATTGATTATATGCGGAAATATTATGATGAATCTACAAACATGCACGATACAAAAGATATATAGGCTAAATATAAATTCTAAACAATTATGAAACGTAAAAAATAGCTTGTTATTTGAGGAATGTAATGACTAGCCCGAATGCGAAGCCTGAAACTGCTCTGGGTAAATCTTTGAAGTGAATCGTTCAAAACGAAGCAAGCATACATATATAACTATATATATATACACAGTCAATGTCATATACATGCAACCTAACATACATATACAGCAATTGGAATGGTACTTCTAAACAGCCAATGTCATATGCATAAAGCCAACCTAATACACATATACAGCCATTCAAGTAATGTAAATATATACATTCATAGTCATATGTATATATAGTTAGCGCAACATATAAATAAATATTTTTTGCTAGTGTCTAACAAACTGTTAGAGTAACACCCGCAACCTTTTTCGAGTAAACCAGAGTTTTGCCTAGGTAAAGGTTTGCCTGATAAAAATCATTCTTCTGTACCATGCAATTGTGACGTACAATATGCTACTATCACACGGCCGGGGCATTTCGCTAGCTCAAGGCTGTAGGAATGTATGTCAGGAATGTCAATTTAATTTTATACAGGCAGTCCAAAAATAATTCAAAATTTGTGTGTTCATTCCACATTCCGGTGAAAGAGGGAGTGGAATATATACAACTTGAAACTCGGACCCAGGTAACTAAGATTTGATATACTCGTTCTGGAGAGATTCTACAAAAATTACGTTGTTGATGATAAGTATTCTATTCTGTGGCAAATGGCATTGCATGATGCGACGCCAAGAATGACCTATTTTTGCGAGTCTTTCTGCTCAATAGTCAAAATGGTCAAATCGGAGCTAGGTCAACAACACAAATTTGACTAACCAATTACCCTGCACAGTATCAAAGATGTCAGTCTATACTGAAAATTTTGGAAATGTCATTTAAAAACAGGTTTCACATAAACCGGAGAAATGAATTTTCATATTGCCTATATATATCTAATTTCTCCTTGAAGCCATTATTAATTTTTCACATTTGCGATATTTCACACGCGAAAACTGTAATTTATGGTGTGTGACAAATTATTTAATTTGCGAACCGCGGCTCAACTGGAATACAATTTGGGCCTCCAGAAAGCTTTTGTGTTGAACCTGACTGATTGAAATCGCACTTCAATAAACTACTGTTCGGCTATTGGAAGTGAGCTGTCTTATTGATTAAAGTTTGGTGCAAACTGTAATTACGCACATCCTATTATGTTTAATAAAAAGTATCTTCAGCTCGTTGACAAAATATGTCGACATTTCGTGCTTATCGAATTCAAATTTCAAACCGGCTTAGAATGGCTTGTATCAAGTGTAAATTACATGTGATAATATTCCACGATGCATCATTCAGAGATAAATCTCTTCGAAAATAATTTGCCGATGCTTTTTATATTTATCAAAATGTGAAGTGAGTAATGATAGTTGGCACTGAACTTAATTAGTATGTCTATAGTTTACTGTCACTGTCAATGGCCAAGTAATGGAGCTAGAATTCCAATGTCGTTGTTACCACCGGGACATAATATTGTACGTATTCTTGTACCACGCGGGTCGGCAATTGTTATGTATCATTATGCGCAAACAACATGTAGAGCCGTATCTCTGAATGATGCCTATGTCATGGCATTTTGTTACATCTAATTTACATTTTTTCATCACAGTTCTCTTTATTTTAATCAATAGCATTATGAAGGGTTCTATATGTGCAATAACACTACCTTTTACGTCAACGAGTATATAGACTCATCCTAAAAAAATACGGCGATGTTTTTTGAATTATTTAAAATTTGAAGTGGAATATGATAGATTGCACGGAACATTGAATTGATTGATTTTTGGACAGTTCAATGTCAATGTTCATTTAATAGTGCATTCAAAGGAGAATTTTAAATTTGTTGTTGCTATCAGTGCATCCCTGGTGTTATGGGCAATCATCGAGATGTTGTGGGGCATTAGTACATTATAGATTGCAACCTGACATTTGTATTCAAGTACCACGAGCGGACCAATTTGTAGGTTTCGGTATTTGCAAACAACGTTTATAGAAATGGAGGAAAATGAAATAGTTGGGCATTATTTGTACATCACTTAGATGACTGTATATGTGTATAGAGTTGGCTGTACTGTATATGCATATGAGATGACATTGGTTGTATATGTTTATTTGGTTGGCGGTATATGTGTGGCACCTGTGTGTTCTGTCCTCATTTATTCAACAATAGGCAGGGGAGTTCAGTGTTGAAGATATGGTTGTATTAAAAAGATTAAAACCTTTCCACGCGCTGCAATTTTTTGCCGCCGGCTTTACTAAGACAAGCATAGATATTGTATTGCAATTGTAGTGTTAACTGTTAATGGTATAAGAATAAGGTATTAAATTACATTTCAAGTTTGGTGACTTTACATGTTTCTCGACGGTGGTAGATGTGAGAAGAAACCAAATTGCAATGAGATAAACACTCCAATGCTAGTCATTGAACAAAAGAAAACTTACAATTGTTGCATTTTCAGGAACTTTTAGACTTAGTAAACAGCATGGCAAACTTAAATAATGAACTACCTGAGTGGTGTCGAAAGGATTTTGTTCATTTCCATGACACTTTCGAGTTTACTCCAGAAGACAAAACACAAACTTGGAATGACCATATATTCACCGCACAGATACATCCTGAAACAGTAGCCTACGCTTATAGTCATCATGAACCAAAAGAAAACGAAGTGATGGTAGCGTCGTGTCCAAAGTAGATCAAATATTAGCTGAACTGTTTTTCATCACGTCAAAGCTTTTAAACCATCAGCTACTGATAGGCTGTCTATCATGTTTAAGAAAAAGCTGGTCATTTGTTATTCATTACAAGTATAGCATTATTAAAATGTCTCTGTTAGTGGCATTAAATTAGTTATCTAATTAATCTCAATGAATGAATGGTTTGAATTATAGAATAAGTAATACGTTAGGTTTTGGTATATTTTATCGATAGTCTGAGAAAAATTTGGGCACTAAAATTATGTAAAGACAATGCACTCCTATTTGTGCTTATACAATGAGTTGATATAAGATATAAAACTTGTTTTCCAAATACCACGTTGTTGCCTAAAGGTATGGCACACTGTTTAGGCAAATCTTGTTTAATTCACACAGCGTATTTTATGTAGTGTATATATATATGGATAGACATCGACAAACAATTGAAGTACTAATCTCCTCCTTATCGTACCTGAAGAATGTTATAAATATATAAATAGTATCACTATATACAAAAGGTCGATGAACGTACATTGTATTTTCATAACATTATCAAAATGATGAACAATAGCTTATATATTACGTTTTTTTAAATAATAAATATATATTTTCTGGGCATTATTACGTGGTATTTTTCGAAGACTGAATATTTACCAGCAGTGAGCTTGTATTCTGATCATGCCTCCGATATGTGCAACAATATCAGGGTTTTTTGTTGTTTAGGCACCACGTGGACTCGAGAAATTATTCGAGGCCTGCTATTCAATCGTGAAACGGTTCTTCTTTGGCATATCAAAATTCAATTTGCTCTTAACAAAATTAACAAATACGGTAGCCTAAATTTGCTAGTAAACCTACATTTGACATTACTGCAATAGTAAGATCGCGAAAGGAAACCTGCAGGCTTGATCACGCAACCGCTTGAAATAAGTTTTTAAACAGTGTTCCCATGAGTAAATTTTAGAACAGCGAAATTTCGAATGAAATATCAGATCGCATAGGATTCATAGGAAATTTAGGAATAAATGAAAGTAATAGCCTTCTGAATCAAACTTTAACCACCGAAAATTTCAAAGCAATTGGTCCAGTATTCGAAGAGAAAAGCGATTTTATAATGATGGTGACGTAGAGAAGAACAATAACAACAACAGTTAAAATAAAGAAAATTGGAAAAAAAAATATGGCTTATTCCTAACCTGCTTTACATACTACGGAAGTACCCGTTTCTCTCCATCGTTAGTCACGAATCGGGGTTTGGGGCTCACTGCAAACTCACATCGCCGAAGTTAACGTAATGGTGCGTTTCTTTCCAAGTGCAGTTTCAAGTATTTTGTGGTGTCTAGAGCTGCCGCAAAACCATGGCGGGATTTCCGAACCATGGCCGCTATGACTAAACCCACGGCGACTGACTTTTTAGCTGCCACACACCAATAGCGAGCTGCCGTGGTTACGGCAGCAAATCGAATACCACCAATTTTGCTGCGTAACCACGGCATGTCGGCTGTAATAGCAGGGCTTCACCTCTAGCCCTGGTGATAAATATTGGGTAAATTGGAACGATTTTCTTATGAATACAGTTTTGATGTATTCGGGGTTAGGTTTAGGTTTGGGTAGGTATAATTCCGCATGATAAACTGAAATATTGTACATGACTTGGTAAATATACCGGTAATAGCGCGATAAAACCATGGCAAGAGACGCCGCGGTACGTTCGTGGCAGGAGCTGCCATGAAGTGGTAGATGTAGTATGACTCTGGTATACTATATACCAGGTCTACTCAACTATTTTTGCCAAAGATCCGCATACAAAACTTCAAACATATTTGGATCCGGTCTTTCCAGAAATTATATTTCGGCATCCTTAAACATGCACTTGATCCAAAATAAAGTATTAGACGCGGTCCGAATCGAATACCCGAAAGGTCCGGATTAGGACCGCGGTCCGCCAGTTGAGTAGCCCTGCTATATGCCATCGATAAAACCAAATATTAACTTGTTTCAAGTTTGTGCTACATAGCACCTGCTTACATGTTACTTATTCTCCAATCGTTTGTCCCCAATTCATTTGATCAGTCACACTTTTAGAGTGTTCTGAAATTCATATATCAAGGAGAGGTTTTTTTTATCATAATATCACTTTGCCTAATGATTGAATGTAAGTCGGCTTCCCAGTTAAAATTAAGCAACTCAACTTTTCCAAAAATTATCATGCTCTCGGGTTTACCATCTACATAGTATAGTAAGCTGGATATATTTGCATCAACAAGAAATTCATATAGAGCTATATATATTGATAGGAATGTACATCCTTGCCACACAAATTAACCATATGACTTAATTGTAACCTTTTATTTCATCCTTATTTTATAGTTAATTAAATACAGGTATTACTTGCATGAGATATAAATAATATACGTTGCAAAATATTGTAATAAAAATTGAACTTAAAGAAAGAAGTTTAATAAGGTATATAAAGTGTGCGTATTAACTTGCTAATATTTTGACAAAGCTGGATTACATAAGAAAATATCACGAAGACACTACAAAAAAGTCTTGAGTGATGAAAATTTCTCTAATACTTTTAAGGAAGAATGCATAATATATCTTGTATACAATTAGAAATTAAAATTAATTAGAAGTTGAATCAAAAACAAAACGGGTCATTTGGAAAATATTCTAGACGGAACAAAAATTTTGTGCAAAGCGTAGTAGATTACATAAATTTTTGTATATGATAATATACAAACAAAGGTTGCCGTATCAAATAATTTTATTTTATTTTCGTAGTGAGTAATTAAGAAATATGTGAGAATTCTGTTTTTTGGGTCATGCTCTACTAGCATTGGAGTATACGAGAAATCGATTTATGTTTTGAGAATTCAAATACGGGACCATTTAATTGCCTTGTGCAATACTCGATATTCGTCTGTTTTAGGAAGTCTTCCACTGAGGAGAATTCTTTAAGAGTTGACACAGTCCATCGATAGCGAAGCTTGAAAGCTTGAATACCGACCATCGCTGCATTTGTTATTGCACATTTGCTTGTGGAGAAACAAACAGAATATTTTGGCCTTCATTCTTATTTATATTCATCTGTCCGGGTCCGTAGTTGACATAATTTCCTTGAATCACTGAAACATGAATTTGGGTTCATTATCTGGTCAAGTATGAAATTTGGTACAAATTGTTATTTTCCTCACATACGCCTAAACTGAGTTTTCGTAACTCGGTTTTACTCGTAACTTTCTGTCGGTTTTACTACCTGAGATATAACCGATTTGTGTAATTTAATTAATTTTGTGTTTTGTGATTATAAAGATCAACAAATTTGTCAGAAGTACATTCAATTAAAATTCTATAGCAGTATGCTTTTTGATATTTCATTGATTAAAAACATAAGTTAAGTAAATGAAGCAAAAAGACGCCATAGCGTTTCTAAAATGATATTATAAACTAACAACATAAGATACCTGGAGCAGGTGGTGGTGTCGGTAAAACTGCTGGCCACCGATTTCTAATACTGTGTAGTTCTGGAGTCTCAGAGTTAACAATAACGGAGTATCCTATTTCCAAACTATTGCAAGAATCATCAGGTTTTGGTTGGAGGTTGAAATACTTTTGTTTCCACATGTTTGACATTACTTGATCCACAAATATTTCGGTGAAAGATTCCTTTCGGCGCTTAGGAGGTTCAATGTCTATTCGAACTTCGTCTCCTGAGTCGCCCTCTACAAATTCACATTGGAGTGGCTGGCTACAGCTTATTGCAATACGGATTTGACTTCCCGGTGGCGAAATGAAATTCAATGCGGGTGTCATAAATTCAATACCAATATTCCCGCGTGACATATTTTCCCGAACTTCATTTAGAATTGTAGTATCGCGTTTGCATACAATCGAAGTAAAAGTAGCGTCGTTGTTATAATATAGCAAATTGACCATATGATATTTAATAGGAATTCCAAGTAATTCTCTCAGAAACATGTATGCAGTTTCAACATAATATCCCAGTGCACATAGAGAAAATCCTTGAGTCTCAAACGCTACAGTTCCGGAAGTCCCCAATTTTGCAGTTTTCTCCACTTTCCATGTAGTATCATTATTCTTTTTCTTTAAAACCAATATTTCTGCTTCGCCGTGATAGGTTGTACACCATGTTTCCATTTCAACTCTAACAGGTTTGTTTAATTTTGATCCAGACAAGTCGCAGTTGATAATCGTCGAGATTAACACAAACTGTGAAGGCCAATGCGAGGGATCGCTATCCACAGATAACTTTATGTTTGTTTTATGATCCAAGGCACCATTGGGAACGACAATTCTGTTTCCATTTAGCGATATTAGTCCTCCTGCTTCATCAATATCTTTTTCTGTAAATAAAAAACATGTATATGGATTATATTATGCATGGAAATTGCATGGAAAATGTGGACGGTGTAGATTCATTACCTCGATATATTTATCTCTGCATTTCTTACAACGCATGGATTGAATTAGGCTTTCAATTTCTAGTACAATGACTATTTGTTTAAAAAGGCAATAATCATAATTGCAGACGAAGTGAACCTGTTAATCGCTTTGTTATTATGTTCTTTTTGTGAAAAAACAATACTTTTCTCCCCGACTACTGGACCAACTTCTTCGAAATTTTAGGGTTTCAGGGTGTCGCTGCCTGAAGACCTCTTGAGGTCCCTCGCGACTCCTGTCACACAATTTAAGTTAGTTTCCACTTGTATTTGTAATATTTTTTGATATATCGTACCATGTTTAAATTGTGTTGACGAATAAATGATGATTGATTGATTGATTGTGGTCACATCTCAGTGATCCGGTGATCGGACTACTAGTATTGAAGAAAAAAATGTTATTTCGTTTTGGTTTTCGTGTCTATATATTTAAGCATTGCTCTCTTGTTTTATATTGCAGATATGAGACTAGACTTAATGCTGTCTATCATATTGTTATACAATGTACATATCAACAAACCTGTTGATTTCGTGAAGTGGACTTCTTCCTCTGTTTCCATTGATGACTGACTCGTAGCTGGAGATTCTGGAAAAAAAGACGTTTTGTTTTGTATTTTGTAAGTATTTTATGTATTGGAGAAATTTATTTTTGCACATGAAGATTTGAATCATTGTGCTGAGGTATTGTTGTTGCTCATGTGGTATAGGCATAGACCTGAACTAATGAACTAGACTAATCGCTTTCAAATTGTCGGTTAAATAAAGTGGGAGTGTCTCTTAAACAGTTATAATTTTAAATTTTCCAATGTTTGCTCCGGTCTTTCTGGGGCACTTTGTTTCAACCCATATTTTAGCTGAATTGGAACAATTGTGCCATCAAGTGTTGTTCCGTGACTACATGGGTTTTCTGCCTGATCGGTTTTCGCGGGCAAATGAGAACGGACAACGCCGGTGTCTGACTGCACGCCCACTTGGCACCGGTATGTGCGTTTGTTCACAATGCACGTTCTCTTTACTGGTCTTTATGTCACATAGTAGAATGCATATTACAAGTTGTTTAGAACTATGTCTGATTCATACATACATCAGAATGAAGTGAATAATAACGCAGTTAACAAAGAATTGCTTGAATAGTTGACCACTCTTTATACTGATGGTCAAAACAGTTAGTACAACAATTTTCATTCGAAATAATTTTTCATGACACTAGCTTCAACACATGTTGGACGATATGCATGCACGCGATAAAAGTGAATAGCTGATACCATGCGGCATTCCAGCGCAAAAAAATCATTGTATTGCTCGTGTATGCGAGTACAATAGTTTGATGAAACCTATATCTAAAACATACTTACCTTCTCCCGACCACAACAGATTGGTAATCAATGATTCGCCGTCACTGAGAGTTGATGTTATTTTCAGGTGCTGCCCAGGATTAGGAAGTGATTGTAATTTGAAGTCAACAGTGCTTCGTCGAGTGAGAGCAAAGTTTTCTCCGAGCGGAAAATATTCTTTGGATTCGGGTCCCAATGTCATAATCTCTTGACCAGGAATATTGCATGCAAAAGTAAGGCTGAGTCTGTTCGTTATGGCTATTTTCTTCGTTTCAAAATTAGCGTCGAATCTGTTAAACCCCTTTCTTCTCATTTCTGCGTCTAAATCTGATTTTCCTCCAGTATATAAGACAGCTTTAAACTTTCCACTTTCGGCATGGTAAAGGGAAATATGCGCACTGTAAGTAACTTTGTTGAGTGAATTCTTATCGATGGAAACCCAAAAATACATGTGGTAAGCAGATTCAAATGTTATTTGCCGTCCACACTCTTTCAAATTTTTTTGTTCCAGAATCTGGCAGGTAGCGTCCTGTCCTTTGTCTTTGTACATAACATAAGCTATGACATCATCAGATTCAGTTCTGCACCACGTTGGTAGCTTGACCGTCATCGGGACGTTGAAATTTATTGGAGGATTGCAGGTAATACGGGGTGTGATAGCAAAATATCCTTCTGGTTGGTTTTCGGGATTGTTTGTGGCAAGGACTTGAAAATAGGTTGGTTCGTGGACAATGTGTCTGGGAAATCTTGCTCTGCATGTGCCGATTTTCATTTGGAAGCCTTTTGGGTCGATGTAGCCTGTAAAAGGTTGATGTTTTTTTTTTTTTGAACAAGTTAGCAGCGGTCGAAATGCAGAAAAAGAGACTTTTTATTGCCTTCTATCTCAAATATCAAAGTAATCCCTGCAGTACCATCTCAACGATAAAGTAACAACCGTTTGTTTGTTTTGCGAAAGAAAACTATAGCACAGTTTGATAGCACATGCGTCGGTGCCATTGCTATACGACATTTGTCTATTTTTATGTGAGAGTGTATCTTGCTCATACAGTATATAGACAATGCTTCATTTCCATTTGTTTTTGAAAAACATAGAATGCGTACTATTTAGGAATTACCCACTAGATCAGTAACTTGGTACCAACAATTAGAATACGACAAAACACCTGAATATGTCACTGAATTAACATGGATCCCAACGTGTCAAAACAATAAAAAAAAGGCACCTTCGCTTTCTTCAACTCCATCAGCGTGAGGTCCAGTCATATCGATCTTCAAACCCTACAAAAGTAAATGATGAATAAATATTATTAGCATAAATTAGATGTATTTCAAAAATAATTCTATTCTAACAACAATTTTGTAGAAAATACCACAAGCGCTTTCAAATATGATAAAAGCTGTTAAATCACTCTGTTATTGCAATTTTTGTGCTTACTTTTTTGCACTTGAATATGTAATTATTTGTGTGCGATACTGTTAAACTTCAAATATTTACTATTTTTTTTAAATTTCAACAGAATTTGCACTCAAAATTTTGAAAATTATAGAAGTATACATGATCATAAATATTCTTATTTCAAACCTCTGGTTTAATTGTATCCAACATTTTTAAATCTTCGTCGGATATTTTCCAACCGTATAATGATAATATGTCGGTCACGTGCGGAAGTATTTTCACCAAAGCATCAACGTCTTCATTTGAAACTGTTCGTCTCTCATTCAATCGAAGAACCCGGAACTGTTAAATAATATGTAAATTATGATGAAATCATTCAAATGCCAGCGATAAATATAATGTATGAAATTTAATGTAGAACGAAATGATTTAGGTATAAACAGTCCCGTATCCGCCATTAGGCAAGATGGCTGAAGCCTAAAGGCCTCGACATTCAGTTTTAAAGTATTATTTATTATCAATTACTTTTTAAATTGTTCTAGTAGAATAAACCCGGTTTAAAATATTATAAAACTGATTATTGATTAGTTTAGGATTAACAATTCTCGTCCCAAATATTCACGTTTAAAAGATTGAAAAAATAATGAAATACGGTCGAATATGACTGTAAAACTATATCTTCTTTGCCCTAATAATGCTGTAATTTTAAAAAAAAGTATAGCTATATTTGTTCATCTAAGCACGGACTAATGTAATAATTAATATAACTTTTACTAGTTTCACAATTTGAAATCTTTATTTATCGTGGACAAGTTTACTCAAAAAAAATGATCATAAGAGATCTTTTTGGCGCCATTGTTGTAATGTAGACTGTAGAGGGACCTCATAATTTACATAGTCGAGAGCCTCTCATCGTCTAAATACGACTCTGGATATGCCTAAATACATCTATATATATATATCTAGAATGCAATATAAATGAGATGGTTGGTCTATAACAGGGTCGTCCAACCCGTGGCTATGGCCTGTTAAGTGGCCCGCGGCTTCATCAGTAAACTATATGTGGCCCTTCAGCCAAAAAATTTGGCCGACCCTGTTCTATAGACTCTATAATCTCTTTTCTCCATTTTTACCTTTGTCTCCGAGGGTAAATTTGATAGTTCTTGTAACTGAGCAGTAGAGAGTCTACATTTCTGAAGGTCGAGATTTTCTAATCCACACTGTATTGCCATCTTCCTAATAGTTGTCAATCCATGAAGACCCATGTTCGTGTTTGCATGAAGCACAAGCAGAGAAATCTAAAGTATATATCAATTACTCCATGTTACTTATACAAGTAAAAAAATAAACTCTCGCCAAGCCCACCGTGTGCAAATTAAGCTAGTTGAGATTTTTGAATTGTTGTGTAAAATGTGTATACATAATGACCCGCGATTCATGGGTTCAGGAATAAGTCGAAATTGCTAGTTCGGGTCAATGTGAATTCGGGTCATCAGTAACGTTTGCTAAGCTTCAATGCATGGGACACGAGTTATTGAACTGAACTATGAGTTAGCTTAACATTGGTGTGTCATGGGGTACACTCCAGATTAATGCTTCGTCATATAAATTTTCCTATCGAATCTTGATCTCGGGAACTGATTTGTCTCATTGTGGTTTTCGTGTCGCCAACAGCGACTGTAATGGTACTACCTATACTAATGGCTTCCAATATATTGGAATATATCAACAACATAATTTTGAATAAACGTGAATTTTTATCAATCAATAGTATGAGAGAGCAGTTTATTTCTAATAAATGTCTAAGACCTCTGTATGACTGGGCAAATCCATATATCATATATTTAAAGTCAATTTTTTTTATTTGAATATACGCATTACGCAAACTACGTTTTTTGATTCGTGACATGGAATTTTCCTTCTGAAAGTATGCACAAGTTGGAAGCTCTGTTCGGGGCGGAAATGAAACAAAACGGGAGAGATTGAATGCCGTGACAAATAAAATGCACTAATATTCTAAAAAGTACTTTAGCCTACATCGAACAATATATGCCTATTCAAACCTTAGTATCGCTTTGATGTATAATAATAAATTTGCTACACACCCTGACGCCTCATTAATTGCCAGTTTGTAAAATCTAGGGATAGCCCACGTGTTATAATCACCATCGAATTTTATGTATTTGCTCTTAATAATTTATTGTATCCAACTGCTGTACGCTATTTAAATATATTTGATTAATCAGGCTGTGCTGATATTTTCCGTGTTACAAAATACGAAATATCGATTTTTTTTTGAGTGGAATCACGTTATACATCACCTGAGTGATGATGAATTTCTAGGAAAAAATATTGATTTCTACTAGAAAGTAGATTTCTCTATATGAATTTATTGACAATTTATTTCAGTATTCAATAATGTGAATGGTAATTCAAATTCGAAACCAGCGGGTCGCGTCCCACATGGGGACATAGATAATTTTTTTAGGGGGCGTGAAACTAATAAAAATTACAAATATTTGAAAATTTGATCTTTCCCACCTTATTTTGGATATATATTTACGTTCCGTCCCCGTATTTTCAACGTGATTTTTTTTAAATAAAACATACTTTCGCATTACTATTTGTTATTTGTAGCTTATCGCTATAGCTAGTTATTTTTGAGGTGGGCGAGAGACTTGACAATTATAAAAAGAAGGCGCGGTTTAAAAATATTGTGAACCACTGTTCTAAACGATCAACTCTGATTACAAATTTCCCATTTGTTTCAACTTACTTTGTTATCATCCATTGTGTCAAGCAAGGCATCTAATTGATCGGGTTTCAATTCGGATTTATAAAGATGAAGTTTATCGATGACACAATTCTTACACCAACGTCCCAGTGTTAAGTATCCTTCTACACCGAGTCTTGTGTTGCGACCAATCCATAATTCGAAGCCCTGTAATTGATGATTGTTTTTTAAAATGAGACCCACTATAGAACTTAAATGTAATTCCGATGGCATTACAGAAATATAAGTAATGATATATTAATCGGCTTTGCACAAAGAGCGTCAAAACCGTAGTTCGTGTACATCTTTATTGGATTGTAATCAATATATTTCATTTAATATTTTTATGATGGCAAGTATGTATGCACTCATATCGTTTGTTCACAACTCGAAAGCTTCTAGTTTAAAATGTATTGAAAGTTATACCTTGAGTCCAGATTTTTCCAACAACGAAGCTAATAGTTCAATGGATGTTGAATCCATATTGCAGTTCTGTATATCCAAGTCATAAAAATCTTTGCATCGTGAAATGACGGAACCCAAAGCGTGGCAATCGCTTGGTGACAGCGGTAGATTTTCTAGGTTGACTTGATATAGGTTTTCCATGATGACGCTGTCCATACCGTCCTTGGTTTCATACAGTGACCGGACTATTTCAAGTAAATCGGCTCCTTCTAAGTTAGAACGCATCAACTCATTTTTGAAAGATTCTCGAAGGATTTGTTTTTTGTCTTCTACTGAAGCTACACCTGTTTGAGAAGAAATATTCAGTTGTAAATAATGATACGCCAGATTTGAATTGCAATCGATGATTTTATATGTGGCATCAAAAAAACATAAAAATAATAATATATCCGTCAGTAATTTTTTCCTATGCATATAAAATTAGAAGAATATGTATATATTCCACGTCCACAATTTACCAACATTAAACTAAAGATTTTAATCTGCCATCCCGCCAAAATTATAAATATTACTTATTTAATATAGTGATAAACTGCATATACCATGTATAAGCAATAGCTCGGCTTGTTCAAACAGCTCATTGTCCATCAGCACACCACAGAGAAATCTTCTCACGACACGAAATCTTAAATCATGGAGATGCTGAGACACAAATTCCTTGAATTTCTCAAGACTCATCTCGGAAATATAAAACGCGGAAAGCATTTCTTGAAGACTTTGATGACTGAAAAATAATAGATCGTTTCCTTGGAAGATTCTCTGTTTGGTTCGGTCTTTTAGAGAAAGGATTGTGATACTGGTTGCTGCATCAATATTTTCCAATCCCACGCGGTAAAAATCTTCGGCTGAAAAATGAACTTGGCTTCTCATTGTTCCATTATAAGCTAAGGATTTTAGCTTGTTCAAAATTTCTAGGATGTCTTGTTCTCTTGTGTGCTCGGACCTTAAAATTATTTGAAACACGGCGACTGTAATACCCGCTGTCGTAGTTGGTCGAAATTCGCCTCCTTCTAATACAATAAGAGTGTATACTAGTAACACAGGGGTGCTACAAAGTGCTAACTGAGCCGGACACTCATTTTTTAAATATTGCATTGTTTGTCTCCCCTTCTCCTTCCCCAGATACCCATTAATTACTTCTTCAATGGATTCATTTGTAAGACCTGTGAGCGCAATCACTTTTTGTGGTCGAACTTCTCCTTTGTAATTACGGATCGAATGTTCACGACTAGACGTGATGATGCGAGAACCAGGAAAGAGATTGCCAGCAAGAAAATTCGAAAGAATTGCTTCCGGATTTGCTTCCTCATTGACGTCATCAATATACTTATAAACCCCATCAACCTCATACTGAAGAGAATCTAATGAATCAAGTACAAAGAGAAAGCGATCTGGATTCAATTTTATAATTTCCATAATTTGTGTGAATTCTTCATCGGACAAAGTACTTCCAAATAATAATTCTCGTGCGGATATCATCTTGTTTGGTAGATAATGTGCACATTGTATGTAGTGAACTACATTAACTTTTTTCATAAATATTCCATCAAGTACTCCTCTTGAAATAGCTTTGAGTAAGGTAGTTTTACCATAGCCAGCGCCTCCTACAAAAGTGATATGCCCTTTTTCAAATTGTTCTAACAAATCAATCAACTCGACCAGAGATCCAACACTGACACCGTCATCATCGTCGTCTTTATCTGTCACTGCTTCAGGTGTATAATCATCCTGTGGAGCGATATGTTTTCCATAAAAGTCGATTTCCTTCAATTGTGGAATGACATCAACGTCAAGCTGATTTTCTAATCTGTCTTGAGATTCATCGTAGAACTTTGTACAAGCTCTTGTGTTGTTGTTCAAACGCGCCAAGATACTTTTTTCCATATTTCATATATAAATACTTTATACTAGTGTATCAACACTTCAGTTATGTAATAGTATAACTTCAGCTGTATAAAAGAGTCTTGGCCAATCAGTAGCTTCAGAACCGTTAGTTCCTATTTTACCACCAGCTAATACTGATTGTGTAAAATATTGCATTTTCGCAAAAAAAACAGGTCAATTATTTTTTTCTACTTATTGTTGAGAAATATTGTTAAAATATTTGAAAAAACTTAATAATTTAAATATATGTTTCAATAGAAAATGCGCACAATATTCATTTTAGTCCTTCAAATAGTGAAAAAATTAGAACTGTACGATGTGCAAGTGCAAACCAATTAATTACTCGTTTTCTTCGCTTCTTTTTGTCAAGCGGTGAATTATACGATATATATGCTATTTATACACATTTGTGTAATACAGGACGTTTCCAAACACGAGTCGTTATCACTACTTCGGATTCGTATGCTTCGAGTGGATATCCGTGCGACGATGTACACAATTTCTTTGTATAATGGTTTACAATTCACCAGGCACTATTAAATATTTATGCTGTATCCAAGACTATCTATTTTTTAATTTTTATTTTGATGAACTAGTTCTTGGTCAAGTCATATTACTTCTACTGATGTTAAATGCGAACGTTATATATATATTCTAGAGTTCTGGGTTAAAATCTTTCCATTTTTTTACCACAGAGACAGCGAAGCGTATTAACACATCTAGAATATGAAACGTTGACTTTAACAGTACACTTCATCATGTATGTTTACTTCTATACATGCGTATGTGAATGCTTAATTTGGCTATAATATTCCATTGCGTGATCTAAATATCTATTATTACAAATGTCATTGAGCTTTTACAATATAACTGCGTTTGGAGGTTAAAAAATAAACAAAAACATTAAAATCAATATTATTATACTGTCAGCAAACTAGTGAAAACAGGTATTGTTCCGCAATTAGATTTAAAATGTCGTAAAAACAAGAAAACAATATCTCGAAATAAAATGATTTGAAATTTTCTAGGTGTTTAACCTTGGTTTTATATTGGCTTTTGCATCGTGAAACGCACCTCTGTGGTATTAACGTAAGGTTCACTCAAAGTAGACTTAAGCTGTAAGACAATTTGGCCAATTTGTGAACAGAATGACCCAAAATATGAATTACGTGAAATGGTAATATTTTAGATTATAAATATTGATTTTCCAAAATTAAAAATCACGCGATTTTATCTTGTTTACCGACGATACTGATAATAAATATCGATTCAGAAATTCACTACCTCGTCTAAATATGTCTAAAATAATGTAGTTTCTATTTTTTTAAATAAATATGTAGAAAATGCTGAGTGAATTTTGAGGTAACGTGATGCAGCGGGCCAAACAGAAACAATCCAAACAAATTATATTTTCAAAAAATGCCTAATACCTAATTTAGGCGACTGAATTTGGCCACAATTTTGAAGCAATGATACAAACGTTTAAGGTACTCTCGTGGACTCAAAAGCTAAACAAAATTTCTTTTTGATGATTTGAATCTCAACTCTGCTCAAACGTAATACAACCTGCGAGTGCTACAAGGCCTTTTGTCAACCAGTAAATTTTCACTACGTAGCTCATACAATCACCTTATTTATAAAAACTCATCTATCATTTACTCAAAATGCGTAAAAAATAAAACCTCAACAATTAAAATTTCAGTATCCCAAATATTGTTTGATTATTTAATCTGGTTTTTGATATTCGATAACAAAGAATGAATACCAACAGTAAGAACATCATTCACATAAACAATAACGTTTATAACGAAAAGTCTGACGCATTATATCTGCTTTTCCAAACCTGCTAATTCAAAGCACATGACTCATTTTCAGCACAAATATATTGCTAAATGCTCCACCAAGGAAATGACTATAAATTTTCAAGCATAACGGATGGCCGAGTATGAGCTTCTTAGTTTTGAACACATTTACCATATAATCTGATAATTGTAGAACTGAACAAGCACAATGTGACAGTGTGGGCGGAAATTCTGACGAAGCATATTTCTTTCCTGAACATAATGAGTTGAACACTGACTCAAGTCTGCGTGAAATAGACTACTGTAGCAATAATTCTTAGAATACATCACCGAGTCCAATGGTGATACTGACCTTGAATTAGTTCAAGTAAATATTGTCTGTATTGCTGGATTAATTGTTGTCAATATATATATACTATAGTATTCACCTAATATGCCGCCATTCGGAACAATGTCACCTCATCTTGCAACGCTCATCCTATTGTCGAATTTGGTTGCGGACTCATCCGTTACATTATCTATAACACAATGGCTTTCATAAAACCAAAACGTGCGCACTGAGTGAACGTATCCTGTCTATCATTTAATATCAATCTCAATATGCAAAATACCCTAATATGAGAGCTCGGTCATTGAATGAGATCAAATGCGTTGTACTATTTCACGTTAACACCTACATATTATCATTATGGTATCATGAACAACCTGAGCTGAAAATACCTGCCTGCAAACATACGTAATATGATATTTGGCATAAATCATAAACGGAAATACTGTATATATATTATATATATATAGTAAAAATGGACGTAGAATAAAGCAGAGCCTCACTACTCCACATAAGTACATCACCAAGTCATATTAGTATGCGATCTCAATGATTTTAGTCAGGGTTGGTAAATGGATTCTATGAGAATGTCCTCTTGAGATTACCAACGCGGCACCAGTTGAAATCACATACCAAAGTGGTACCTACGTCACAATGAAACCCGCCAATTCAAACCCCAAATAAATCAATATGTGATATTATCAAGAAAACGATCCACGTCCTCGAAACGATAGTTGGAATATGAGGCTTCGTCCTATACTTAAAAAGTATTCTGAATCAGAATCGATATCAAATTTTAGCGATTATTATTTCTGTCTTCACTCACTAATAATTCATAGGATTATGCCAAACAATATATATACTCTACTCATTACCCCAAGTGTAGGAGCTCCAGAAATAATGTTTAGACTTGAGTCCAATAGATTTAAAGTCTCGATCTAACATCGAAAATTTTTTTTGAGTTTCTTCTCTCACTATGATATTATAGACTGTCGCAAACTTTGGATGGAATACACCATTCTGTGCTGACAAGCCTTGTTGAGCACAAAAGAGCTTAAAATAACAACTATTCTTTCTTACTGATAAGCTCCACTGTGACAACATTGGTCTTTTTCTTGATAAAGAATTATAAAATATAATTCTATTCAGCTAGTAATGCGGACGTATATGTGATCTTGCTTTCAACGATTCTCAGTGCCGTGTAGGGTATAAGATAAACATTAGATTACTGAGTAATAAACTCTTGTTTATGCTACGTTGCCCCGTGGGCCGTGACTGTTTTTCATCATTTAATAAATATAAGCAGTACTTCCTCGTTATACTTCTTCGATGCAAAAGGATTATATATACATTACTAAATCCAACCATCTGCAAAAGTCGTTTAAAAAATGGAGGCCATAGCGGTTTCAACGTATATAGAAACTACATTTTTTGATTGGAACGAATCTACGCAAAGCGAGTAAGAAACAATATTGTCGGATACCATTGATCCATGCTTGTTATCGTAAATTACAATATTGTCATAATTTTTAGCAAATATATGCATAAGCAAAAAAGAAAAAACAATGACAAATGACTGTTTCGGAGTCATAACAACGCTGCCTGAGAACTTCATTTCTTTCCAACGTCTCGGATTGTTACATCACATTGCATTGATTAGGCTGACTCCGATTGTACTTGATTCCCATAAAAAATCAATTACCGATAAACAGGTAAAGCGCGGTTTAGCGCTTGCGTGGCTATTTGCCTGACGTTATGCGGTCCGCTCGAACGTGCACGGCGAAGTTTCAGATTTTTAGATGTGAACTGAATTTATAAATTGGTAAAAAATGTTTTTCGACACAAAGTAGACCATCGAATTGTTTCTTAATAAATGTTGGTATCGTTTCTATACAATAGCTGCGCATAAGTATGTTTTCTTCCGCGCATTGAAGGAATTAGTTGCTGTCTTACGTCCGCAATTATACCACTCCTCAACCTTCTTATCTTCGACCCACTGCCCTACCTCTCCCAGACTTCCTGCTCTGTTCCTTCCAGTTTTATATCGCCGACTCATCTCCCTCAGCCTACCTATCTTTGACCCACTGTCCTATCTTCCTTTCCTCAAACAACTATTCTATCCTTCATAGCTTTCCTATCGCCAACCAACCATCCTTTTCGGATTCCCTATCCCCGACTCGCGCTCTATCTTCCTCAGCTTTCCTTTCCCCATACCACTGCTCTAACCCTCACAGCCGACCTGTCTCTCTTAGCCTTTCTATCCTCGACCCACTTGCCCCACCCCCCTTTCCCCAATCCCCTTTCCTACCCTCAACCACCCAACCTGGTGTATCCTAATCCAACCGCCTTCTACTCACTAATCCTGCACTTGATCCACTCTAACCTCACGCACGTTCTGACCGTCATACTCGACCTTCTTTGTGTGCAATTACGCAAACTTTCAAGCTTTATACGGTTCGAGCATGTCAATGATATTATTGAAGCGTACGTCGGGGAAAGGTTGAGGCATTTGTAAGATAATATAATAGGTATATTTAAATACAAATTTGACCACCCTAATTGGTAGCTTAGAAATGTGCTACTCGTACCCAATGTATATACATATTTATTTTTATGTATTCATCACCCCAACTCTATAATTACTAATTTCTTATTTAAAAACGTGGCGTCATTTCTCGAGTCTTCCATTTTTTGCATTAGTGGCGGGTGCTCTCTGTAGGCTTAAAAATGCACGATTAGGAATGAATAAATATTATACTGGTTCCGTAGATTATTTTGAGAAAAATTATCTATTTTTTACCAACGTTGGTAGACGAAGTAAGTGTGTGTAGAGCTATCGGTACGGGCGACGAGCTTTTTGTTTATTTATTGAGTTACCTCACCCTAACTCCTGTAGGGCGTCGAACTCGTTGTTTATTTACTGACTTACCTCACCCTAACTCCTGTACCTTCACAGAGCAGCCTACACAATTTTTTACTGTCTGTATCCTGGGCACTCTGTTCTTCTGCCACCAATCCCAGTCCGACTGTTTGAATGACTTTCTTTCTTCCTATATTATTTCCCTGTCTCCTGACAACTCTGTTCTTCTTTATGCCACTGATCATAGTCTGGCTGTCACCCGGCTTGCTCACTTCATCCTACATATTGGCCACTATATACTTCTTTCCGCCACTGATCCTGACCTTCCTATGCCACCACCTGATTTTTGGCCAGATATTTTTGCTCCTTTTATTGACTCCAGAACTCTGACTACCACTTCCTTTCCCCGACTATCATCACAGCCTGGTATATCCTCTTGGATTCAAACGCACTAGAGTTACGTTTAACGGCACCTAAACGCTTTCCATGCGCCACGGTTGCTGACGTGGATACTGCCGTCAGAATATTACTTAATTAATAGATTTTTTTATCAACATCATGCTTAGCAAGTGAGGCTGATAAACTCGTCAATTACCATGCTGCGTTTGTTCGTGCTGTACATTGATGCTCATAAAATATATCCGACCAAAAGTGTAATGGGTTTCAACTCCAGAATATATATGTTATTATATATTATTACTAAAGCCGATAAGACGGCGTAATTTTACGGAGTAACACGGCCTCGCGTCCGGTTACCAGTCCATGTCTGGTATGGGATTAATTAGCCAGGTATTCAGTCCAGTTATCAAACATGGTATCAATTATTGATGCAACCCAGTTGGTTTGAAGTATTTCTTGGCAAAGCGGAACCCCAGTTATTTATTTCAGAAGATTTAGGAATTAAACAGTGCGATTGTTCAGTTGTCTGAATGGTAGGCTATAACTATAAATATAGATAAAAGCAAATCAAATACTGGCGACGTAAAATGATATCCTTCCTCAACGCCTTCGCGCTAGTGGTTCCCTGTGAGTATAATGCAAGAAGGATGTTATAGCAGGAATAAACGAGACTATACTATGCAATTCAAAAAAGTTGCTGTCTTACGAGTTTCCTGTATCTCAAAAATACGCGTAACGTAGTTTTCTCCCCCTCATTACCCCCTCTACCATAAACAACAAAAGCGCGATTTCGATTCGCATTTATTAAAAATTATCGAGATCAATGAAATGGAAATGAGAAAAAATTCAGGAAAATTTTACAAAGGATTTTAAAAATCAAAATAAAATACAAACAAATAATTAGTAGAATAATTAAAACAGTGAGAGTTTAGTTTAAAAACATTTGATTCAAGAATAAGATTTGTCGCGCTTGGTTGGATCATGCTGCCACTCTGAAAAGGCAAGTTCATTGGGGTTAAAAGTTTTGATTCGGCTCATAAATTGAAATAAGCCTAATTTATAATGGCAATTCTTCGATTCGTAAAACGATATTCAAACTTCAAATTTTGAAACTATTCAATACTCAAAGACCAGAATGGGTGAATGTAAGTTGTCAATACTGACAGGGAACAATATGTCATTTCAAACGATTAAACTCTTATTTTGAGCTTGTTTGAAATTTCCTAAATCAAATATTGTAAGATAATTTCAAATTAGATGCTGAACGATTTGACGAATCTCAGAATTAATTAATTAACCAATTTAGTCATTTGTTCTTCACAAATCAATATCAAAAA
The DNA here is from genome assembly GCF_013122585.1 of Styela clava. Classification (NCBI taxonomy): domain Eukaryota; kingdom Metazoa; phylum Chordata; class Ascidiacea; order Stolidobranchia; family Styelidae; genus Styela; species Styela clava. The sequence goes on along the minus strand of NW_024102835.1, from coordinate 12,024,328 downwards.
CCACGATATGAATAATTTGGAATGTAGAAAGTATTTCTAGAGAATCATCAGAAATTAACGAGAGACGCAATGGAATATATTTCAAAAACCATGAATGTCTTTGAACTTGATGGTATAGGCTTATTCGATTTAGAAAACATACGATTCGAAAGATTGTTGTTTCAAGTAACTTATATAATGCTCTAAAAGTGAGTCGTTATTAGAGTTTTAGAATCAAAAATTACCCACAACGCACAAGAACATCGCAACTTTACCAACGTAATGTTTAATTGTTTGGGTACCCCACTACTTTTTGTTACGGTAAGAACCCCTCTCAAATTTTCGAACGTTCAAAAACAAAAATTATTTATATATGAATCAAAATGTATCCTTATGCAACGTTCATTCTTGCTGCCTCGGATTTCTTTTTCCCAGACAAAGATAAAGATCGTTTATGCCTCGCCGCCAACAAAGCACTTCTTCTGGTACTTTGTTCCCTGGAGAGTGGTGCGAGAGTAAATTCCTCCCCTAGAACCATAGATTTGCACCGTGTTGATTGTACTCGTCGCCGCATTATTGAAGCTGTAAAAACGGATTGAATTATTAGAAATTGACGAAACAACACCATGGTACGGGATTTGTATGCATATCTCTGTATTCCAGAGTGAGCATTCAATGGAATAAATTTCAATCTTTGGCTATTCAATATTAGCAAACGATCAAATTTCCGCGCAACACTGTTCAAGATTTACGCTTCATAGACACTGTGTCTGATAAGGATTCAACTATTTTCACTGGGTTTCTTATGCTTTCAGAACTCAAAATAGTTCGAATAGAGATTTTCAGATGCAGAAGATTTTCGGAGTAGTTTTTGAACTTGTTCGGTATCTAGATACGATGACCCAATCGTTATCGCATTCGATATAATCGTATTGGCGTCGCTCTTCACGGATAGCAAAAATGGAAATTTTTCCCAAAGTAGCTTTGTGATATTGTGATATCTCACAACGCAGCTAACAATATAAATAAGAATTTCAACGATAGCTTAAATACACACATCATTATCTACTTGCCTATGGGACTTATTTGCAGCGAAAACATAAAACAACCCATGGCCATAAACACAATGATTATATTTAAAAAAGAAGAGTTTTAGATTCAGCAGAATGTATGTACAACCATGTACAAAGCACACGATGAGTAATGATTTTTTTCAACTTCTAGTTAAAGCAGATTTCGTTACACCACCCCCAAATGTTTATAATTGAACAATCGACCATCACCCACCTCTCGCATACGCTTTTGCAGCAGCTGATTTCTCCGGTACCGGCGTTTGTTTTTCCGTTTCACTTGATTCGGTAGGATTATCTTTCACAGTGCCAGATGTCGTTGAACGCCTGGCTGCAGGTACGGGCATGTCCTCAATTGTATTTTCGCGAGCACAATTTTCAAAGAATGCTGAAAGATATTTCAAGTCAGAATGCATAATGATAGCCGATAAAATAACTGGAACATATGTCGAATTATGCTTCTATCCGATTACCATTTCATTATAAACTTAAAACTTCTTCTGAGTTCTATATGGTACCCAATATTTCATTTAAAATTTTGCTGTATTATTCTAATCATGGAATTCTTTTTGTACTGTATATGGAAACACTTTGTGCACGTCGCGCTTGACTGCCAAACTTTGAGGCAAACTCGTTGGTTAGCTAAGTGCTTGTCGGCACCGATGCACATCCTTCATGCCCACATATTCAAGCATTGCCATCGTTTTTAACAGGGACAGATAGCTTGCAACTGTATTAGCGTTAATTTTGCTAGTATATTTTTGAAATAGCTGATTTAAAATACAACAGTGATCTTTTATATTACTGTTTTACCTCTCAAACTCTTTACATCACGAAGTATTTGTTCGTTACTTTCCGCCGCTTCTTTCTGCTGTTCAATCGTTGACTTGTTTGAAGCTGGGTTGGTATCGGTACCGTGATTTTCTACGCCATTTTGAGTCGGCTTCCCTGCAAGCTGAGCGTTACTCAAAGCTTTTTCTTCCAAACGTTTCAAAGCGGCTTTGCATTCTTCTAGTTCGCGCTGAAGCTCCATTCGAGCGACGATCTCTTCCTGATAAAAATATTCGGAATTGTGATTGAGATTCCTTCGTAACAACGTGTCTAGGCTGTTTTAGTATTACTTCCTCGGTATTGTTTTAATGTTAATAATTTTTATTTTTATTTGGGTGAAATAATAGTTTACCTTCAATTCTTTTTCTGCAATTTTCTTTTCAACTGAGAGATTCTGAAACAAAGTTACAATCACATTTATATTATAACGCTGAATTCAATACTTGATGACGCGGTTCACAGATAACCCATCCAACTGGTGTACTGGGTGGCTCTCTCTAGTGGTCCATGTTAGACGAAAAGTCGCTAAAACCGTACTCAGTAACATATGCTAATAACATTCATCCAAACACTAAAACTCGCGAGCTTTTAATTCTCAATTTTGTATTAGAATCTTTAGTTACTGTCTATAACCAAATATGATGTCCCTCTTCCCGTAAATGTGTTCATTTTTTTTTTTTGAAATTTGGTAAGCGATTGTTTTTACTAGTGGGAAGGTATTGAAATGAAAATATTTATAAAAGATTAGTTTTTGAATTGTGAAGAAATCGCAGAAATGTATTTAAAAAAATAATATATACTTAATTGTACCTGCATTTCAGATTTTAATTCTTCGGCTTCTAGCGATATTGCTTCTCTTTCCTTCAGTATGTCCGTCGACATTCTTTGGTTTTCTTCAAGTCTAAAGGATAGTACATAAAATAAATTTACGAAGCAGTGAGACTTTACAACAGGGCAGTATGATGCATGCATGACCGTCTGGATTGACTTTAATGGACGCAGCACAAACGTGTCTTGGACCAAGTGAGGATTTGTTTAACATATCCCATTCACTGGATGTAAACGTTTTGGTTTGTGTACTGGCATTGCGACGGAGATTTCTGGAGCCTATTCAACCTTCAAATACACCAGCATCCTTGTCTCAATCGTACAAGAAAAGAGCAGATAACAGAAATATATAACAATAAGTCAATTCTAATCATGTCAATCAATGTCGTATCATTTTCATGCCGCGTCATACAAATCATCACGGACATTAACCATCTACAAATTTACAATTTATTCCCAATATTCGACCTAACCTATTCTTACTTGAGACGAATAGCTTCTTTATCTTTCTCCAGACTTATGGCTTTTTGTTCAATGGCAGCTAGTTGTCGCGCAAGTTCAGCATTTCGCTCAGCTGGCATTTCTGCCTTTGCCTCGTGATCCTGTAATTTTTGTATGATGGCTGCTCTCTCACTAGACAGGGCCTAAAAACGATGAATTAGGATTTAATTTCTTTCAACATGGCTTTGCACCAGAATTATTAGAAACTGTGTTAGTTAGAACTTGAAAACGGGTCTTTTATATTGGAGCAAAGTATACGAAATCACTATAAAGTAACAGAAGCTATATGGATGGTCTATCTATTCATATCAGGGTCAACATAGACAATTCATGAAAAACTGCTTTATCAAACAAACTGTATTGGCCAATGTGCATATAGAATTTATGTCGCAGATAAATGATTAACACAGAGGAAAGTTATGTTGATCGTAAATAAAGCACAACCGGTGTTAGCAAAACGATGTAATTTGCCGACGTTATTATTTTCAGAAATAAGGTTCAAATTAATACTTAAATCGTTTTATCACTGCTCAGCATCTTCAAAAGTTAGACGAAATCGCTTCTACCAATTTGTCCCGGTTTTATAAAATTAGGAGTCAGTATCTACTAAGTATGATAGTATGATATAGCATCATTCTGTCGCCAAGTCAATTTGATTGAAACAGAAACATGGTGAGCAAAATGTAACTTCCGCGTTGCACTCAGATCGTCAATAGCTTGGTCATAACTTGAGATTATACAGTCATATATTTTATTGCAACAAGGCTATGGAACAACGTTTGATGTCATGCGATGTTTTCTGGTATCTATTAACGATATTGACAAGCTTTGTATTCCACATTTAAACTTATTTTTGTGATGACACCATTCTCTCGAGTGGCATATATAGGGCATGGCCATAATTGGAGAAATATAACAGCTTAAAAATAATATGATCTTTTACAAATTAATAGTCAGTGTTCAAAGATTTCGAAGGCTGCTTGGTTCATGTGTAAATGACTTTAAGTTAAAACTACCTACCTCCAAACTTTTCTGTAAATCTTCCGTTGTTGATCTCATTATTTCTCTTTCTTTTTCGAGAGCTTTGCTTGATTCAATCGCTTTCAACAGTTCACTGATTAAAGAGAACATTAAAATTTCTAATAAAGTAATTATTTGTACAATATACTGTCTACTTGTATTTCTTTAAACATCATAAAAATATCTCAGGAACGATTGAATATATTTAAATAATAACTCCAATAATCGAGATCAAACGTCTATTTGTTAAAATTTGACATACATTTTAGAAGAAGAAAATTTTCCTAAATAAATTTCCCTGTTCCCTAAATACTAATATTGGCATAACAACATTGCATGGTATTTGAAAATCATAATCCAATACTTCGGAATTGTAAACTTTCTCAGAAATATTTTGTTCAATAATAAAGAAAATCGCATTTATTCAAGTCAATAGTCTCAATATGAATAAATCAAATTGGATTTTTTTTGTTTATCAATTTTTCACAAACTTTCGAAAAGTGTTTTTCTAATCCTTTCAGCCGTGCTTTCATTAAATATATCGGTTATACGCAATGTGCCTACGTCACTACCCAGAGTGTTCAGGCATACGAAAAAGAGTAAATAAACCACAACTTGTGCAAGAAGTAGTTTATCTCGACGAATAGCTAGTCCACACAGTCTACGTAATATAACTGAAGTCATATCGGATTGGATATAATTTAAATCATAATTTGAAATATGAAAAGATTCTACTCTTCGTACTTACTTCTTAACTTGATTGTGAGCATCTTGTAATTCTTCGACCATTCCTTCAATTCTTGCGTTTTCTTCTTCTAATTCTTGGTTGAATTCTTCCAATGCCTGAACACATTCAATTGATTAAGTGCGAAGATAGAAATTGCGTTGCGTGTTATCGTTGTTACGATTCGTGGATTTCTTAGCGTCATGTGACGAGGAATCGTTTAAACAGTGAATCTACTGCCTTACCAGTGTTCCCTGGCATCTGGCCCGTGATACCAAAAATGAATCAACAGAAATGTAGTACACCCTGCGTAACAGCGATAACATACCTCACGAAGTTCTCTTTCTGCTCCTAGTTCCTCTGCTTCGTTTATAAATTTGTCTACAAAACAAAATTACAATTACCAATTTTCTTAAATGCTTTCATTCAATAAATGCTGCCTAGATAATTTAAACACATTCATTGCCCTGCATCACTGTGACACACAAATCTTGTGCAGTGAAAACATTCGAAACACAATCTAGATATGATAGAAAACTGTGGGTTCGTTGATAAGTGTGTCGCCTTTATAATTTCAGTTTCGAATTTCAGATGCTAAGTTTGGAGCAAAAGAAATGTAAAACCCATTCTTAAGACAAAGAATACCAGAATTTACTGTGAGTGCTTATTCACGAGTGAGTACTCGATATAGGTAAATCATTAATTGTTTCATTTCGTAATCGGGCAATCACGTAATTTTCGTTCATATGGTCAAACACGAGTCAAACATGAATGGCATCTCTGAATTATGCTAGCTGAAGCTGAATCATATTTGCTTTGCAAAGTTGGCAAATTTATTAAACTATCTATAGTCGACCGCCTACTCTTTACTGGCGATAGGGGATTGGTCACAGATATTGAACGGAAGAACGACTTCAGCTAGGTCACTAATCATTAGGACATAGAACCTACAAAGGTGAAACAAAAACAGGCGAAGCAACCAACTCTCCAGTTTTTCTAGCTCCTACTGAAATGCCTGCTTGTGATGAATATTTTCGTAGATAAGCATGAAAATACAAAAAAACAAATAGAATCTTAAATGTGGATGTATTCATAATAAAGCAATATAACACATACCAACATATTCCTGTCTTTCTCTTGCTAATTGCAAACTCTGTTCTTGTAATGATTTAATCATTGTTTCTGATAATCCCGAGTTTTCTACAGTCCTGGAAAAGATATGGGGGGAATCAAACATAATTTGCAAAATATAATGGTTTGGCAGCGATAACAAGTGCAATAAATTAACATTTTCAGCATTTTGTGTATTGCAATTTTTCAAAGCAGGAGGCAAATATACAAAAGTACAATCATCTTATAGGAAATAACAAAATTAGGGTTGATGAATTAAATTCGATGACCTCCTAGCGGTTTATTCCATATTTACGTATTGAAAATTCGGAATTAATTGATTCACCAGTTACGTATAACGGCGAATTTTCCCAACTATTTTTCAAAAAATGTGTGTGCATTTCCTATCCACAAACTTTAACCACCAATTAACGACATCTTTGGGTACTCGTTTTACCATGCGGCCTTGAAGTACTCTACTGATATCATTATGCAAACGCTTACACTTTTGTTGCTCTATCCATTGCACGAAGCCACATCTTCCTCGTTTCTTCGTCGTCAGCAGCGACACGTACTTGCAACTGAATGTTAACAAATATGGTTAATAAGAATTCTATAAACTAAAATATAGAAGGGTAATCAATTACACACAATTACCAATCCAAAATATCCCAATATATGACAATGAATTCTAACAAGAAGAAAAATACTAACAACATGATGAACACAACATAATAACAAAATGAGCCATATGTACATTTCGCGTCCAACAAGCAAACAGGTTAGTTCAGCCCTAACTGTTGCTAGTCTTGTACTACAAAGTACAAACCCCCTGGAAGGAGGCATGGATCCGTATTAAGCCAAGGCTAAGCTTTATTTCTGCTAAAATAGCTGCAGATTGCGGAGAGATCCTGCATTTTTAATACTTTTTATTACTTTTCTCCTGGTGTTTATATTATTACTATTAGCATTGTGATATGTACATTATTTGTCGATTAGTATGGAGTTTATGAAATACGGCTTGTTATTAGATTCTTAGTAAGCACGACGCCGCCAAAGTACATACAAAAATATATTTTTATCAGATACAGATGTCAGTTTTGTTGTGATTGTCGGTGGAAATATTTTTTTATATGAGGCGTGGGAGTCATAAAGCAATGAACAAGTTCTAAAATACAAATTATACATTTGAGCTATAGTGTCATGATGATTTCACGTATCTTGACTGATTTTAAAAAGTAAGTCCACACGCGTTGTCATGTCGGATATTTAACCGGGATGTGGTTAGTAAATATGTCTGTTATACTTCCTCGCGTCATAATCTATAAATCATGAATTCGTACGTTCAAATCTAAGTCATCTTTGTAAATACAAATAGCGCTTGTTGAAAATAGAATTAAGTGTACTGGAAGGTTGCAAATGTTTCATAGCGTATTTTCAATGTTGCTGTGGTGAAAACTAGCTACAAAAATATAATATATCAAATATAAGGACCGATAACTAAGCGCAGTACCGTCAGCCCATGCAGCTCACACAACAATGCGGCTGAGCGCTGAGTTCGCAAAATCGAAATCAAGGACAATCATGATGTATGCGGTTACGATGGACGGAATAACAACAGTGTTCACGTGAATTAGAATAAATAAAAGTTAGAGTCATCTGGCGACGTCTACCATCTTTGTGTACTGAAAATATGAATTCGAATGGTCCATCAGTTACGGAGATAGCGATTTTTCCAGACCAATACGTTTCAAAAACCAGGATTTAACATATATACTGATGCAGAAGGCCACTTCATGTCTATCCGCCTAATTTTTTCCGGACAGCCTCCCTTTTTCAGCTTACCCACGATATAAGTATTAAATACTAGTATTGAACTTACCTTTAGTTCAGGATGTGAGATATTGATACAATGTGGCATTCCAGGTAACGTTACATTTTCAATCGTACAGTTTCCAAGAGGTATCACTCCCTGAACAATAATAATATTACAAATCAATGAACGCCATAACAAAAAGTTTGTTGATTGAAAATTGGTTTATTTTCCGAGTAGTATAGAAATTCAGATAAGCAATTCAGTATTATGGTGACACTGTAGGCCCAAGCAATTGCTTGCAGTATTTGTCATGCTTGATTTGGAATATCTAGCTCGGACAATCTGTACCGATTCACCACAATGCAACAAATTACCATCGTCTCATTGTCCTTTGACCTGGTTAAATAGTAACTGAGTCACGCATAGCACGTCGTTATATATTAGAGCGATCTCGATCTAATAATGATTAGAATAGAAATTAGAATTACATATTTCATCAACTCTTCTCAATGACGACGTTTGTCTACTCTAAACCGCACCGTACAATTTCAAAACATGTATCAAATTAACTATAGGAAATTTGGTACTCCCGAAGTATATGAACCAAGATGGCGGACACTGAAACGTATAGTATGTTTACCATGTTAGGGTTAGGCCATAATTTTATTCCTATTTTCCTTAATTTAGTTATATTACGAGTTCGGGGACTAGCCAAGTGACTCCCGTAGTATTTTTACCTGAAATTATGGCTTAGCCCTAACGTGTTACACATACTACGTTCCGGTGTCGGCCTTCTTGGTTGACATACTTCGGAAGCACCAAAAATTAAACATCAACTTTTCACTCTTCTTATTGACGACGTGTGTCTACACCGCATCGTATCATAAGTATACAATTTTGAGATAACCTTTGAACTTATACTGTGTGATACAGAGTTTACCAAACCAAAATCACGTACACACGGACAATATAATGAGCTAGCTATATATACACTACCTTTGGATGTATATTGAATATTTTCTTCGTATCGAAAATTTTCTTCTCTGATTCCGCATAATATAATAAATATCCTTCTTTTAGGATGAAGAATCTAAGAAGAACGTAAAGAAATAAAATTAGCTGCTGAAAAACTAAAAAAAAGTATGGTGCTTGTCTATTTATTACGGAAAAATATTTATCTTCGAGTTTTTTATGGATTTGTTATTCGTCATTTTTATTCAGCTGTATTCTCATTGGTAAAAAGATCTGGAGTGTTTTAAACAGAAGGGAGTAAAACATAGAATCAAAGGATAACGTGATAGATCTTCTTAGTAAAAATGACCGTTGATCTGACACGCTTATATATAATTTACTATATCAAAAGCATGTGTAATAGAGTTATACGTCGCCCCACATTTTGACCACTAATTTGGATTTGAACGACAATACCAGTTTAAAAAGAAGACAAGATCCGAAAAATTGAACAAAACAGTCAAACACGAATATATATCACTCCTTGCAAGATTTATCATATTTCGTACAAAGTATATGAACGTATTTGCATTGTTGTTTTAAAGAAATATTTTTGTTTTCGATTTCAAGCTCAACCCCTAATCCGGCCCAAGGTCAACGCCCAATGTCTCAATGTGTATTGTGTGTGAAAAACTGAAGCTCATCAGTTTTCAGTCAATTGTACGGGAGTGAGTCACGAACGAAGAGTTGTTAACTGACTCACTCTTTTGAGTAGAATTCAGAGATACGCTTACGGCTCAAGTGATAAAGCCCACATTATCTTAGAGTCCGAGGTAGGCTCAGTTGTTGGATTAATCCAATAAGTTAATTATTAATACGTTTAATGTCAGAAATGAACGTGGTCTTACAGATTTTAATATTGTTCCGAACTGGCACTATATAAAATATAAATGAATAAGTTGCCCCGATCACCATTTGGATGGCCCCCTCTTCAGTAGAGGGCTATTGGGCTGTCGCATAGATATGAATTTCTGTTACCTAGCTGGAGCGTAAAAAAAGTAATCACGCATAGCCAGGCACCATTCCCTTTCAAGTGGATTACGACCACCTATCGGTTATGACAAAAATGAGAATTTTTTAGAGCGAACGTAACAACGATCCAATGCCAACTAATTTTCTGAGAAGAAGATATTTATTCTTATGATTTTTTAGACATTCTTATTCAAAGGCTACTTCGATTGCTATATAGCAGGGGTAGCCAACCCATCTTTGACTGAGATCGACCGAATTTTTTTTCGATATAAAATGCGATCGACCAATCGATAATAAATGAGTAGTAACAATTCTTGGTTTGCTAATTACTATTCAGAATTAACTTTCAATTGGATGTTACCACGCTACTGCTACTTTTGGGAACAAAATGTATAGACTCCAGGGTAGAAAAATCTTTATGATGGTGGAGAAGTTAAGAGCAATGAATTATATAGTTGAAGACAATTGTTTAGCATGTTGTTGATAAAGTTGACTTAAAATCAGGTACGATCGATGTGTTGCCCACCTCTGCTATACAGAAACAAGAATGCAGATGGAAACAATAAACGTCAGTATAAAGTACTGAATACAAAGCAGTATGTTTCCAAAAACATTCGAAGAAACATCCTTATATGGAATCTACGTATTGTTCTAATTTTACCCAGAGTTTCATGCCATGTGGGATTGTTTAACGAACGAATAAGATATGTCTCTGCCTATGGCTGAAATAAACGGATATATTAGTTGGTCCTTAACATAATATGATGCCAATCGAGATGATGGAATATAATTAAAATTTCAATAGTCATTTTATCTAAACGACATTTGGAGTAATCATTTATGGAAAACGTTATTGCTCATTGAGCTACTTCGAGTTCGGGGACTAGCCAAGTGACTCCCGTAGTATTTGTACCTGAAATTATGACCCAACCCTAACCTGGTTCACATACAACGTTCCGGTGTCCGCCATCTTGGTTCACATACTTCGGGAGTACCCTTCCGTTATAATAATATGTTATCATATATTACGCATTATTTGTACTCGCTTACAGTCGAAATAAGTTATTTATTTGCCGCCAACACGATGTATGCATCCCTTATCAGTGCATAAGGTGAATCATTTACTTTAAAACCTCTTTATTTACGTCAAAATTGCATTTACTTCTCATAATTTTTGGATATATTTGATGAGTAAGCTTATCAGGCCGATATGTATGTTACAAGGGATTATATTAGCATCCGCAATACTAGTGTGTCATCGATTGGTAATCGCTAAGCAACGCACCCACGTCATATTTTCAATCCAAACATACACGACACATATATATTAAATGTGGCCATGTATATGCCAATGATATCAATCTCAGTTTTCAGATTTCGTGAATTGCAATGTATAGCAAATAATTAACTCAGTAATATTGAGTCGTACAATAGGTCATGGCTTTCAAACCAAAAATCTCCAGAAACAGAATTTTTCTATCTCTCAGACCTGACCATGCTGAATCAGAGAAATCTTTCCAAACCGGAATTTGTTGTCACGTTACTCATTCCACGGCATAACATTGAAGGGGAAAACAACCAAACTGTACATTCCGACAAGCGAGGACCAGAGTTAAATATGCTTCTAATCGCATTAGTTTGGGCTCATACATGCAGCATTAGCGGAACTCAATCCAAATAAATTACAAACTCATATTACAGCAATTGGTCTGGCATTTCCAACGCGATAAAAACGTGTCGGTATGTTTCATAAAATTCCATTATTATCATTAACGCGCACAAATATAGATTTGATTTCGATGATTTAAAATTAGCAACATATAGTAAATTGTAAAACGATTAGGTCAATTGCGTTTAGATTGTCTCGTAAGCTTCTACTATATTGGAAATTTGGTATCAATACATAAATAGCTGAATAGTGTTTGACGCTAAGTTATTGTTTTTTGTACTTTGGCATTGTGTTCTTCCATATCCAAACTACGCACTCAATAATATACTGCTTAAATAGTTTATGATAGATTACCAACATTGGCACTGGGTTGAGACAATAGAGTCTCGTTGTAATGTCCTATCAGAATTCTAGATACTTGTTATGCTGGATGCGTTTATAATGTTTTATAGTTACTCTATATATATATGCATAATACCTGTGCCACAAACGTAGTTGAAATTTAAAGATCATCAGCTGCGAATGTATGGGCCAAAACCCAAGATTTTAAGAATTCGTAGAGACGGATATAATTCTCTATTTCAATTTGATGAGATACAATGTGAAACCATTCACCATTTTTTCAAATCATATGGATTTTAGTTTATCCGATACAACTGTACGTTATACATGACATACGTTCTTATGTTTCCTTCCGAATGAAATATCTTAAAATCTATCCGGATTCTATCTAACAAGATATATAACGTATCGAAGCTAACGCATCGAATGAGTTTTATTTGGCTATTTTTCTATTTACGTACGCAAAATTTGGTCAGCTAATGAATAAAATTCACAGCCAATGCCTGGGAACCGCATTTTCTGAATGGAGATTAAAAAAAAATACTGAAATGCCCTAAATCGTTAAGCAAAGATATATCAACGTACCTCCTTGACCATTTAGTTGATTGGTGTCCAAACGGTTTTTTCATCATGACACCACTCATTTGTACCACACCTGCTGACCCTTCACTCCCGGAAATATTTCCATTGTTACTTCCCACTGATCCACCATACCCTGAGTCCACAGTTGTATTCGACATTCCCGATTCTCTGCGACTTTTAAACCAACTGATTTCCATTACCCGCACGCTGCAACGTTATAAGCATAGACTTCTTAGTAATAGAACGAATCTTCTCGTTTTTTGCTCCTTACTCTTTTGTTTCTTTATTTTATTTTTATGAAAACGTCACAATCAGATACAGCTCATGAATAAACAATAATGCAAGCAGATGGCTGACGTGTTGCAGGAATATAAACTAGACTTGAAGTGTATCTTATTCTATCAAGATATCTGTCACAAATAGATAAAATTATTGACAAAAAATCAACATGAAAAATAAGATTTGGAATAAAATCGATGATTATTTTAATGTTACAAATATATGATCCTTTTATTTACGAGCTATTTATAGTTATTTTCGTTAAAATATGCTTTTTGTTATCATGCATATAAATAGCATGTTTGATGTACACACAGGACTTACTATGATGACAAAAAAATACCGTTCTAACAAATTGAAATCTTTTGACAAGGATTGCCATCATTTTTGCAGAAATTCCCCGTTATACTTTACTTCTTGACTAAGTATTCGGGCTATTTTCATATTATACAAATTCTATACCATTGCCACACGCATCTTTATATACCAAAACATTAATGCTTTCCTGTACACTAGTCATTGCTATTTCTAAAAATAGAGACCAGACGAAACTGCATTGTATAAAATATAAAGCAACCATGTCCAAAAATACTGTAACATATGTACGTCACTCGAATTGACAAACATTAATTTTATTATTCAAAAAAAAAAGAGTTTCATTGCTTGCTACCATTTTCTATGGAATATTTTTGGGGTCATTCAATATAACTGAAATATACTGCATATAAAAAAGTGTATAAAGGACATGTTTATCCGTTTTTCCAACAAAATTCTCATCAAATTATCAGTATAGCTTGCTTGAAGTTATTTGGTGTCGGATATTTCAGAAACCGTGGTTCCGTGGGGTTGAAACACGTAAAATAACCTCGCAACTAAAGACATGGAAGCACCCTGTGGTACATACTTTTCAGTATAAATCCCTCCCAATTCAGGCAATATCCCAATATAACTATTATCCTCGCAATCCCAGTCATCGTTAATGTTCTTCTGTTCTACGTGAAGAATTACGGCTTTTATTTGTGTTTACATAATTTCGTGTTCTGGGGTAGACTGCATAACAATCTATATTTATTTCTAAATCCACAAATATGTTGCAAGTGTCATATATTATCTTTGTTTGAGTTATTTACCTACACTGCATTGTTTTAAAATGCATAAATTCAACTTTCGCAAACAATCTAATGTGTACGAAACTTGTTGATAAGCCCTAATTCGGGTACATGCATGTGTTTATATAACTACAAGAAAAATAGTAAAATTAACAAACTTCAATGCGTTAATGCATATCTATATAATTGTAAAGTAACATAACGAAGGTTTCCGTTCAGTCTCGACACAAAGATAATAATACGTTTGTACACGTTTCGTTTAGTTACACATATTTTCAACGACCGAATTCGTTTGTTGATTTGATATATGGTAACTGTAAAATGCATGTAAATCACCGATTTTTTAAAAGTATTTGAAATGTTCCGCTCTACTAATATACAACGAGGTCAGTCAACATTATCTCATGTATAATATAATAAAATAATGAACTATTAAATACTTATTAATTACATATTTTTTATTGCTTAAACTTTTTACGTGGGGCGATTTACGAGGTATTCGTAATGATGTTGTTGCGAATCAATTTTCTATTTAATCAACTGCACGATATTTCAAAATATTCACAAATTTACTTATATTTTATTGTAATTTTATATTGAAATTATATTGTGAATCACCTCACTATAAAGTCAATGTATCAGACAGTATCTGGGCACCGGTAATTTTGAAACATGAATATTATAAACAAAAAAATTATTTCTATACTAGCAGCTTTTTAACAAAACAAGAACACCCTCTCCTGATTCAAAACGGTCTAATAACAATTACAATTCCGTATCTTAGCATCGTATTCTGGACTTCCGTGAGTGAACCTCATCGAAGTATCACGAAGTATTGTCTTCATGTACATCAAGTCAAACACATCGAAATTACATTAAAGTTTTCTATATTACTTAACAGTACATTGAGAATCAAAATCAGCATATTTATGTCTCGAATAAGGAAGCTAATGCACTTACATGCACTTTAGTTTACAGTATATGCAGACCACGCATGTTTTTAGGAAAAACGGAAATTAATAAAAATGACGACACATCCGATGTAACATGAATAGTTTAAAATATGAACATTATAATCCTGTACTTTAATAATAGTTTGAAATATTATAAAAACAACAAACAAAAGTAAGAAAAGGCAAAATTAGTTAAGATTAAAAATTTACTTTCGACATTAGTGCAAAATGAAAATGCAGTATTGCAAGAAAATGGTATAAGGTCATCCGCTTACATAAGACATCCGCTACATAAGGTCAAATAGTTAGCTTTCCAGGTTTTCTGACGTCTTTTAATTGCAAAATCGTAACGCACACTTCTATGCGCGCAATTCCAACACCTATAGTCTGTGTTTTAATGATTCCTGAGTGAACTATCATTCGGTTTTCGATAATTGCTCCAACAGTCGGTCGGTCGGTCTCAATTGCGACCCCAAAATGTAGGAAACACCTGACATTGTGACCAAATTTCTTATCTAAACGTAAAGGTGTATCCGACTAACAGCTGTTAAACCATATTCACTTATTAATGTTGAATGTTCTGAATTGAGTTCAAAATCATTTATTTGTCCATATTGAAACTCCTCTGTGTGGATCTCACTGTTTAGACTCAGCTTTTTTCTCTATATATATGACGCTTATTCACGTCCGAGCAAAGCACTATGTTAGCAGCCAATGATGCCTACCAATAAGTAAACATCTACAATTTTTATGACCTCGATATTTCCGGTTCCGCATTGTCTACTCAATCTATTACACCCTGGGTTAGGTGATAAAAATAAAATTTAAACCCGATATGTGTAGCCCACAAACTTGCTAAATTAGAACTTGTCACTGTTCTATATTATGTTCTTTCTCTGCGACCTTCAGCTGTATAGGAACCACATCACGCAATTCCTGATACCAATGTAACGACAAATCTCTAAATAATCGTTTAATGTCAATACAGCCGGAGCTCTTAAACAAATAAGGCATTCAACCACATGATTGCAAATAATGGCATTTCATAATATTTCACCCGTACTCAATATATCATAAATGTTTCTCATCATCCCTCGCGATGTGTTTTTTACATACATATATATATTTACTGTTAGTAAATTGTACATATTTTAACACAGGCCATAAACAAACGTACATATGTGGTAATAACTAGAGTAGGCCAACCATGGAAAAACGTACTTTGATTCTACGTGGAATAACCTTAAAAAATTTAAAGTGAAAGTCTTTGAAGGTCACTAAAAGATTTCAGCAATTAAACGGTTGTATATTCAAACGTTTAAAGTTTGGTGACATACCTAAAATTGTGAGTACTTGCGGGATACCGCAAAAACATCAATCCGACAACAATTTTTGATCAAGATCTAACGGAATTAGTTTATTGGTACATCACTACACTAAAATGCTATTTATTTTACTTCATATTTAGAAGCTTAGTTTCGTGCTAATGGGGCTAGATAAATATTGCTCATATCTTAGGTACATTTCGTCCATGATTCACAGCTTTGAAAACTTCAACAAAAGTTATCTCAATTTTGAAGTAAATCTAAACAGTCTCATACAAAACGTTTCAAGCTTGCAATTCGTGACGAATTATATTGTTGTTCAATCCTGTCATTACCCCGAACTGATCTGTTTTTCTTCGTTCTTTTTCTTTCAGGCTAGGACAAGTGAGGTTTGTTTGCCACCAGGGGAGTCGCCAGGAATTTTCAAAGAGGGGGGTCCGAAATTTCTAAATGCTAAGCTAGTCTGTAACAGCTAGCGGGTATGGCCCGAGGCTGGCAAACAGGGATTATCAAGATTCTTGAACGTCCCAAAAGGCGATTCAAGCTACGAAAAATTGGTATGTATAACACGAAAAAATCTTTCTTTATATTTCAATACTCCTTCCTCTGGTTAGGCCCATGTTTGCGCGTAACACCACCTTAACACCCACCCTTGGTTAGGGCCCATGTTTGTTACCCAGGTGGGACAATACAAGAATAGAACGACCGTCACCGTTACCAAAAATCAGGTTATCCTACTCAGATTCTCAGCTATTAATGATTTGTATTATTTGTTTTTGTTATAACAAATTTTGATTTTGGGTTTGATTGAAAAATTAATTTTGGGTTGTAAAATAAATTTTTTTTTACAATTGCCACAGTCCTTGGCAATCGAAGTGTTTTGGGGTTCACACTTGTTAATGGGTAATAAAAAAAATTCTTGGTAATACTAACAGAAATTTGTAATCGAATCATGCAAAGCAATACGCAAAAATATTTTTGTAATGTAATAATTAAAATTTTCTCAAAATTGATAATGACAGTCGATATAAATTAGTCGGTAATTTAATTACTGTAAACACGAGAATACGATAATTTATACATTAACTTAATGTGGTAGAATCAAAAAGCAATAATATATATTGAATAAGTGACAAATTATTAATGATATTTATCATTCTAATATGCTCAATTTTCGCGATTTCAGTCACAAAAAAAATCATGTTCAAAACTTTAAAAGTATACTTTAATGCCGAACATCCTTTACCTATTAGCTATAGCTTTTAGATATTCCATGGGTAGATGTCATAGCATTGAAGTTTTTTATTCCAATAACTTGCACGCCTAAGTTTTTATTTGTCTTTCGATTGAAAATAAACTCTCCTTCATTGGAAAAGTAGAGATTCACTGAAATACTTCTATACAACTCAAAAGTAACTAAGAGATCACATTACACGAATGCTACACTGAAATGAATGTTCATCTCATCGTATTTCAAAGAAAACAAGTTTTTGATACCTGAATTAAATTATTCATTGGTTTTATTCGTTCTAAATAATTAATTGAAATTTGATCATCCATCCTGTAAAAATACACTTGATACCTACATCCCTCAATTGGCTGAGTTTTGAAATTAAGAAGGTACAATTTTACCAGAAAATAAAATCGTTGTCTCATGTTTGGCTATCTGCATTATATCAAAGAAATTCTAGTTCGAAATGGTAAACGACACTATTACACTTCATCTAATACTTAATGGTGTTATAATTACGAAGAAATAATTTACTTTATTACGAGAAAAATCAATTGAAATTCAATGTCAATCTGTCACGGTCAAATTAAACTGTGTTATCATAATTACATACCATCAAACTAATGTAACGTCGATGCAATTAGGTTTTCAATGAAATTGAATATTTTTTCAGGTTTGTGGTTGTGCTTATTTATGCATAACATATTAGTTAGCTGTTAGTTTTATTGTTCCAACGCAGATACGGCCCGCGGGCAAAATACGGCCCGTTGGGTAATTCAATCTGGCCCGCCTGATGCTGCCACAGCCAAACTGAAACCAAATTTTGATGCTTTACCTAAAAATAACTCAAGGAATTTGTAGAGTTAAATTTAGTTTTGGCACGAGGCTTAATGTTTTCAACTGTTGCTTTTGTAACACTCTAAATATTGTTCATAAAATGTAACGTATTACGTCCCACTTACATGGCCCGCCAGTCGAGGTAGGAAAAATTTTTGGCCTCTTGTTCAAAAACCTTGCTCACCCCTGCGTATTCATTCCAACGTCCTTAAAACTTTTACTTCATTGTTCGATTTCAGATGTATCCGTAGCTTATATTTAATATTTTATTTCGACAATGGTTTCCGTATTTATGGAATAATCTGATGTATAATATTGTGCCTAAAAATACCTGTCACAACTTTTCCGTAAAAACCATCTGACTTGAAAATTTATAAACCATGAGTGACATAATTCGGGAATAAAAACTAGAAATTGTCTAAAATTATTACAAAAATAGAACTTTCCTAATATCGCTCGCGCATTCGACTAATAGCACAAAACTAGGCACATTCCACTTCTGAAACTGCAAACTATAACATTGATGTTTTATAACTAATACTAATCAATACATGCACTACAGGTATATAACCGAAACAGTTTCACCTATTTCATAACTTTCAATAAATACGTCATTAAAATCGATGATTGTATAAAATCTAGTACTGTTAGAAAAATTCAGAAATTTCACTCGACTTATAGGTCTTCGTGAAGACAAAACTAAGGAATACCAACGTATTTTCATGGGATAGGATTCTAACACTAGAGATGTCATTAGCCATATCAATGATTTACTAACAAGGTCAACGAACAACCAAACACTAAGGCTCATCATCAAAACATGAATCTTATTTTAAGTGACCCGCAATGGTCGATACTAAACTACCCACTCAAACTTGAAACTGCAGTTCGATTTTGAAAACCAACTTTATTCACCATCTATAATATATCATTGCAAAATCTTTGATGCTTATTTGACAGTACTTGAGTGACTTAGACTTGTAAACTGGTATGACTTTTCAAATACACGATTTTGTTTCAAAATATTCAAGCAACTGCAGTGAAATACTACCTACAGCTAATTTTAGCGTAGTCTATCCCCGATTTTTCGGGCCGTGGTTTCTGGTTACCGAAACTAACAGAAAGTGAAACCTTTTTGCAATAAAAGTACCGTTGAGTTATTTCATATTTACTAACACATAACTGAAAACTCGCAAATAGTAGTTAAACAACGAAACAATCATAGTTGAAATTTTATCAGAATGGAGAAAGTGTCTGAACGACTACTAAAATTTCATTTGTTGCGTTATCGTTATGTTATTTCTGATTGGTCATTGTGTCGAAGATAAACAAGGAAGCCAATGCTCGGCCAAACATTGCTATTACGAGTACTATATTGAGCAAAAATTGAACTTAAGATCTCTTATTTGCAATGGCAAAAAATATGACTAACTTTCTGAAGTCTGAACACTCAATCTAATCTCCATCTTGGATTCCACTAACACAATTGATTTGCAACGTTACCATCAACGCAATCTGTATGATTCATGTATTCCATTGTTTCTGTATTACTTATCAGGTCATCCAAAGGTCTGCACTCTTTATTAATAATATTTCCGGCAGCTATGTTGTAGTGGTATTGGAAGTAATCGGCGCCTAGATATCTTTAATCGTTAGAAATGGGCAGCTTTGGTCAGCAGGTCCGCTGAAATCTTGCACCACCCAATGTGGCTTAATGTAATCCATAATATGTTATCTGCATCGAATTTAAATTAGAGTACAGTATCGAAGAAAATCTGAAAATAAATGAATAGTGTTAAATTCTGTGGCGACTCGTAAAATTTAAAACACACGCGCGAAACTGAATTGAAAATGGGTTATTTACTCAAAAATCGATGTAAAAAGACATGAAATCTGAAACTGAGCACTATTTTATGTAATTGTTTGTATAGTACGTACTTAAATCACTAAAAAACAGGAAAATTTCCCCAACAAATTATATTTAACGATATGTTATATCAACCCTATTGATGTCATCCATCCATAATTGATTTACCGTTTTTCGTGAATCTAGTCGCCAACCAGGCGGAGTAGTTGGACACCACACAGCGGTGGTCAATACATTTTTGACAGACAATATGACGTAAGTGTAAGAAAACTGTTGACGTCATGTGTCACGCAGCGTCCAACAAAGTCGACAAAATTCAAAATCGTGTCGAAGATGCGTCAACTAATTCAAATATATTCTGATCGATTCTGTGTTCGTAGTTAAGGTGAGGCTGATAGTTCAGATCTGGTTCAGAACAAATCTGATACATATATAAATTAAGATACCATGGTGTTTTTTATACTTTGACCACGTTTAGTAATATCGTAAAAAAATGACTGTTTTCCTTTTAGATTTGATTCAGTTTTCTTTTTGGTTATATTCTGCTACCTATGCACTTGATTATATTGCGTGGATATCAAATCTAGGGTGTGAAAAATTCGAAATTTTGAATGGCATCGGAATCTAGAGATTTAGACGGAAATTTTTAATCATACGACGTTAAATGTTGCAGTCGGGAGTTTGGACTACTGGGCATCTGAAAGTTAGACTACTACATTTTTAGTTGTTCTACGCCAATTTTCGATTCGCTGATGCCACAGTTTTGTCATAGCTGTCTTTCAATGAGCGAATAATTGGAAACGGAAACAAAACGATTGCCAATACGGTGATTGTAATCGAACTCAGACTCGAAAACACTATCGAAAAGATGATAACCATATTCCCGCTGTCATGAATCCTAACCATTGCCAATATCTAAAGTGCCAAACAACCTATACTTCTGCTGTCAACCACATATAAAAATCTAGGACGAATAATTGAATCTAATTACAGAATCACGAACCTTATTACGTCGTACTGAATTGATAGATAAGACGCAGTTAAACATTTTTTCTTCAAGTAGTCGATCCACATCAAAAATATTCGCGGATTTACGGTAGAAAAGGTCACCTCAAAACGACCTGAACTCTAATGTTTGAAAACACACAACAACGTGCATTCTTGTTTGGCTCTAATTTATACTACAAGACTACGTCTATAGATTGACGATGAACTTACCTAACCTACCTAGCTTTCGACAATTATAATCACTAAGTGTCGTGAAAATTCCGACGACCAACTTATATTTTAAATCTATAGGTATGGAATAAATCTCACTTTCGACAAAAGTGACGACGAACAATCTCATGTCTCACTAACATACAGCAATGAAGCAATTGATAACACGTTATAATGATGTCATCACCTGTTTCCTGTCTTGAATGTCTTCTTCATAAATGAACACGTGACAAAGATCAGCTGATATTATCATTGTGGGAACCAAATATTATTATTTGTCTTGAATGCGATACCTTCGAATTGGTTGGTTGGCGTTGGTGCAGTCTAGTAAACAATCCTCAAAACAAGTTCGTTTTCACCGCAGAATTCTTTGCAACATCCAAATTTGGAGCAGTAGTCATCAATCTAACTTCGAACGAGACTTTGATTGCTATATCGCGGCACAGAATAGGCGATTTTGCCGGGTCAGATACTATGATAGAATTGATTGTTACAAAAAATTGTAATTTACAATTTTAAAGGTGAGGTTCGTATGAGGCGTATATTCCTGCTATTTTGTACCGACTTGACTTGACCTATCTTGATCAAAGCTATATCAAGTTGAAGGTACACAAAATTATATTAAGTAGAAGTACTGTTAGAAAAACGAGTTAAATGTACTTACGTGGACAAAAAATAATCAGACTAATAATCTCACTTTCTTATAAATTGATTGCATTGCTGGCTACACAGTAACGGTGTTGTGAGAGATATTTTTGTATACTTCCCGATGCGAATTGCATTGAAATTACAGTATACATTTTAAATTTTGTTAATAGCATAGGAAATTTGAAAGATATTAATAAACACTTCAAACGTTGGAAATCACATCCTGTATTGATATCCAGACAAAATTTCCAGGAAATCGGTTTTTATGTCTGAAGGCGCCCTCCTTCGAAAATTGTATTATAGACTTGTTGGATGGTAATAACAATGTTATCACAAGCGATGTCTTTGATATTGACAAATTGTGTATTGTATGAAGAGAACCTCCTTTGTTTATCATAGTACGTACATGGTGCGGGATCAATTGGAAACTGGCATACCGAAGAACTGATATTACCTAATTCAGTGGTTCGCAACCTTTTTTTGTACAACCCAAATCTATTTAAAGATAAATTTAGTAGAATCCCGCGACCCAGAGACATGCCCAAATACTAAACGACATGTAGTACTTTTATGGTCGCAAACTTAATGACCAATATTTTTACATAACGTTTATTACCCCCAGAAATAACCTCAAAGTGTGTTTTTGAAATGATGGCGTAACTTTACTTAGCAAAATGAATGTTGCC
This sequence comes from Styela clava, assembly GCF_013122585.1. Classification (NCBI taxonomy): domain Eukaryota; kingdom Metazoa; phylum Chordata; class Ascidiacea; order Stolidobranchia; family Styelidae; genus Styela; species Styela clava. The sequence goes on along the minus strand of NW_024102835.1, from coordinate 12,001,720 downwards.
AACTTTTTACGCATTGACACTTCCCACATATTCAATTACTTTTTAGCAACACTTCAATACCAAATAAACAATAAAATGTACTAGAAAATAAAATTAGTAACTTTTAAGAAAATCGCGACCCATAGGAACATGGACCCGATTCGAGAAAAAGGTAGTTTAGATACCATCCTGTTCCGCCACTGATTTTCTGATCTGTTTATTTTGATTCTGTTTATCTTACGATAGACCAGAATAGCTAACCTAATTTGTGTTTTGGCAACATGATAGGAGTACCCGTATATCAACGCAATAATGAGTTCACAGTCGACACTTGATATTCTCGAAACCAAATTTAGACCTTTGTTTTTATCTGGTCTGATAAGCTTCAAGAAATGATTTTGGTAGTCAAAACAGAATTGACAGGCAAATTATGAATCACTAGATCTATGTGATACACATTATATTGGACAAATAGTATGTTACGTCGTGCAAACTATAAATTTTCTGACAGATTTCAAATTATTCCCTCAGAGTTCTAATCACACTTTTTTCTTTGCTTTACTTTACGCTTACACTAATTTATTATTCATCCATACTATACTTTTCCTCACACTCCTACTTCGTCTCACCCAGTAGTCATGAAAATTGTTTTGCGATGCCGTCTATTGTCAAATCTTCGACAAAGGCGCTCGTCCGCCCAAATTTTCTGGTATTGCAGACAGGAATTACTTTCTTTTGTCGAGTAGACGATCAAAATTTTGTAATATCTTTTCCAGACTTATAATGCGTCATTTATAAATTGCGAGTCAATTAAGATCATTAAAAAGTTAATATATTTGTTATTGTATACTTATTTATAAGTCAATACTAGTCGTATTCAATAAATATGTAAATTTATCCACATAATAGACGTTCCGTAAATTGATTAAAATTTGGCAAATGATAATAACACAGTAGCAGACCAATTATCGAATATAGACTAAATCAATTTAGAAAATAAATAAAATAATGCACAGAACAATATCCAATACTGTATTCAAATATTTTAATTGCTCGTTTGGCGCGAAATACAATAGTATGCTTTGAAAATCTTTCACACTATTTAACATTACTATTGCGAAAATACTGAGACCAGTAGGCTGACAGACTTTTCTCATTTTAATATATGAAAACAGGAAATTTTATAGCACAATTACGAGTTACTTTCTCAAATCAACCATTTTACAGAAGAGCTGAATACATTTAAAGTAGGAAATTTACTAAAAAAATCTGCAAATTGGGAGATTAGGTTAGATAAAGTCATTAATTCATCCCAATATCACGATCCATAGATCCCATGACAAACACATCAAATAATGGTGGAGTCAATTTAATCCACATGGTGTTCATTTCATCGTCAAAAAACCATTCCGATACCGTTGAATTATCGACTTTGGATAATAAATCTTGAACGCTAGAAGCTTTAGGCAATTTTATTTCACCTCCTTCTGTTTGGACGCCATTTGGCTTGACTAAAATAAAGATATTGTAAATAAGAGAGCTATGCTCAAATATATGAGTATGAAAGCCAAAACGAAGTAGTACCAGTGGCGTAGCATCCACCCCTGCAACCCCCGCGGTAGCGGGAGGGCCCACAGCGCAAAGGGGCCCAAGCGGTTAAAATTTAAAAATTTAAGCCGCAAAACCAAAAGCTGCATTGCAAAACCAGTAATGCACATCGCTTTCGTCGTCGCTTTTCGGCGTCTTGTGGTTTGATCGCACCGGCAAAATTACGAAGGCTGTCAGAATGATGTCGAGAGCAAAACCTCTCAGTGGCGCACAGAAACGCAGAAAAATGGCTGAAGGGGAAGCACGTATGAATAAAATTAAAAGTAATCAAGATAAACGGCAAATTTTAGGTTACCACTGCCTTTTAATAGCGACATTTTATGCTTTTTGACGAAATAAAAAAAGCGTTGTTTTAGCTTATGTCCGAGAGTTTTAAGGGTCATTTCCACTAAATCTTTTTGCGGGAGGCCCACGAGAGTCTTGCTACGCCACTGAGTAGTACATGTATGCAATCTGTCACAGTAGACTACCGGTACCGGAACGGCAGTCTTCACGACTAACTTAAATTGACTAATCAATAAATTGAATGAGAAAAACGATGTTTTCATAACAATGGAGAAGAACAACAAGAAGAAACTCATTAACAAGAACAATAACATGTAGCCTACTTACTTATCCAAAAAGCCCCGCAGACATAAAAAGTATTCAAAATAAATTCAAGTAACTAACCTATCCAAGGTCCTGCAATTTGAACAACATGGGTTATATTTTTTGGTGTATTGAACGCAATAAATTCACAAATGCAATTGTCTATTTTTCCGTAGTACAGCATATACATAGAATCGTCGTGAAGACGTCCTGACGCTATAAAATCATTTTCCCTCATTGGCCATGCCTGAAAAAAGAACACTCGAACCAAATGATAAGTGACTTGACTTCGACTACCCACTAATGACTACTCGTGATAAAAGATTGAGTCGTATTTTTAAACTATCCTACTAAAACCCAAACAGGATTAATTTTTCTTGTGGTTTTTACAGCCAATAGAGAAGTCTTGCCAAAAGTTGTCGAAAATCTGAATTCATTAGTCGAAGTCAAGAGTCAATATTTTTGTCAACCCGGAGTCCGGTAGTAATTTGTACATTTTTGACTCCCGACACCGCATCCATTGTTTGACAATAGCAGTCTGGCATTTTATTCACGCTTTAACGACCGTCAAGTTGTTTTTAACAACTGTGTCCGTGTCTCCTTACTCAGAGCGTGATAGGTTAAAATAAATTAATAGATCATAAAACTTTATCCCCGAATGCGCTCTTATTACAAACATTTTCAGTAAAATCACTAAAATTTAAATACAACTCGAATGCGGTTCCAGTTTCCTCATATCCAGGCTGAATGACAGTAAAATTACAGTTAAGCCAACTTACTGCCACAATAATCGTATAACGAAATAAGATATATTACCCAGACGTGTCTTATGTGACTCATTGATTGAAAGGTCTTCACACTGGAATTTTTAGCAGGACTCAGTGTTTGTACTCTTGGATCTGTCGTTATAATAATATAACCAGCCCTAACAAATATCGGAATATTATCAACAGGAGCATCCACTTCAACCGTCCTAAAACCAAAAAAAATTATCTATCAGGGCTGCTTGTGCATAGACTTGTTCAGAACGAACTTCATAAAATATAAAAATACGTCACGTCGTAAAAGCAAATCACGAAATAGAGCAGTGACTAAGTAATACGTGTCTGATATCCTATCTGATATTTATTTATAATTATATTTAAGTTTAACTCATATATTACAAATATACAGTTGACAATTCAGAATTAAATATTATTGAACACCAAGTGGACCAATGGATCGCTTTGTTATTATGTTGTTGTTATTTTTTATTTTTTTAGCATTTCATTTCTTCTTGGTGTTATTAAAACAAGCTTTTCTCTTCGGCTACTAGACCAATTGCTTTGTTGTCTCTAGATTTTTGATTATTTTTCAAAAATAGTTGTGAGCTCTGTGAGGCTCGTTTTTAACTTCGAAGTTTTGTGTGTGATGTGATCATATCTCAGTAATCTGGTGGCCAGACTAACGGTACTGTAAAGATTTGATACTTCGTCGTTTTGGCTTTCGTGTCCATATATTTGAGCGTTGCTTTGAGCTTTTTTTAAGCTATGATGCTACAATCAAAAATGAAAAAACTCATATTGCCTTTCATGGGTCGGGTATATGAATAGTCAACGGCTTCAGAATTTTTATCACATAAGTTGACTTATAGATAAATTCTTCAATTCACTGGTATTAGATATTCCCAAAAAATGCAGTATAACTTGATATAGCCCACCACCACTCATTTTTTAAACTATGTCTGTTTATCAAAAATTGAGTTAATTTATTGTCTTACAGTTCAACTCATCCAAATCTAACCGAATGTAGATAGAATCGAAAAAGATCATAAAATTATCAATACTGACCATTGTCAGATTGTTGAATCTGAAACTTGCAATCCTACGTACTGTCAATATTGTCAACTTACGTTCCACCCTTTAAATATTCTTTGAATCCAATTCGAAAACTACCATCCTTTTCAATATATTTGGAACTAGCAAAAAACTCAACCCAATTGTTAGAAAGGTCTTCAATTACAGGGAGATACACCGACAACTTGGTTACACCTTTTTCAATTACTGGTGCAACTAATATTCCTTCACCAAACATGTACTAAAAAAGAAAAAAAATCGTATTTTCAGAACAAACAAAAAAGAGCTATCGAACGCAAAAGAAATCTATCTGTCAAAAGCGCAATGCAAGTTATGAAAATTACTAGGGGAATTGTGGCCATAATATGAACTACTATCACGTTGGAAACGCTAAATAAAAAATGCAGTGCAAACCACAGTCACAGACAATTTTTCTGGTTTTGAGAGTTTGAGTCAGTGTCTTTTTTCTCGAAAGACTCCCACGGCAGACACTCTCGGTCTTGCATGGAACTAACTAGCTGTTAATTGAGGATTCACCAAATAGGGAAAAACCCACTTCAAGAATGAAAAGCATTTTAACACCTACCTGATACTCTTGCTCCATTGCTTTTGGATCCCTAGGATACGTTAGTATATGATGTCGCATTATTGGTGTTCCACTTTCGCGCGCTTGATGAGCAGCGTAGTAAATGTATAATGATAATTGAGTGCGAAGTTTTGCATATTTTCGCCAAATCCTTGTTCCTTCAGCTGTGTCAAATATATGAGTCTTTGGACCACGACCGGTTCCACTCCCTTGGTAGAAAAAAATACCCAATTTTTTTTTTTTTTATTAAATTCCATGCTACTTCCGGGGTACTGGTAAACAACAAATTTTTGGTAACAAGAAATATTTTTGCGACACAACAAGACTGTATGTGATGTTCATCAACATTTCTCATTTCGCAAGTTCAATACGAACGCTCTGTTCATTTTCTTATACAAATTTTTCTCATTCATTAACACAAGTCCGCGCAATCAGTTTTACATAAAAGCTTGTCCTAAATATTTGAGGCTATACCAGAATGTCGGATAAACAGCTGAAATAGTAGCACAACAGGGCGTTCGTTACTTTACATACCTTGTTCATGCATCAGACCACTAAAACATCCAAGTTGGGTCCATCTTGCCCAGAGTTCCATAGTCGGAGGTGGGTCTACGTACCATGCAAATCCGCCAATATCAGAACCAGAATATGGCATGCCAGATATGCCTATGACGTAAGACAAATAAATTCATTATCATTGCTTATTTGCCAAATTAAATATTTTCTGTCATTTTCGAAGACGATCCATTAAAAAAAGCATGCCTTGATAAAGAGTGTGATATATCTGATGAAATAGATTTCAATTTTTTGTTCAAGTATCTCTTATCCCAATCCTTGCAAGTAATCGTGGTCCTTGATGGCCATCTTACTATCGACTTCTGGCAACCATAATTTCAGTGAGTCGAAAAAAGAATCACCCTCACCTATATTCAACATTGCAACAAGTTGTGCTGGGAGTCCACTTGCTTTATTCCAATCGGCAGAAGGATCTCCGGTCCAATGCGCCCAGGTTACGCGCTGTGATCCAAGATAACCAGAACGAACATAGAATACAAAGTCAGGAGCGTAATCTGAATGCCTGAATAATATCATGTAAATGCATGTAATACTAAAGTACGTCAAAGTGTCGGTGAGGAAAGATAGAATAGCATATAGTTTAGGGGAGATTTATAGGAGTCTGCTTTCTATCTGATATGTTATAAGGAGGTTATCATGTGTATCGTTTTATATACAACTATTAAAACTGATAAATCTTCAGTATAAGGGTTCGGTCTGCAACATTTGTTACTTTATGCGCCGACTCCCGCAGTTGTATACCACTCTGAATCACGCCTTTGGCCACAAACAAGGCCATGTACACCAGGCACTGCTATTTAACAATGTGTAGGAGCTACTATTTTCCAGTTAGACATTGTATATCCAATTTGTTATACCCTGGGTGAGGTGAACTGTGCCCGAAATGTGTAATTTTCCACGCTAGGACAGCGAAGACTAACTATTTTATCCCTAGGCCATTTTCGATGCTATGAGTATGAATGAAAGTGTTATATAAAATAAAACATCCAAAAAACTGAAATGTTTCATGAAAATAACTCACGGTGTCCCAAATACATCCACGAGATGATCGAAACAAGCTTTTTGATATTGGAGAGGAAATAGATTGTGCATATATAAACCATCATGTCCATCGTATGATACTGAATCATGAGGAGTATATTCACCGAAGTCGTACATCCAACCTAGATTCAATCATAGATGTCATGAAATTTAAAGGTGTGTATTTTGATTCCATTGTTTTTTTACTCTGGCCAGTAATTTGAAAATGAACGAAACTTCAAGTTATTGCGGATTTTTTCGTTATACTTTTACTACCACCTTAATATGTAAATAAAATATAATTTCTCATGTACTTTCGAATTGAACTCGGCCAGCTTATTTGCTACTTGTAAGCACTATTCTGGTATATTTTCTGATTTACCCTCTTTTGAAATTACAAAATTACTTTTTGTCCAACAACAGTAAAAAGTTCACGACTCGAACTCGCAACAACGTCCAAACAAAAATATAATGTTACATTATGAATTTTGATATTGGGAGCCACTATTCTAGTATAATTTAATAACTCTCTATCTTTTTATTACAAAACCATACTATTTAGACTAAAATTGTTTAAAAATAATCTTAGTTGATGAAAATTCGTAACAAGATATAATGCTACATTACGAATTGTGCCCGATAAGGCTGTTTGTATTATAAGCTAATAAATTTATGAGTAGTTCATAACAATTATTAATTACCTTTAAATCCAGCTTCGATAACAACATCCAGCTGTTGTTGGTACCAATCTACCGCTTTTGGGTTTGTAAAATCGACTTGTGAAACTTGGAAATCTCTAAATATCAGAATTTACATTATGATATAATAAACGGCTAACAACTGGTGTTTGCAGATAAACTTCATCAAACAGTTAAAACGTTTTTTTTTTCTTTTTATCGCTTTTGTCCCCGAACAAATATGTGCAATTTCATGTCTCTTATGTGAATAATAAACCCTTCCAAAACCCACTTGGACGAAAGTTGGAAAAGCCGAAAACACAAATAAAGCATGAGATTTATAAACATTCTCCAAAAATTGTACGTAAATGTCAAACAGGTGACAATAACTAACAATTTGAAAATGCTTGTAAACAGTCAACGAATGAGTGATATTGTTCTTTTATGAAACTTTGTTGGTACTCCCGTAGTATGTGAACCAAGATGACGGACATCGGAACGTAGTATGTGCATCAGGTTAGGGTTAGGCCATAATTTCAGGTACAAATACTACGGGAGTCACTTGGCTAGTCCCCGAACTGGAAATAGAACTAAAATATGGGAAATTAGAATAAAATTATGGCCTAACCCTAACCTGGTACACATACCACGTTCCGGTGTCCGCCATCTTGGTTCACATACTACGGGAGTATCACTTTGTTTATAAAACAACTTATGTACTACGACAAATATTAATGTTGAAAGTTCAGAATAATAATAGTAATTCAGAATAAAAACATCTTACGACGTAGCAAGGTATGAATAATTATAAGGCAGTCCTTCTTTTGTCTTGAAAAAATATCCTGAAGATGCTGCATAGTCATAAGCACTTGTCCATTTTTGAGAAACCATTGCATTAAAATAGGCTGTTGACTGAAAAAGTACCACAACGGTTAGACAAATAGGAATTGGTAGATGATTAATCGAAATAAAATACAAAAACGGCAAAAGCCTGTACTAAAATGTCGAGAATTGTGGATACAGTGGTCTAGTGCAGCGGTTCTCAAACTTTTTGTTCGTGCGGGCCACCTTATAACGGAAAAAACTAACGGCGCAGGTATACGAAAAAAATTGCTGCGGTTGAATAAAACTGAATTTTGTGATCGTTAATGTGTGCTTTATGCTTTTATAGTTTGAAAACATGTACGCTAAAAGAATAAAGGCAATGTCACCCTTTTTGGGAACCGATGGTCTAATGGGTAATGCGTTAGACTTGACTATGATGGTATTGCAGGCCTAAACCTTTGGTTCAATATGCCCACCATCTCATCACGGTGTAATAAATTTGGTAGGCAATGCTGCACCGGAAAGATTCCGGTCAGTCCAAAAGCAGTAGCTCCTTATCCAGTAGTGGCCGCTTGTGCACAGACTCGTAATGGAGTATCGTAATTCTTCATAGCACTCAATGAACAAGCTCGTTGCTAACCATTTACTAACGTTTTCTGTCAACAGCTAATTTGGTATAGTTATAAGAATATGTAACTATAGTGTTAATTTTATTTTATTTGTAATTTTCAAATTGCGAATGAAAAATCTATACTTCGATTCACGGTATTTCGTTATATTCTATATTTCTATAAATGTAAATGCCAGCATACCTTTATACCTAAAGAAAGCAATTCCTCATTTTGAATCTGAAAAAAGGTTGTACATTAGCTTTCCATCTGCTTACGCCATTTTGTACCGCTTTGTATTGTATTGCGAGTGACAAAATAAAGAACATTAATTTTCCAAAGTAATTGGATGAATAATTGAACAGTTCTCAAATTGGATCGTATACATCTAACTACATAAATAAAGGAGCAACTTTTTATTTTTTGCAATAATTGACACGACAGTTGTGAAAGAAATCTTCTCAACCGATTACCAATATTAACAGATATGTGAATGCTGTAAAAAAGAATATTTTTGTTTGAGGTTATTCTTATTTCAATGTCTTAATTACTAAATGATCAAGCTAAAATATCTCACTCTCAATTGTTTCCCATTGTCTCTTCCTCCTCCTTCAGGAAAATAATGCACCGTGTTAACACAATGAGAAAATGGTATGTCTTCCTTGAAAAGCAAATCCCTGAAATATTGAATTAAAGGCCTCACAGAAACAGTTGTATAATTGCTATCGCAGTTTGAGAGAAGACCTTGATTAAAATTTAAAAAACAATTAGGAAGATGTGATGTCGCATTGTGAAAATTTATTGGCACAATCGCACTGCCGCTTAAGGTACGGAAGGCATGGCTCACTACCCCAAGACCGCTGCATAAATAGGCTGTGTGTACGGAGGTCTACTTAACTCGACCTAACCAACAGTGTTACTAACTTTGTTCTGTTCACTATTGACACTCCTGCTACTTCATCACCAACTTGATTCCACGGTCCAAATGCCCATAATGGTGGAATGAGGGACTTTCCATTTTTTTCTGACATTTTATGAAAAGTATCCTAATAAATATAAATAAAATATAAAAATAGTTTTTTGTACATCATTTTCATGTGACAGTCACAACTACATTGCTTAAACGTATATTGTGCCGATTTGCATCACAGCTCACCGAAATTGAATTTTTGCAAAATATCGTCAGGTCCATGGAATCTGTCTCTGCCAAGATATGCATGTGTTGATCTGATGTTTTTGAGTCGAATACGCTTCTAAAACATAAAAATATTCAGATTTATAAAAAAATTATAGATTAACGATATAGATACCATGCAATCAATTTCAAATATCTGCACAGTATTTGCTTTTTTATTTGTGTAGCTCTAAAGTCAACCCGTCTGCCTTCAAATAAAAAGTTTTGTAAACTAACCAATAATATTCAATCTTATTAATGTATTTTACAATGACTTCACAACAAAAGAACATTTGTACTTTGAAAGTACATAATATTGTACATTGTAAGCACATAGGAATTTTCGTGAAATCAATTTTGATTACCTGTGATACATGTTCAACTGCATTCCATAGCCTTTAGATGAAATAAGCAACGGCATTGGAACGTATGTCGCAAGCTCTCCTTTCGGTACCTTCAAATTACAAATATTATTAGTCCGTATTTGAAATAACAGATTTTAAGAGTTCAAACTTAAAAACTTTCTTTTCAACTCACCCTTATTTTCCCAGTTGGGTCAAATCTCCCTAGTCCCCAGTTTCCTTCTTCCAGCCACGATCCAACTTTATGTCCTCTTTGATTCGCGCCATTGAATCTCTCTCCAAATCCATAAAAAGACTCATTTTTATCCGGCGTCATATATCCCCAACCTACACGATTACTAGAATATAATTAATGCCAATGAAAACATTTTTCACTTTACTGGACAGAGCCAGACAGAACTTTACGATTTTCTAACGCTTGACGAAAATACAATCGACAAGCAAAAGTTGAGCAATTTTATGTGCTTATTTTTTGTATATTCGTTAAAACTCACTATTTCTCTGTTGAAGAGCTTAATTCCACTTTCATTGTGAATACTCTTTCATCAAAATCCGTAAAACTAACCAACATGTTTGGAGCGGAAGGCGAAGAGGAATTTGATGCTACTTTCAATGTTGTGGCAATTACGCCATTCCCTGCAATAGTACAGTAGTTATGGCCAATAAATAGGCTGCACATAACGACGTTTTATCCGAGATCGTGAATTCCCTGATAGTTGCGTTGCATACTTGATAATCAATCCATACTTGACGTTCTCTATAATCTTTCTAAAACTTTACAATTACGTGATGATAGACCGCATGCTAGAACTAATCAATTTTGTATCCAGAGGTATAGTGCCAATCGTCTGTGTGGCCTATTCAGACAGCCTATTCAGCATTGGCAGGGCCATGCGTAGCCCCGAGCTGTGTACGCATTGTTTAGCCTAGCCTTTACCATTTTGATCCTTTGTAACGTTATAAATAGCAGCTTCAGTGGCAGAATTCCACTCAACTATTTGTCCAATACGAAATAAATATCCTTGATATATATCCAAGTATTTTCCTTCCCATCTCCCGAAACCCTGCAGTGAAAAATAACACCAAATACTGAGCAGAGATGTGTTAACGTTACCACGATTTTGCATAGTTAGGAACAGGGCCTGCGTAAGTATTAATTTGTGCACAAAAAATGCATCTTCTTCAAATCAAATATTCATTCAAATATACTTTTACTATAATATATATATACGTTGTGTTGTAATTTGAACGCCCTGACTTAGTGTTTGTGTCTATAGCTGAGCTAAGTAATTACCGTCCATCTGTAGATTGTTGAAGAAATATTTCAAGAGAAGAAACACCATGTCTTTAAGTATCAATATTTCCCAACTTCAAATGAAATATTATATATACTAAAAATCTTACAATCTACTTACAAGCCGCATTGACTCCTTCGTCGCTTCTTGTAAGTACACTTTTGACGTAAAATTGTCATGGATACGCAATCTCCACGAATTTCTGTCAACAATTAATGTTAAGTTTCCTCCGTAGATGTATATTCTGTTTGAATCCTAGAACGATTGTTACAAATTAAACGATGTAGAGAAAACTTGGCCTTCGACGGGTGCCCATGCACACGCGTTTTTGGCAATATCGGTTGCGTGTCAAAGAATTTGATGATCGACAACTCAAGTTTTTCAAGATAATAATGCGCCAGTGATCTGAATAAATAAGAATATACCGGTGAAGTGTCACTATCGGCCAATTTTCTCGATAGTAAGTTAATGCATTGGAAAATAATGTAATTTCGGGGCTCCCGAAGTATGAGAACCAAGATGGCGGACATCGGAATGTAATATGTGTACTAGACTACTAGGTTAGGGTTAGGCCATAATTTTAGGTATAAATACTACGGGAGGCTCTTGGCTAGTCTTCGAACTGATAATAGGACTAAAATAAGGGAAATTGGAAAAAAATTATCGCCTAACCCTAACCCATGTTACGTTCCGATGTCCGCCACTTGGTTCGCATACTTCGGGAGCACCGTAATTTCTTTAGTTCGGAGCTTCATTTTAGCTGTCTTACAATTATTTAAGTATAATTCTCCAAATCTTTGATTTCGTATTCTAATTACATCCTTACCAGTGCGATCTGGCTTTATGCCTCTTGTCTTGACCTTTTTATTACTTGAAGAATCACTAACTTTCTAGCAGAATATAGTTTGCAGGAACACATCTACTTTGCATTTTAGGCAATAAACTCATAAATATACACATTATCTTAGTTATACACTAACCTGTTGAACATGAATATACTGTCCAATCTTAGCAGGTGGTACCTGAGCTTCAACTATATTTTGTATCAACACACAACTCAAAACGGCCAGAATTATTACCCTGGGAAGATCCATAGTTAGCAGCATACATATATCTACCTAATGAAGTCTGCTACAGGTAGAACCGTCTTGTGACTTACCAATACCTATCTGGTAATATTTACAGAACGCACAATAATTGCAAGTAAGTAAACACTTTTGCGCACAATGCTGTCTAATACAACGTACATAATTTTTTGATTCAATTGAGCATGTCCTATTTGGTATGTGTTAGATTAGAGCGTCGCCACTCTACGACAGAAAAAGTAATTTTCAATGAATGAATTTGGTGAATAGTTTGTGCTATGTAGCCATTCCGATTCTCACTCAATCAACTGAACGCTTATTTTGAAATAAAATAAAAACGCAGACAACTTTATTAAAAAACATCCAACTAGAACAATAATAAATTAAAAACATTACAATCTCAATGTCAGGTAAACGATACATATATATACTAAGCCCACTTTTTCTGATCAAAAGTTCATGATTTGACCGAAAACCAAAGCAAATCCGGCACCCATTTCTATTGCATTTGGTTCAAACGTCGTTCTGCAAATGAATTTATGGACGTATTTAACTCTTCATTCTTTTGCATCTGTTATACCTCCATTAGTGATGCTGAATGTAGCTTCTGATTCTGGCATATCAGGACTGAAATAGAACAAGTACAGCTCATGGTAGGTACAATCAGTTCAAAAATAGCATAAGATCACCATCTTGGAATTTGAACCCACTGCACTGTGTATGATAATCAGTAGTGCGATGGCGATCCTGTTACGAAGGATAAAGCAAACGTATATTTACGTATAGACAAAGACATACAAAGTTTATGAATCACAGGACGTATGCCATAACTATAAAGCATTATGAATAGGATTTCGGTGATAGATATACTCTATCTCTATCGACTTTTAGTGCCATTAAATTTTAACTTACATTACATGTACCATATAAATTATTTCGACCTTATAAATACTTTTTAAAGTTATTCAACAAACCTGTCAAATATCTTAGCAATCCTATTCTCTCCTCTTCCTTTCCTCAGAGATATTCTTGTAGTTGAAGCATGAGCTAAGATGTGACCACCTATTGGTTTCTTAGGATCAGCCTGAAAACTGAAAAAACAGACGATATAGAATACTTTTGGTCGCTTTTCAGATACGTTGAATATGGATATGTTCGTATTGAGTAATTGCATATAAATGAGAAAAAGCTTAACTTTTTTTTAAATGTTATCACCGGTTAAATCAGCCATTTATATACTGTCTGTCAGACTCCAGCCATGAATATGAGGTATCAAAAATTAAACGTTAGTGAAAAAAATGCCACAATCGGCAGAATGAGGAGAGTAATATTACTACGGAAAGCGCAACTGATCTTTTTTACCTACTTTTTCAATTCTTTTATCACTGTAATAATGACGTTTTCAGAATTACATATAAATATTTGACCATTATGTCACGAAAAATTTTCTTTGAAATTATAAACATTCATCGGAGATAATTTTGCCTGTTTGAAAGTAATGTAATATTGGTCTCCTATATTTCTCGCAGTATTCGATTGGTGAGATAACTTGTTTTTATTAAACTACAAACAAACGTTACGTCAGTAAATATCGTTACCTCATTGCGGCACCGGGATCAGCTGTCATTTGATTTGTAACAAACACGGCAACATTGTATTCTAAAAAAAATAAGAAGACGTGTCAATGTCACTCTAATTAAAAATAATATTAGTTCGGTAGAATAGTGTGCATAGGCCACATAAAAATCGAATTAAAAGACTAACTATACCAGGCATATACAGAGACGCAACATCTGTATTTTGTGGCTGTTTTATTTTTAAATAGCAAAGATATAACAGACGGGGTCTGGCATCGTTGTCTATTTATCAAATACAAATACACTGCTGCGTCACTCAAAACTCTGGAATTGTACTACCAATCAAAACCACGATCAAGAAATTTTACAATTAAGTACACCACATTCGGTGATGTAAAAATAGCGACGAAAGCGACGAAGTTATCAGGGTGGGCAGACCACCGATTTCATCTTACCTTCAGATATTTTTTGCAATCTCGATAACATTTGAGCCAACTTTTGTTGTCGATCTGCAAGCTCTCCTCTACCACTAAAATCGACACGAAATAGGGCCATGATGGAGTCCACGATCTATAAAAAAGATTGAAATTTACATAGGAAAAGCTAGTGTCTAGTTTACGTAATATATTTCTCGGTTGCTGTCCATGGATTTCTTCGTTTTTTCAAAAAAATCTATACCAGCAATTTGAAAATTCCAGCTTCTTCATGAAATTTTGCGGCAACGTGGTCAAGGAGTTCCATCTGATGCTCACCTGTAAGAAAAAGTGGTCATTGAAGAGCCAGTCAATCAAATCTATAAATATAAACTTTAAAAGGAAAATGTCAGGAACATGGGCAGGCTTGCACGTAATTTACAGATTTACGGAATTACGGAATTATTTCGAGTTGCGGAAGGGAAGTTACGAATTACGTAAAGTCGTAATTATTGGTCGAGCACTTTCGCGATTGAAACGAGCTCTTTTCAAAGCAGTCAATTCCGTCGATTGTAAAAAGTGAAAGTTTAAAAAGTAGAAGAAGTTATAGCTTCGGTATTTGCAGCCGTTTTTCTCACTTTTCTCTCTCTTGCCAATACGTCACCGTGATAATTAATGTCGCGCTTATCAAACAGCAATATGACGACGGAAGAGAAATTGCGTAATGAACCAACGCAACTTCGTCTTTTCGGCATCGGTAAAGCGATTGAGACGGCAGAGAAACAACAATATGACGGAATTTCCCGCGATCCGGTAAAAATCCTTTGCGGACCGTTGACGGTCCGCGGACCGGCGGTTGGGAAGCACTGTTTTAGAATACCTAAATCGAATCCAGAATCCTATTCTATTTTTATAGTTATCGTATTTAAATAGTGGTATTTCTCCACCACAATGATTGAAATTAAAAAAAAAAGCTAAATTGTAGCCTAAATGTTTAATGTATAACTATCTTTATGCAGTATTTAATTGAAAATGTCCTGATCATTGGATTATATTTAACCAAGGCAACGAGATTTAAGAATTTCGACGATCGTTTTTTTTTGTTTTTAACAGTTCAATATTCTCAATTTAACTACTATCAAATATCAAGTATGAGCCAGTGTGTTTATTCTGTGCGAGAACCATTTTCAATTACAAAACCTTGATGTTCTGTTACCGGTTTTATCGTTTTATATCAGTCCGGACTTGTCCTTGCTCAATATATTTTCCACAATGCCTCGCAATATTTCGGCCAAATATGATTAACTGTCTTTACCAAATGCGGCAACTTATTTTGATTCTTGAAAACCACCGACACTCGACCAAATTTGTGTCAATCTTGGCCGATAGGATCGTCGACTTGAGTTAGAAAAATAAGTTAATTTTTTCGTGCGTGCAAAACAAATGTCACAATATGCATTTTTTTGCGATAGAAATTTGTATTTTCGGAAAAGCCATATCATATAAGTACGGTATTTAAATTATGCGCAAATAATTAATATTTGATCTAAATTTGTTGCAAATAATGTTACAACATTTAGGCCGCGACAGGATTTAATGTAAAATGAAGCATGGTAATCGGAATAACGTCAATAAGTCGGCCTCAGTAATTATTATAAAATGCTGACTAGGTAGTAAAGTCGAATAATGTTAAAAACGGTGCAATAACAAGTCTTCGTCGCGAGGCAAGAGCAATTATAATCAAACGAGAGAATACGCTCGTCATGGCATTGATAAATTGGAAACCCGACATTTTTTTGAATACGATTTTAAAAAAGTCAACTATCGTTTCATAAATATCCGTATACCAGTGTCGGTAATGATAAAATTGATCGCATAAAATTGGGACGGTTAATTTGCGAAGGTGATAAAGGAAATCAAAGCTAGCACAAAAGATAACAATCAGAATAAAATTAATTTGAATTCACTCTTGTCTTAACATCTGTCACCGGCGTGTAGTACTGCCAGGAATATGAAAACCCAAACTCGATGTTCCAATCGAAAATGAAGTGGATTCAATTGGTTGTTATGATAGGTTTAAATGTGTGAAAAAATATCGCAATTACGGGGTCATTACGTAATCGATTTGGCCGTAATTACGGAATTGATTTTTGTCAATTACGTGCAAGCCTAAACATGGCATTGGCACGCAAGTATGTTGGAAATTTTTTACATTATTTTATGAATCTATACTGCTACCGTTTTTTCCCCGAAAATAAGACCTAGCCTGAATTTAAAAAATGATTTCAATATAAGCCCTCCCCCTTGAATAAGACCTAGTCAACATCGCGATTTTTTTTACCTATAGTCAATAGCAAGAAATCTATGTTTTGCAGTTATTTTAAATAAAAACGTGTTATTTATAAGTAAATGGATATCGGTTTTCATAATTCGTAATTCTCTACTTTGTAATTTTGTTTTTGATAAATGAAAATATAAGACCTCTCCCGAAAATAGGCCCCCAGTGTTATTTTTCAGAAGAATGATAAATTTACAAGAGCGATAAATCGGAACAAATATCACTGCCGAACAAACCTTGGTTTCACACGCGAATCAAATCATATCGGACATGTCCTACTCGCCGAAAGATTCATAATGTAATGAAAATAAATACATACTTGTGTAAGCCCTAGCATACAAGACGTTGTCCAAGACAGCAGCTTGATCCAGGTTAAAACGATCAGCAATAGGTCGAAGTCTATCAGGACGAAATGTATTTTCCGTGTCGATGAAAACAACTTTTCCTCCTGTGTATCCCATCGCTCCTGGCATTTGTGTTGTAACTAAAAATAAGAAATATGTAATAATAGTCGGGCATTAAACACTAATAAATAAATATGCGAATGACCAGTGCAGGCGAACTGATCCAATATACAAAATAAGTGAATAAGCAAATTAGATTTTATATAAAACGGACTGGACATACCACACAGTGTATGTGAAAGTTGTGTTTTTCCTGTGCGAAATTCTCCAAAAACTTCAGTAATGGCCATACTCTCTACACCTCCTCCTAGAAGTTTGCTGAATAAAAAAAAAAATTAATACATAGATAACGCCGGCTTCAGGCATAATTGTATGTTGTACTGGTGACGAGACTTTTTAGACTAAATTTCGGTGATTGTCACAAACCTTCAACTACCAATAATTATAATAAGGTGTGTTATTGTTTCACGGTAATACTGATCAGAGGATAAATATTATCTGAACTTGCTTTCATATGGGCTAATGCCTACATACAACACAGTGGCGTAGCCGGAAATCTTCAAAGGGGGGCTTCTGAAATTACCATTTTCTGAGTTTGATCGAAACAGCTAGCGAGTCCGGAGAACGTGTGTTTTCGTGAGTCCTGAGGGGTTTAAGCGTTGTATGATACAGAAAGATGATTTTATTTTATTTTAATTTCAAAGGGAGGCAAAACCAATCCATGGCTACGCCCCTGCATAACATATAGTTAATAAATAACTTTGAGACATAAGTACACTTACTCTAAGTCTTCGCTTCCAGTTGAAATCTTGAAGCATTGCTTTCTCTTCATGCTGAAGTTGAGAGCAGACATAAACCCAGAATCCTAAATTTCGTAAATATTTTGCGCTACCAAAATTATATAAACCAGCCGGGGATGATATCACCAGATTACGCCTGATCTATATTTCGAATGTATATTATCGGCTTCGATGTGATATTTGAATATTGTAATGAAACAAGAAAAAAAAATTGCGAGAAATTCAAACTACAGACTTGAATATTCACGCAAATTGTAACCAATGAAATTAGAAATTTTTTCGATTCACTGCCGTCTGTGTCAAAGCACTTTATCGTAATATGGCGCGTAAACAGTGTGCCAAACATGACCTGGTGATACGCGCCAGCTGGACAAATAACAATAAAACCTCTCATCTACAATTGCCATCTTTGAAGCCGCCTCCTTGATTTTTTCAACTTTTGCTTCGGAAATTCCTTTGATGTTGGAAAGGGCCTTTTTCGTAGTCATTTGAACGCCTTTTATTGTGCATATTCCCGCTGTTTTGAGCTTTTTCAAATCTGCCGCATTCTGAAGTTCAATAAAACGAAGATCAAACTGAGCGTTTAATTGCCATATATTATGTAGTATTAAATGATTTTGGAAAAACTAATGGTGTTTAATATGCAAATGACATTACATTGAATCTGGGAATTAGGGAACATGCAAAAATACTGCATCTGAAACGAATACCTGTTCCCATACCCGACATATACAGATAACCGGACAAGATTAAAATGTGTTTTCCCGTTTCGTTTTCCCGGACTAAATACGGAAATCATATTATATAGCTCTGATATTTTCGAAAATAACGGGAGCTGTAATAGCCTCAAATAGACATAAATGAGTGTTGAATTCCAGCGTAAATAACGACTAATTTGAATCGATTGGGGTAAATGTTGAAAATAATTGAAACGTCCTGAACATGGCAAAAGTTAGATCTTCGTTATCAGGCTTGAAAAATATAAAAAGAGTTAAAAAACAAGATTGTCATTTTTTAAAATTCCGTTTCAAATGTTTATCAACTTACGATGCCTTGATCCTGTAGCATATCAATATCTTGGAATGTAGCTTCCTGTAATTAAAATTGGACTTGTTAATTGATCGGAAATTGCGATGCCGTACAAGCTATGATGGTAATTGATCTTACATTTGGAATTAGATGGAATGAATATTACTTTTGGAAATGTGTATAACCAAACTTGTCTAGCTTAGTTTACCCAGACTACTTTACTTCAGATGGTTTGGTAGGATGTCAGTCAGTCAGTAGTTTATTTTATCACATACCAAAAGTACACAATGGACAAACATAGATACGAAGGATATAAAAAAATACGTTTCAGCGTGAAGGGAGACGCGATAAACCAGTGATGGTTATCGAGCAGCGTCACATACAAGGGAGTGAGTCTAAAATTAAATCATACAGAAAAATAAAAAAGGCAAACATAAGATACTAACAAAAGTCGTAAATAATAAGACACAGTGATGGATGGATAAAATTCTTTAAAAGAATTTATGTATTAGATTGAGTTACGCTCGTAGCGTCAATTTCATTTTACTTATGGGGATACTGCTTTTGAACTGCACAGATTTCCTATGACATGAAATGCGGAAAATATTGTATTTCGAACCAAACCTACCGGCACTTCTGCCCCTATCTTATAACTTACCTCTCCATCACTGAAGTCTTCTGCATTCGAAGCTACTACTTTTTGTTGTTGCATCGCGACGTTAATATTTATAATAAAGTGCAAATGCTTTATGAAGAATAGTAGAAAAACTATGGGTGAATGACAAAGCGAATATTCAGACCAGGAGGAGCGGAAAAGCGACGAAGTCGTCTGGTGACACTAGTTGCCAGAATAAATTTTGAAATGAATTACTTGCATTCAAAATGACGGACTCACAATGTCTAACAAATCATGCATTTTATGTATAACTATTTCTTTTTCTAACAATTATAAAAATCTTTTCATTTAAAAATAGAAAAGAAATAAAAATATAGTCCAGTATTAATCTTCAAAATTCTGATATCATTAATATAGATGCTCCAGTTGGCGCCATGGGGTTTAACAATTGTGGTGGTCTGTGTTTGCAACATTGAACAAATTCTCCACATGTTTTGTATTGATATTCTATGATTTTTACGATATAAATAAACTAAATTTTAGAATTTACTTTTAAAAAATATTTAAATGAGAAAACTGATTTAGGATGAATCGTTTTTATTGTTATTTTCAACCATGCTATTGCAATTACCACGCACGGTTTATTGTGGGACTCTACGCACTTCAGAAAAGAAACGAGCTGCCGAATTTGTTTTTCGACTTGTTCCTCATTGCGACTTCGTTTCTTCATTCCCGAATTTATTGATTGTATGTGTGCACTGATGAACAGCCCTGTCAATTGATTTCCTTCCGCCGTTGGGCGATAAATACGTTTCTGGATTATTTTCATAGCCTAAATCAGAAAGACAGTCAAAATCAACACGTCGGCCAAACGCTCAACACCTGTTTTTGAAGAGCCCACTAATAAGCGTCAAAAAGTCATGGCATCCCATACTGGGGGACGAGGGGGAGTGGGCCGCGTCGAAAAAAAGTTGGAAGCAAGTATTCAAAATGGAAATTACTATGAAGCTCATCAGATGTACAGAACTCTTTTTTCCAGGTGATTGCGGTTTTATTTTTAAATTCTCAAACGCAGTGTTTTTCAGTTATTATATCTGTAGTCTATATTCAGATATCGTAGTATTAGGTTACAGGGTTTTAACTATTTTTGGCAGACCCTGCAGACAAAACGGTACCGGTATATGAATTCATCTAACAGTCTAACATTCTAACTCAGAATTTAGACAAATGTTTTTTCAGTTTTTATTCTTCTCTATCTTTCAGTATTTGTTTTACTTTTATTTTCGCTACATGTTATAAAACATTTCATGCATTATATTACATCACAAGTGTCGAAATCAAGATATTGAGGTTACTACGACGTCACAATCACGTCATAGAGCTTGCCAAATATTCGTACGATCGCCCGAAATGGCATCGGCGCCGACGATAAAGAACTGACTAACATTAGCGATCTCTCTCCAATCGGGATCGTTGCGACGAGAAAACGAGACAAATGGCTGTTCGATTTCGGGTTCTCGTCTGCGCGTCTTGGATGACAGTTCACCTAGTTTGAAGGGATCTATTACGTCACTGTGACGTCAAAATGACGTAATTTTTCAGTGAGGTAGTCAGGTGGGGGTTAGATTGGCATATGCAAAAATTGTTGAGCCAGGTCAACTAGAAGTGCATGTGGTATTAAACTATACCAGACCCGATATTGATATCGAAAAATTGTAATTCTTAGAAAGTATAATTATCATACCTATTTTTCAGATATATGGCGCAAAACAGGCATAAAGAAGTTCAGAATTTAATGCAAGCTGGGGCTTTTTTGTTCTTCTCGAAGAATGAGGTAAAGAAAAACATTATTATCATTGTCAAAATCACTTTTATGCCATTCAGGCTATCAGAAGTATGTCAAAGTGTGACGAAGCATTCTTGTTGCGGTTCAATAATGTTTGTCGTTTATGACTGTTTTTTAAATTTACAGAGTGGCAGTGGAGTTGATTTATCCTTGCTTCTATTAGATTCGTTGGAATCCGCTAAAGCTCCAGTGACTGAAGAGCTGATTGGTAATTATTATCACATATCGTTTATTTAGTTTGACAGAACAGAAAATTATTCGGGTATAGGCATCTTTACTTGGAGCTGTGTCGTGGGTTATAGCTAGTTTGATTCCATGTTTTATTTTACTCGAGGATTTGTAAATTACCCGAGATTTATTTCAATCAGGCGCTCATTCACGCCTTTTGCTTCTACCAGCAACCAATCATATAATTCAGAAGGACCGGAATCTTTTTGAAATCTTTGCAATTCAGCATTTTTTACATATACACCTTGGGTGGAGTGGGGGTTTTGGGATTTGAACTATAGATATGTCATCATAATTCTTTGAACACAAGAAAATGCAATTTGTAAAGGTATTTTTATTTATTACTGAAAGTGATGTGCTATATTAGTTAACAAACTTCTCGTTTTGCAGTAACAATCGGGAATCTTCACAAGAACATTGGTGTATCTCATCCACAGTTATCAAATTTTGAAGTGAAAGCGATTACATGGTCAACACATACTGATGGTGTTCCTAAAACAGGCCATGCAAAAATAAGGCATGCGTTTGCTCATAATCTATGGAAAGGTAATTCGTATTTTTTACATATATTGTTAATGTAGTATTGACCAAAAATGTTCCTAGTATTTTGTCAACTGCCATTTTTATTACATAGCTCATACCGCATCAGTAATACTTGCAACCATACTTTATAATGCTATTCTTTCTGTTATACCCCACCTCTGATTACTCCACTTTTGTTTGCTCGTTCGAATTTTGTGGGGGATAAATATGTGCGAAAAGGTGGTTCAAGTAATCTTCGGTTACGGTTTACGTCTTCCTCCACCATCAAGTCCATGCATCTGAAAACAAACAACTGAATACCTAACCCCCTTACCCGAAATGGACTGGTAACTGGACATGAAGCCATGGTTCACCCTATGATTAAGCCGTCTAATTCCTTACCTTTCCACCAGGATAAATATGTGAATCCTAACTTCTAGCTGAAGGCATGATATATTTCTTTATGGAAACTTGTGTATAAAATAGTATTATTACAACCTTTTTCTTTACTCTAGTTTTTAGTAAGTAATCTTCCGTTCAATACTGAGTAAGAAAATCTATTTTTATTTCTATTTATAGAAAAATTGTATGGCGAAGCCAGACAGCATTTCTTATATTCAAATGATGGAGTAGGATCTGGTGAAATGTTAGTTGAATTCTCAGTCCAGCATGGGAAGAAAGAGGAAGATGATCTTTTCATAGCACAATTTGTTTTACAGTGAGATATAATGTATTTTACTTGTTTTTTACTCAAATTTTAATTTTTCGCTCAAGCTAAATTTATTTCAAAATGAAAACGATTATTCTCCTTCTTTATTAAAAGTTATATTTAAAACAGGTTATTGTGCATTCAAGCGAAACAACCAGCTAGTGATGCGTTTAATACATACACAGAGAAACATCCGAGATGTGGAAAGAAATGGCCATTCACGATTCCTCTTCTTAATTTCTTATTTTTTCTTCTCTCAGCTGTTGAAACGTAAGTCGTTAGTTGTTGTTCGTAGTTTCACATTGGTTCATATTTCAGCAGCTGTAGCTTGAGTTAGCAGATATTAATGAATAATTTAATTATTAAATAATTGCCTAATTAAATAATTTAGTAACCGTTAGGCGTTAGCCTACTATCAGTATTTTTGCATTCCATATACAACTATTCAATAAGTACAGAAGTCAGAGTACAAGTTGCAAGTATCACAAGCAAATGTTCAGTTAAATATTGAATCACAAATGCAAAGATAAGTTTTTATTATTAGTAGGACGGTTGATGACGAGCTTAAAAATAGGCTAAGGGAGGAATGTGTCAAAAAAGGTTGACAACCGCTATCATAACCTGTTGAACAGATTACTCATACCTTTAGACTTTATTAGACGAAAAATTTTCTGTATTGGGTTTCTATGAATTTTTATCCGTATATTTTTACAGTCAGAAGCTGGTTACATTCACTACTCTTTGTGACAAATATCAAACATCACTGAACAGAGATCCCACTTATTTTCAGGTTTGTTTTAATTTTGTCCAAATTTAATATGAATGCTCGTAGCCTCATTCTAATATTCTTTATTGTTCTGTTTACGTTTCAGTATTTAGAAAGGATAGGGGAGAATTTCTTTGGAGTCAAATTACCTAAGAAGCAGAAAAGACCCCAAGGTTTGATGGGTATGTAGAGTTTTCTTTACAGTTCTTTTAAACTTTGGAACTGGTTCTATCTAGAGCAGAGATGTTCAACCTTAGGCATATGCATATGAGCGCCATTTGGTCTTCTATAAGTAAACAGAATTTTCTTAATTGAAGTTGCCTATTTCCATGCATCTGGATGATCAACTACAAATTTTTTTTTACTCAAACCCTAGAGATAGCTGCACAAGAAGCGATGGTTTGCTATATGATTACCGTGTCTCAGTTATACTCTCAGCTTTAATTAATTTTTGCCAAGGCTTTTCTGGGTATTTCTAGTTTTTGGTTGAAATTCAGACTCGCTATTGCAGGGGGTAAGAAATTCTGAATCATTACTCAGATTCGATTTCAGTACTACTGGAAAATTTCTCTTCCACATCCCATGTAACTGCAACCCATTTTAATATTTTTTATCGGACCCACGAAGTGTACCTATGAATCGTTTTGTTATGTCGTTGACTCGTTCTTTTCTTCTTGTTGTGAAAATCACTTTCTTGTTGTGAAAATCACAACTTCCAAACCAATTGCTTTTAAATTTTCAATGGTTTGAGATCGGATTTATGGCTAGGAGGCTAGTACTTTTATTTATTTTATAAATTTTGGGGGCTCAATGGGATTGTTTATTTGTGCATGATGATGTCATCAAAATTAAAAATTGCTTTCGCGCCTTTCTGCGTTGGTTGCTTTCTTTTTGGTGGTCAGGTGAAGTTGTGAAGACTGCGTACCGGTGGGTGATGGGATAGACCTGGGATTTAACAACATAAATTTTTTGTTTTCAGGTAACCTTTTTCAAGGTCTTATGGATGGAGACAAGGAAGGTGGTGATAATTTATTAAACGGAGGAAGTTCTTCATCAACAAGTACAAAAACTTCTCAACAAGCCATGACTGTTGAAGACTTGGACTAAACTTTTTTCTGTCTCTTGTTGTTTTAATTATCAATAACTTGCTTTTGCTGGATTGAGTTCAGGGTTGTTCATACGCTCGCTATCAATTATTGTTTTTTTGCAGCTCTTCGGAGAGTCCAATGTTTCATTTTGTTTCTAAATGATGTGTATGCGAACAACGCATCACAAGAATATTTTTCCATTAGGACTAGGCAAGTTAGTATTCAGCAATTGAAAAGTACTCAAGGCACAGTTCTTGAAATGCCACCAAGAAATGCCATTCTTCATTGACCCTGATAAATCAAAGAATAGAACTGTGGACCTTGATTCACTATCTCATTTTCACGCTTAACATATTCATTATTGAAATTCACAAGTTATGAAAGATACAAAATGACATCTCATGGTATGAATCTTTATTTCTTCTGAAAGGCTTATGTAAGAGCAACATTTATGTTACTATTGAAATAATAAATTTTATGAAGCTTTTAATTGGGTTGTGTTTAGATTTTATGAATAAATTTGGAGCAAAAGTGTATGTTATTATGTCTATCCCAACATCCAAAGATTTGTTGTAAATGTCCCTCCGTCCACAGTGTTTGAAGTCTTTTTTTTTTTCTGACGTGTTCGACTTCTTTCTCACCACAACCATACTTTCTCACCACAACCATAGTGTATACTTTCCATGAGAAGATTGAATAACATTCGTAATTGCTTCTATGCTATGTGTGCAGTCATGTTTCTGAAAGAGTTTGTAAACTTCTTTTGAATGCTGATAAAAGTTGTCTTAGTTAGAGATATTTTTTGAAGATTTTGTAAAAAGATAATAATTAGGTATAAACTTTTTTGAATATTCTTTTAATCTCTATGACTCCTAGTTAATTCTAGATTAAATCTCGAAAAAAACAGTGTTTCATAAAAGTCCCCAAATCCGAAGTCTCAAGTCTCACTCGGTATTAGGTAACGCAAAGTCTCCTCTTTGATTTTCCATTGATGGTCTCTCCCTTTCCCAACTCTGGTCGAGTTAACATTACGGTTTTTTTCACTCTCCGTTGCAACTGTGGTTGACTTATTTTCTAACAGTTTGATAAGATATATTTGATAGCATTTTCTGGTATTCGTTCAGTCTATATAGTTGATTTTGAAGATGGAATAGAGTTCAAAGTTTGTATGAAAAACTACTCAGGAACTCTAGAACCAGTGCTGAAGTACAAATCCCGTCACTGGCCGTGGTTCGCCATATGAATATTACGTCTTATCGACTTTCCTTTCCCTCGGAATAAATATGTAAATCCTATCCTGGGCTACAACATGAGTGCGTTTTGGAGAGGAGGCATTTATCAGAGTATTCTTTATATGATACAATAATGCGAAATACTGTTACTTTTTTTTGATTCCTCAAATTACAGTACCTTTTCTCGCTATTGGCTATCAAGTATAACATACAAAGTTAGAAATTAATTCTTTTCACAGTGATTGCCAGATTAGAAATAGCAGCAGTGAAAATTATAAAACTGATAAAGGAACTTAGCATACAATGACAGTCTTTTTCATGACTACTAACATTCCAGAAAAATCTTGATGCCACACGGATAAAAATAACATACTCTTCAGCCCAGCTGATTTGAAGGTGCTGAAATTATTCAACAAATGGAAGATATAAAAAGAATTAAAAATAGTCAGAAGCGAGGTCTTGATCGTTTACATGATTTGATGTTGCTAGTTCATAAAATGGCACATTTGGTATGATGGTAGATTAGGTTGAGGTCTTATTAAACAAAACATTTGTTTTCACATCCTAATTTGGCAAGGTTTATGTATTACTATGCCCACAGATATAGTTTCAGGAAGGATTTATTTGTTTTTTTATGGCCAGCGAAACAAATTTGCTATCATGCTCACTCATAAGTAAAAGAGTCTGGGGTTAGGTTGATAGTACAATCGTCAATTTCACACAATTTGAATAAACTAAGAAAAAGTATTTATAATAAAATAGATTTCGTAAATCCTAGAAAACTATCAGCAAAGTTATGGCCAGTCAATACATAGCTACACAGAAAGAATATTAATTCATTTGCAGCAGTGGTTTTTAAACATGTCATAACCCTGGCCCAGATCTCATTCGAGGCATGTTGGCTGTGAATGATTACCAGTGGAAGTTCTAATCATATATATATATATATATGCCTACCGAAACTGAGTCAAAAAATATTTATGGTAGACCTCTGAAAATCTGAAAAAAAACAATTATGAGGCACCTTATGTCTTTGCTCCAATCAAAGGGTTACCCAAGGAGCAACATCTACTGTGATATATATTTATCCAACATGATTGAAAACAAACAATTTTTTTGCATATTAATTGTACTGAATTATAATCTCAACAGCAGAAGATTAGCTAGTGGAATGGAACACATTATCTAAATTCAGGTTTCAGCGTCCATATTTTTTCATTTGTGTCTCTGGAATCTTCTGAAGTGCAAAGTTCTTTCAATATTGATTTGAAAACAGCAGCATGTTCTGGATCTACTCTATCACCAAAATATGACATTATTTCTGATGTTCTTGCTTGACCATCAACCTAAACAAAAAACAGTTAACATTGGAGAGGTAATTCCTAATTAGAGAAATATATCTTAGCAAGTTGCATGAGTATTATTTATGTATGATAACAAACCAAATTAACCCATACACATATTTTAAGGCCAAATGCATGGTCCTGACAAACTTACAACATGAAATATAAATGTATCCTACCTCACACTGGAATGCAATAACATTTCTTAAATCGTCCAGAATTTCATCATGCTCTGTTGGATTCTGAGTACAGCCATCCAAACCTAAATATACAGATAGACTGTTAGAAATTTTATCGACAAACCAAAAATTTGACTGGTATCCAACCATGAACTGTAAAAGATGTGCTATATTCACGTGCCATGTATAAGCGAGATACATAAAAAAAGTGAATCATAATTAAACGCCTGAGAGTTGTGTAACCAAATTTCAAAATTATATTTAAATACCACTGCTGAAAGCATAGCTGCCAACTACAAATAAAATGGAGCAATACCTAATACAACAATAGCAACAACAATTACACCCACTCATTTATCAGCAAAATTTCTTTATTATGAACGAACTTGTATTTGGTATTTTACGGCAACAACTTGAGCTTTAGATAACTATGGTTAATGAACGACTGAACCATGATGCTAAGGTATGCTCAGAAAAATAAAGAATATGGAGCTCCCATAAAGCCTATGTAACCAGTGGGTACAAACAGATAACGAATTTGTGTATAAACCAATTGATTTTTGAAAATACCTCCGGATGTTTGAGAAATAGTGAATCCAAACATCTCGTTCTCCTCATTTTGTTGAGCAGTATCAAATGCTTCTTGTTTGTGAATTTCATCATGATTTCGTCTTCTCATCGATAGTAATAGTTGAGAAGCAGATAAAGGAGCAGGAGAATTACTTTTGCTTGAACCTGATTCACTTTCGGAATCTGATTTATCTACAAAGATTTTTTTTTTATAAAAGTATTTTGTAATTTTTTTTAGTATATTGTGTAAGAGAATAATTCCCCAATAAAAAGATGACTAACAACCATCTATATTTTACAGAGCTTTTGTCATAAACCAAATCAGTCATGCATGGAATGCTAAAACCGAAATAATCTATCCAAAAATCGTGATTGTGGACTTTTATTTATATATACCCATATATTATAAATATATATCCATATATACCAGTCCCTTTATACAAATTGATGTATGAAGTAGGCAAACAAAATTAGTTACCTCATTATTGGTAAATACACTTCTGGAGCGCCCTAGTTTCTATATTGATTTGACATGTTGATTCTAACCTTAAATAAAAATCTTACCATCTTTTGACTCAGGTTTGATGTGAGAAGCTTTGAATATTTTATTTTTTTCTTTCTCGAGTTTGACAACAGAACTGTCATCTTTTTCCATCTTTCTTTTAGTCGTTGAAGATGGCTTCTTACCAAATCTCAACCTGAAAAAAAAAAGTAGTTTGCTCATTGTAGGGTATTTCATTGTGGTTGTTTAATCTTTTAAAATAAATCGAAATTGAATGATAAGCTAAAATTCACATCACAAAATTTGATATATATCAAATTCAAACAAAGAATGGAATATTGTTGTTCAAGTCAGCTTATTATTTAATACTAACACCTTTTTCAAATATCAATAACTCCCAAATTCATAATAAAATCTTACTTTGTGGTATTAGGTGATTGTCTTCCAGTAGGAAACTGATATTGCCTTCTTGATAAACGAAGATTTCTCACAGATTCTTTTGCCACTCTGTAACAGAAAAATTACTTTTATTCGTCACAGAGGAATGACTTTTAAATACCTAAATAGATAAAGTTACAGAAAAATCGTGAATTTTACTACATAGTCATAGATGGATACTATGAAAATTAAATATTAAAAGTTATGGAAAAAGGCAGTAATCCCAAGTATTCGAAATTCTAAAACTTGAATCTTTGAATATTCCTACCTTTCAGCTTCCACTTCAATCAAAGCGAAATCTGGATGAGCACTATCCATTATTGTATTGTGTTGTAATGCACTGTGTACACCTAATTAAATGAAAGCAAAATAAGGTCAAAGGTTAGGAATTTCATTGCACATTTCATGTAAGTTATTATAGATTCCTGCTATTTCAAAAGACACTCTGAAAACAGTGCTCCAAATGAGAAGCCACTGATCTTCAGGTTAATAAACTGGGTACAAAATGAAGAACAAGAGGTATTCTGATTGTCAGCTCCTTGCATATCAGTGACTGGTTTGGAGTGAATATGTATGAATTCACCCGCCACAAAAACGTCTGTTTTGGTAGAACAGGGATCTTCTTGAGCAATGTATTATCGTGCAAACTCATTGTAATGCCGTATTTAAAGATGCAAATTGTTCCAAAAATGGTAACTCCTTACTTAATAAGTCTGCTGGCCCCCAGACTTGGTAGGCTATATGGTATGATGTGAATGAATAGAGACACCTCATGAAAAACTATATTGTCATCAAAGTGTTTCTGCTATTATCAGTGGCGTATCTAAATAAATAGCGCCCATAGCAAAACTTGAAAATGAGCCCCCTTGATCGTCGACCGACAATGTTTAACGACAGTTGTTAACTCGAGATGCTTGTATGTTATTATTTTATTGAAACATTTTTCGATGAAAATTTTTCGCTCTTTTTGCGCCACAAACCAAACAGTGCCCACATCACGAGCCATGTCTGCCATACCGTAGACACGCCACTGACGATTATTACATGAAGTGTAGGGCATGTTTTTTACTACAGACCTCCATATACATTAATTTAATTTACATCTTACCTGCCCTCTTAAACAATCTTCGGAGAACATAATCATCTGTTGCTTTTTTACTTTTTTCTTCAATAACTTCGGCAGAATCATTATTTGATTTGAATTGTTCTACTGCTGTAACATTGTTCACTATTTCCCCGTCCACTTCTGTTAACAAAATGTCAAGGCAGAGATATTATAAATGATAGTACTGCTGATAAAAGTTGAAGTCTGTAGATTTAGGTTGGGTCATATTTCCAGTATTCATTTAGTCAAAAATTGATTGCAGGAGTCAAAATTTTCCACCGGCATCTCACCCACGTTGAAATAAATTGAGTAGACAAAGTTAAAATGAAACGATCTCAGTCCTCCTAAAAAATAATGGCCCCTTACACATCGTTAAATACCAGTGGATGATTTATTCAAATCTAATAAAAATAATCCAAAACTGGGGTCAAAGTGTAAAAATCCTAAATTTCTTGAACTACACCGATTTATCGTCTTAATTAAGAATTATTCACCATAAAACCATACTAACCTGCTTTCTTTCTCTTCCTTTTATTTTTTCTTGACTTTTTATTTTCTTTTGTCATAATATCAAGTTCCTCAGCCCTTTTCTTTTCTTCAAACTTTAATTTTGCTTTCATCAACGATTCTTTGAAACTAGGAGTTGTTTTTCCATTTCTATTTTCAGAAATTTCTCCATCTTTCATTGCATCTTTTAAATCATCTGTTTTTATATCTTCTTCAAGAGGCAAAGTTGTGATTTTACCTGTTTCTTCGGAATAAATTCCAAAATTAGTCGATTTTGCATTTGAATAATCAGAGGTAATGGCAGGTTTTTGAGGTAGTATAGAAATCATGTCTTGTTTCGGTTCTTTGTCGAGTTTCGTTTGATCCGCTAATTTTGATTCTGGTTTGCTTTTTCCTGATGTAATAGCATATTTTGTTTTCGAATTCACCATGATCATTAATTGGTTATTTTCTTGTTTTTGCAACATCTTTTTCTTCTTTGGAAGAACTTCTGAACCAGTTCCAGCAAAAATAGCAGCAGTTTCTGTCTTGCAATTTGCAGTTTCGCCATCTGAAATGAAGATTTTTAATATGGAACAAATGATGGATTGTGCAAATATAGATTAAAAGGTACACTAAATAGTGCTCCCGAAGTATTCGTACCAAGATGGCGCACAACCCGAACATAGTATGTGTACCAGGTTAGGGTTTTTTAGGCTGTGCGTCATCTTGGTACGAATACTTCCAGAGCGCCCACTAAATACCAAAGAGAAAAAATTTAAATATACCTAACTACTTATCTTCCACCTTTGATTTTATCCTTTTATGTGTTTCTGTATCCATATAATGCAAGAGTACTCTAGCAAAAGTGACCAAATATATATTGCCAAATTTCTTATTTGGACCAAAATGAGAGCAAAAAATTGTTTTCCGTTGATACATTGTAGTTAATATTACCTTTTTTCTTATCACTTTTCTCCTCGTCTCCGTAATCTTTTAAAAGAAATAATTCATGCAGATCATTTGATTTAAAAAATCTTCTTTGTAATGGATCTTTCAAAATACGATTCGACAGAAATTGTTTGAAAATTTGCCTGCAAAATAATAATTTTTTTCAATTTCAAAATCAAAACTCCAAATTACAATAAAACATTCATTAATATAAGGACTAAAATTAGGCAGAAATACAAGTGAAAGTATGTTATTGAAATCATTGAAAGTACTCTGAGATTTAAGGGTATAATGATATGCATTGTACAACTTTTTATGTTGGAAGTTATTCTCTCAAGATCATAACCCCCGTCCCAATGTAGTTTATTTGTATTACTTCAATTGGAAGAGGCATTGTATCATCATATGTGCAAGAAATTGCTAGATTTCCAATGTTAGAAAATGATAAGATATTCCCCAACACATTTCAAACACATTCTTTTATTTAGAATGTTGAGATGGCTAAATTCATTAAAAAGGTTGAGAGTATTAATCAAAACTGTTTTTCACAGCGTTGTTCACAGAGAACCAATTTACCTATGATATATTTTTTCTTCTATTGTTCCCGATGTTAAAAGTCGATAAATCGTTACATCACGTTTTTGTCCGATGCGCCATGCTCGTTCTTGTGCTTGAGCATCTGTGCTGGGGTTCCAGTCAGGGTCAAAGATCACGACCCTATTTGCCCCAGTGAGATTGACCCCCAACCCACCCACTCTGGTTGTGAGCAGAAATACAAATAGTGAAGGGTCCTGGAACAATGATAAATTTTGGTTAAAATTGCTTGCCAGTCATTAACAGTCCCTTCTACCATCACATTAAAAATATCCCCCACAGAAAAATGACAAACAACCAGTTATATTTCACACAGCTTTTGTCATAAACTGAATCAATGCAATACATGGAGTGCTAAAGCAAACTTACTTACTTTGTTGAACCTGCTTACAAGTGGTTGTCTGGATGATACAGGTGTTCCACCATGCATTGTAAAATATCTGTATCCCTTCGATGAAACAAATATTTCTAGGACATCCAGCATCTGTGTTATAAAAAAAAATCAGTAATTTATAATGCATTAATTAGTAATTATTAATTAATAAAATTCGCTTAAATCATTACTTATTCTGTATAGGAACGATAGGAAGATAGTTGATTTCATATAGGATATGATTTTCATATCTATTCCAAGTGAAGGAATCTAATAAGATGGCTTAATCGTATGACAAACCGTGGTCTCTCGTCCGGATACCAGTCCATGTCGAGTACTGAAATAGTTACTGCGTGCTTTCGTAGGTTTGAATCATGCAGGCGATTATCACATGCGAAAGGATTGCTGGACTGGTTATTCCTTGGTGTGACAGAATAAAGATCCCAGGTTTGAACCCCAGGCCCAAATGAAGTGAAGTGCAATAAAACTGGATGTCAGCCATAAATATTTTGGTCCTTTTCCAAAACCCTTCACATAATATTTCTGTCTGGAACCTTGTCTTGAGCACGAAGATATGAAAACAACCCGTCGAAATTTGATTTGATTACTGTCTGATCAAACTTTCATATATACTATATCAAAATTTATTCAATTTACAGCGAATTCATTCATACTCACTGCTTTACTTTGAGTGAACAACAATACTTTATGTCCCTGCTTCTTCCATATTTTAAGTAACGAAGCTATGACCAACATTTTCCCAGATCTTTTATAAAATCCGAAGCTACGTTCATCTTCAGGATTTGGTGTGGCTTCACCAACCATGATCTTAGGACCTCCTGTATATAAGTCTGGGTGATTGCAAATTTTACGAAGTTGAATCAACCCTGCGAATACCTAGAAAAAAAGAGTTAATTGAAATAAGATGATACGAAATTATTCATGATCAGACCTAGTCACTGCTGGCTGACTGGCACAAACTTGTATATTACTACAAAATGACTATTTTTGAAATCTTTCAAATTCTTCTGAATGTTTCAGTGAAAAAGTTACCTG
Source organism: Styela clava (assembly GCF_013122585.1). Classification (NCBI taxonomy): domain Eukaryota; kingdom Metazoa; phylum Chordata; class Ascidiacea; order Stolidobranchia; family Styelidae; genus Styela; species Styela clava. Next base: position 11,968,337 of record NW_024102835.1, on the reverse strand, counting down.
AAAAATTCCTGTATTTATGGTACAATCAAGAATGGCCAAATCTATTAATTTACTACAAACTAATATTTACGTTAAGTACATTTGAAAAAAAAAATATGCAAGAGAGAATATGCGAAGAATTGTTTAGAGAGAAGGTTTCAAACATCTAATGAACATAGTAATACAAGGTGTCCATAAAGTCCCTTTGCAATTTCAATTTTGTTATGAAATCAGTTCTCAATATAACCAGGTCTGTTGTTTCGAATCAGTAATTGTTTACGTATTTTTACTTCATTTAATACATCTGTGTCATACATTTGATGTCATTTGTGCGGTGATAGCAGATTTGCACCCGTAAACTGCACACATGCACGTTTGCACCTGCATACTTTTGCACCCATATATTTCCACCCATTTTAGCACCCTCATATAGATTGCACCCGCTGACATTTGCACCCAGGACGTTTGAACCATTTGTGAGCATTTGTCATAAAAATATGAGCCAAAATATTTTATGTCTTATACATTAGATGCTTCAAAAAAACGTGAACTTTACCTTCATTTCTCTTGTCAGTATAGAATGCACGGCATCGGAGTCTAAATATTTTTTATAAACTTCGATCTGATGTTCACTCAATCTACAGAACAACACTTGTTCGTTCTTTGACGGCAAATCAATAGCAACTTGCACATCACGTTTCATTCGACGTAACAAATACGGTGAAATTGTATCTCGTAATTTGCAAGCACACTTGTATGCAGTATGAACCTAAAAAAAAAATACATTATGTAAGACATATCACCCTTTTCACTTTTATTTAATCAAAACACTAAAAGTGTGCTACTGCCACTGGATATGAAAGGCTCTAACAAACCAGTTACCATACGTCCAAAATGAACCAAATATCCAAACAGATTCCAAATTATTCATATTCAATATTTTAAATTCTTGATTCGTGGAATACATTTTTTTTATACAACGCTTATTCCTGGATTTTGCTCCGAACAGAAACCATTTACACAAGCATCCATCAATACGACATACGTAACAATTTAGAAACAGATACTCTATTTGGAAGGACAGAAAAATCAGTCAATTTGCCCACTATCCACTGTATTACAACCTGAGTGAAGGGTTGGGCATGGAATGTGAACCCGATATGTGTAACCTGTAATACCAACATAGTCCAACGCTTTAACCACAAGACATGCCCAAGATTTCTTCCTAGCTTACTTGTATTTCAGTTGCATTTGAATATCCACCTTGTGTGATAGGAATGGAGAATTGTTCCATAAATACAGGCAGTGTTCCAAGTTTTCCAGGAAATATAAAATCAAACAACGACCATAATTCTCTCAAATTGTTTTGAACTGGAGATCCAGACAGAATAAGACGATGTGGAGTTCGAAACTGTATAATAAAATAATAACATCCAGATTTGAAAACATTTTTTCCAAATAATATTATTTTCCGGTCTTCCCGACTATCAGTGAGAGTTAGTAACCTACCGTACTTGAAATTGGATATAAAAAATGAAGATTTATTAGTTTAAAGGTTTTTGAGGACCTTTCCATGAGCCACCTGAGGATGTGATTTATTTACAATTATACTATCAAACTAGTAATAAACTATATTATCTGATAAGACTCCCGACTAAAACTACAAGTCTACATTTTGGCAGAGTGTACATTGCTGTTCTTGTTGTAATAAATTAGCAAAATAACTTCTTCATCTGCCTGTAGTATTTAACATACTTATTTAATCATCACCAGACGTACATATACATAGCCATTTATGAAGTACAAACATCTTACCAATTTGAGTGCAGTTGTCACAGCAGCCTCAGGGTTTCTTATTTTATGGCCTTCATCAAGTATCACATAATGCCATCCATATTCCAACAGCATTTCGATGTTAATTCGAGCTCTTTCGAATGATGTGATCAAAATTCCTTTAGTTTGAGAAATATTGTCAATTAGTTGAGCCTGTAGAAAGTAAAAAGATTGTTTGGATCTGTTAGATGTGTGTTGAGTTGTATATAGCTAGGTAGAATGTAAGTATTCAATAGTTGGAGGACAAGGCTTCAACACATTATTGGCAATATAGAATCGAGTTATCTTAATGAATTTACTTCTTATTAACTCGAACGTGGACTAGCAAACCCATCAGATCTTGAATTGATGACAAAAATATTATGATCTTTGAAAAATTTTACGCTAGTGAAAGAATAACGTGTTTTATGCAAGATGGAAGTTCCAAGTGTCAGTGTAAATAGGATTCATGTTTTACCATTTCACTGTTGTTTATGGAATTTACGATGTATCGTATTCGGCCCGAATGTAATTGAATTGGGACTCTCGAAATCTATACAACCCAATTGTCAGACTAGAGAAATCAACAAATTGTATCCGTAGGAAGGCATCATTATGAGCCTTCTTAAAATTTTCTTTCAGAATGAATTAATTGAAATTAATAATACCAAATTCAAATTGATTTTATAAGCTATTGTACAAACTCACCCTTGAGCTATCGAAAGTTCCTGAATCGTGAAGAATCGCGACACGAGCCGGTGGCCACCAAGTTTGAAACTCACGAACCCACTGATGCATGACAGTTGTCGGGGTAACAATCAAAACAGGGCCGAGTCCTTCATACGCATGTCCAGGCACACTTCTACTCCTGAGACCTGAAAGTTGCAACCCAGCAAGAAAAGATATAATTTGAACTGTTTTTCCGAGCCCCATTTCATCTCCTAAGATTCCGCCAACTTTTTGTGAATGAAGCTCAAACATCCAGCGTACTCCTGTTTTTTGATACCTGAAAATAAACGAGCTAATTAAAAAAATTTAAAAAAAATCATGTACAATATCAAAGTACTTACTCCATTAGGATTATTCATTTTTAAATAGTCCAGAACTCTACTGAAAAGAGCTTCCAGTTCCAAGTTAGTTCACAAAAATTGAAATCCTTGAGTCTGACATAACTTACTCAATTTAGTACATTTCGATAATTATTATTAAGATAACGACATAGACACGAGATATGTAACTTTCGAAATCCACATACCAGTGGCAGTAGGCAATGTTGTTATCATTCTATGCCTACATTGGCTACATAGATTCCTTAAATTGGAAATTTTTGACTATGAAGATACAAAAAATTGAATTTTAATTATACTAGTCAGAAAGTACGAAGTATTTTTTGTTTTTATACAATATGAAATGAAAAGAAAACTAATACAGGATTGAATAGTGTAAATTTCAAATGATTTTTTACTTGTATAATTTACTCCAAATCCGTCCTGGAACTTTGAATCCATTTCCTAAATCTTTATCCTCCGGTATTTCAATTCCGAGAGATTTTTCTTCAGCAATTTTCCGTCGATAAATTTCCATCCTATTTTTGTAATTTTCTATCTTTCCATCATCTTTGATTCTTGTGTAACTGAAAATAATTTTGTGAGGTGGTCAAGGCTTTGCTGCGAAAAAGGCTCTGTACAAGCAAGTAAAAAACTTAAGAAATTCAGAAGAGTATAAAACAATCTTTTCATATTTGTATAGCTTAACAAACACTAAACCCTGATTGAGTGAGGAGGGGTGGCATGACAGAACAAGCAATTGCACAAATTTTTGATCTAAGTTCTAACCGCAACAAATTTATTCAAACTCTATTTATAATACAGAAATAGGTTCTCACCCTTTTTTTAACTTCAATTTTGAACTTTTTTTTTCAAATTCATCTTCATATTCATAGATAGGAAGTCCGGTATCTGGATCATATTTTGGTTGTTTTATCGGCTTCCTTTCATGATCTATATCTCCTGAGTTGAAAAATGAAAATGTGGAATAGATTATATAGCAGTCTAGCAGCTTGAAATATCAGGGTCTCCAGGGATAGTCATATTTATGTTGCAAGATAATATTTTAGATAAATTCAAATGAAAAAAATTATTTACAAAATAAGCCAAATTTATATCGATTGATAGTGAGCTGAAATTCTAGCATTCCTTACTTTCCATCATTCTTTCATTTATTTCTTCCTCCTGTTCTATCCTGGATGTTTCATCTTGATCTGGAATATAATCTTCATCACTTCCTTCTGGTGACGCTTCTAAAAAAAAATTAATAAAAATAATTTCTCCCAAACAGAAAGAAAACCAGGCACAAACTTGAAAAAGTTTATTCCAATACATTTGAAATTTTGATATTAGGTTTTTATCATTATCTTATTATTTTATTTTCTTATCTTGAATCTCATTCCAAATTTTACCCTTTTGTGTAGCAGATAACTGACAGTCAAATGAAACTAATACCAGAAAAAAAAAACAATAAAAAAACCTTGTTCAACAGTTTATATGCCTAATCAAAAATTCAATTTCCAAAATAATATCAATTTGTACATGTCCACGGTTGAGCGTAATCAAGTCAACCTACAATAACTTATGCATAATGCACCACCATAACTCATTATAGTTTCTTGACTTTGCTCTGAGCAAATGTTACATTACTAATAGACATAAGTTACCGGTACATAACATTTGTATTATATATATTTATCAAACCTTTTGATGTTGATTCAAGTTCAACAGCTTCAGAACCATTCTTTGGACTCAATGTTCCTTCATTGCCTGCTGCTTCGTCAACAATATCAGTCGATTCATCTAAAAACATATTTAACAATGTCATGATAGATGTGTCTCTGCTATCACTCCGTCCCTGTAGAAAGAATATACACAGTTCTTGGTACGACAGTGGTTGCTCATCACTTTTGGAATTTCAATTGTGGTTGAGAACTCAAAACCTTTTTTTAGGCAAAATTGTAAGAAAAAAAAAAGAGTTTGAATGTTCTGATAAGCGTTAGTTAGTTTTACACTTTATCAGAAAATAATACACATAAAACACATGCCTACATTCAAAGCTAGCTACATATAAGCACATATGACTGTTGAAAAACTGTATGTAAAAAAAATATACCTGAATAATTCGATATTTGTATTCAAAAATGTTCATGGTTTCAACTGTTAAGATTACCTTCAAGCCAAGACTTCAATCCTGTTCCTTTTCCCTTTTTGGGTATTTTAAAATTTTTATTTAATTCTGTATTCGTTTTCACTCTTTTTTTTGGCATTTTATCTTTATCCGACTTCTTTTTTGGTTTTATTTGTGCGCTTAAAAAATTATTAAATCCTTCGTCCAAAAAAAATTTTTTCTTCGGAGGCTTTTCTTCGATTTTTTGTGATACTTCGGCAACTGAGCCAAATGGAGTCATGTATCCTAATTTTATTAATCGATCTCTTTCTTCGTCATTTTGACCTGTTAACGTCCAACTAACTGCAGAAGAAGTAGCTGAAATAAAAAAAAATTAAGATAAATTAGGATAGGATAGGTTGTTCATATGAATCCTCAGGGGCAGAAAAGATGAAAAGACAGCGCTATGTCCAAAATGAATCGAATATTTGAAAACATTCAAAACTGGTTACCTATATTCAATAGAATAATTTCATTCAAAAATTTCTTTTCGAGCATTTTTTATCTTATGATAGACAAGAAAATTAGTAACTTCTGATAAAATAAAATAGAGAATAATAATTAAAACAACATTAAAATCGATTATTCTGCATGACTTAATTTGATTTCTATGAATTTACAATTGTCTTATTTAAAGAATTTTTCTTGTCGAAAAGACCCATTTCAGAATATATTCGATATTTCATTAAGATTATTTTAGAATGAATTCGAAATACTGAATTATTCGGTTTTTGGCCATCCTTGGTTACCACTCCCAAAATTTTGTTACCCAGATGAAGTTTTTCTGTATTGATATTAAAAATCTGGTAGAAACCACTTTCTAACAACCACAAATGTTAGCATATTCTACCTTTCTCAATTTCTTGATCTTGGGTGCTCGATTCCGTCTCATCTTCGCTTATAAGACCTGCTGTCTTCTGTAGCCGTTTCAGCTTTGCCTATAGGTGGAATAATAGGAAAATTGTGGGGTTATTATATTATACAGGGGGGGGCATTCAGGAGGAATTCGCTCGTACCCATTCTTGGAATGTCATGGTATTCAGCAAACGCGTTCTTGTTCTAAATATTAGACAACTGCAGAAGACGAGTAACGAACAGTGCAATCTGATTAGTGACTATATTATATTGAATCATTAACCAGATAAAGGCATTCAATTGTTTTTATTTTGTTATTTTGCACCTGTAATGTTTTCAGCTGTTTTTCCTTGTTTGACTTTTGACATTTAATAGAATCCAATCTTTTCTTTGTTTCTTTATCATGAGCTTGTGATGTCACAATTCCCAGAGTTCTTTCCGCTTGAGCAATGCTGAATTTAACTTCTCTGCACAGAAGTTGAAATTATTTATTTACGGTAGATGAAAAAGTATAATTTAGATGAAACGTTTTTGCATTTAGAAGTGTTTAAAAAAGTCATTATTTATGAAGAATTTTATCTCTAATTTATTTTTTCTATAATGTGCTTATTCACGGCTTTCATTATCAACAAGGCCCGGTACAATTAGCCACTGAAATCTAAAAATACCTTGCTACTATTTTTGGAAGGACCGGATTGTTTTGGGGTTAGAGGTAAAGATAGAATTCACTGACCAAATAAGCATATAGCGTAAGAAGCGGTTCAAAACGAAACATTAAAACACCGATATTCATGGCAGAAAAAAATTCTTCGTACAAGCAATATTATTAATCAGGTGACATCACTTTACCTAATATCTGCCTGCACCAGTTTGATCTCCCTGTTTGCTCTTTTTACTTCTAATACTTTCTTTCTTTCATTAAATGCAGCATCCATTTGATTTATCATACCTGAAATGGTTTATAAAAAATTACAGATATACTTAATTGCAGCTTGTGTATTCAAAATTCTAAAGAATAAAGCTTGCCTTGGAGTTGAAAAAGATACTGCATATTACTGTATTAGGAAGTTCAAGAAATTTCTTATACATAATCCCCATAAACAGGGTTTATGAGATGGTAACCATGTTTCAAATACACATGAAAAACCCACCAAGCAGTTTAAGAACTTGTTTCAGATTCATATATTCAACTTGAAGGATAGTCCATAAGGTAGTAAGATGGTTTGAATGAATAGACAATTCGATATAATAAATTACCTTGCTCCAAGGCTTGTTGGTCGTACACAGTTACACCTTCAATATCCAATTCATGTTGCTGATTAACATGATGAACATCGGGTGCATTCATTTCACCAATCCTATCAACTTGTTGCCAAATATTCATTTTTCTTGTTGATGGCTTGGACCTGGAAGGCTATAAATATAATTCAAAAATAATGTATTAGCCTAGGCCTATATGTTCATAATATGGCATAAAAGTATAGAGAATATTATATACTGTGACTCTGACTGTAGTAATAAAAGCTTATCATGTTTCGATGTTCTTTCAATTATATACCGGTAACAGTTGACAGTTACCGTATATTCAGATGTTATACGATTACTGAATTATAAGTAAAAGTTTAAAACGCATCCAGAAATCACTTAAACAAAATTTTACTTACTCCAGGTCCATTTCCATGACTTTTTCGCTCCATATCAGTGATGTCACAGCCAAGCTTTCAAGATCTAGGGCTGAAACACTGTACTAAATTTGCATACGAAAACTCCCGGTACCGACTGAAAATGAAGAAATTGCGTCAGTGTTGTGCAAGGAATCACTCGAGTGAAACCATATAAATCAATAGTTACGTAACAGAATTAACGATCAGCTGTTAACTTCGTCACGTGTCTTCGCACGATGTTTATAGTCAACGTAAACAAAGTTACGTAACAACAAAAATCGCAGCAAGCCTCCCTTCTTTGAATATTATCACAATAAATTACGTTCACGCTAGTGGGCGCTCGATAGTTTGTTTTGTTGTTTTCCAACTTGCCAATTCCGACAAGTCAATTCGAATGTCGTATTTATATTTTGAGTATTTTGACGTTTTATTTCTCGCTTTCATGGTAACTTTTGTTCTTGTTGTTACAAAATTCATAATGGCCAGTTCGTCATCGGAACCACCACAAACAGGACAGAAAGCTCCTCTTTCTATGAAGCTTGTGATGGCGGGGATTCGAAAAAAATATCCTTCAGTTAAACACGTTTCCACGACCGATTTACATTCAAAAATGGGTAAAATTCAACCAACTGAAAATTCTCCAAATCTTATGCTTTTGGACGTACGTTATGTGGACGAGTTTGAAGTTAGTTGTCTATCTAATGCAGTATGGATCGACGAAAAACTCCCTACTAAAGAAAAACTATGCGAAGTAGAGGAAAAACTTTTAGAAAAACAAAACACCGACGTCTATGTTTATTGCTCAGTTGGATATAGGTCGTCTGATTTAATTAGTCAAATCACGAAAAGTCCTTCATATGAGAAATTTTCAAAACAAAACATCAATTTTTACAATATTACTGGTGGAATATTCCAATGGGCAAATGAAAAACGGCAAGTATTTAACAAAGATGGAAATAAAGCTGACTTAGTTCATCCATACAATGCATTCTTTGGTAAATTACTGAACAAATCTTATCGATTTAAGCCAAAGAAACCACTTTGATCCTGCCCATGTCATGTGAGTATATACTGATATAAGCAAATTTTAGTATTTTAAAAATATGTTTGAAATTTATCTTCTTTATATTTCTATTCAAGCATCTAAAGAAGTATTTTGTACTGGGCATGTTTTAATATTTTATCATAATGCTATAAAAATTACTTCACTTATAAACCTCTCCCTTAAATAATATGCATTACATGTTGTGATTTTAGTAATTTCTCAATGTGCAAGTCTTTGTTACTAAGTCAGAATATTATCTGCTATTTTTGCAGTATTGATTGCACTTTTAATATCGGTTAGTTCAGCAATCCGCTGATATATTATGAGACATTTCATTTGCACAATATGGCAACTTCTTCAAGCTGTTTATATGGCGCTCCAGAAGTATGTGTACCAATATGTAATGAGGTAACTAATTTTGTTCGCCTACTTTACATCAAGTTGTGTAAAGGGACTGAAACCTATGGCCAGGGGGTATATTCACTTGGCTATAACATAAACAGTCCCTAAACTCAAAATAGACCTAAAATAAGGAAAATCGGAACAAAACTATGCCCTAACCCTAATCTGGTACACATACTACGGGAGTACAGTTTTTATACACAATTTTTATATGTTATGTTTTTGTTGTTGAATGCATTCATTTTCAGGTACTTTTTCGACTTAGATCTATAGTTACTTGACTTTTGAGTGACCTATATTTTGAAATTGGTTAACATTACTGGTATCTCATTTAGATATCCCTTAAAATTGTCAACCCCATTATGGTGTAAAAATGGATTATGGTACCTATGTTTGAGTGGCCTTTTGATCAGAACTTGATTAACATCTCAATATTAGCAATATGGTGTGAAAGATTAAGTTAATTCATCATTCGTTTGATGCTTCAGCATTCTACAGGTTTTTCTTGAATATTATAGTTTATTACTTTATTGTATTAACATGTGTATGTTAAAGTATACTACCATCAATGGGTCTTCACTTGTAAAAAGTTTTCAAAAACATTTGTTACAATTTTTATCTGCCTACCGTTATTGTTGATTGATATTTTGTATCTCAGATTTAAATAAAACATGAGTGATACAGAGCGCGAGGATTTAAAAAAATTGAGCAAATCTTTATGTACTATAATATCATTGACATCCAAACAATTTCCAGAAGTTGAGACAATTACAACTCAAGAATTTGAGAATATTTTGTCTAAGGAGTCTTTACTTGAGCCGAATTCGAATGTCAATGAATCAAATTCGGATATCCTAGTCGTAGACATCAGAGAAAGAGCGGAGTTTGATGTCAGTCACTTGTTGTGTGCTAACTGGGTGGATTTCAACAAACCATATAGAGAGCAATGCGACTGTGTCATCGACCTTATACAGGAAAAGATTGAAGAGAGAGAGAAAAGGGATAAAGAGTTGGATGTATTTGTGTACTGCGCTGTGGGAATCAGGGCTTCAATTTTGGTGTCAATTACGCAACGAAGGCTTAAGCGAATGAAAGAAAAAGAGGGGTCACCTGTTGACCCTGAAGAATTCCTCACAGATAATACTGAGAAATTACCGTATTCCAGCATTAAACTTCGAAATGTAGAAGGGAGTATCTACAAATGGGCACACGAGCACAGGCCATTGGTCGATAAAGATAATCAAAAAACAACACTGGTACATTGCTGTAGCTCACTTTGGGGGAAATTGTTTGTTAACAAAGAATTTCGGCACCCCGGACCATACAGTCTCATTTTTTAAATAACAAGCGCAATCATAAATGCCAAAGCATGCTCTGATAACTTTCAATGTTATTGTTGTTTCAAAAATCTTGCCAAAGTGTGAAGAAGTGCAATGTATCATCCTGTTTTTTGCCAAAGAACCTAAAATATGCTCCGTATTATTGAACCATGCATGACAATATGTTAATCAGGGAACCAATATTATATATATTCTCGTTATTTTATTAATCATGTTTATTCAATTAATAAGTTTCCCTCTATTACTTTCTTTTAAGCTACTATTCAAAGAAGATAAAATACTTTAATATGCACTTGTATAGAAATTAGTTGAATGTTTTCGATAAATCATGGCCAAAGCCAGCACTTACCTTAGTTTACAATTCTATTATTGTTAAAAAGTGCCATATTCACGTTTAAATGTATTACCGGTAAATATTTGCCAACAATCAATCATATGATAATCCCTTTGATGCAATATACTTTTTGTTTATTACTTCATTGAAAACATTATGCTAATTAAACTTTCATATTTTTGTGTTTATTTTACGCAGGTGTATTTTTATATCTTAATTACTAAAATACAATTATAGCAAGAGGATGTCCGATGCTGTGTGATCTGAAATTCCAATTGGAATGGTAATGAAATTATAGTATGATTAAAAGACGAAGGACTATTTTCATGACTTCGTAGTAAAAATACGCGCACGGTACAAAAAAACAAGTTCTGTATTAGCAGTGCGCACAGTACGGTTGCAGATGCAGTAAAATTCCGGATTCCGAACATTTAAGCATTTTTTTAATTCTTCCCGGACACAAAATTTAACCCTAAATTCCGGACGGTATGGCAACCCTAAGTGAGATCCCAGCTAACAAAAAACTAGGGCTGGGCATTGTACAATGTAATTCATATGAATTACAATATCTAATTTCCTTTATCAGATATGTATTGGTCTATAAATGCATTCATTGTCCATATTACAATCATCTAGTGTTTTTTCCGATAACATGAATGTGTATAATCAAAAGAAATTAATAAAGTGTTATGCAGTCATAATCATAACATTTCAATGCTACAATATAAAAACTGAAGGTAATATTATTGGTGCCTAAATCCAAGCTAATCTGGTTATGAGCACCCTATCTCCATTAATTCAATATGTAAATCTTATTTAGGGTCAGGGAGCGTCATATTTCACAACAGAAGAGCAGAATAAGTTGTTGGAAGAAACGGTTCTCACCCCAAGAGATCCAAGAATACAGAAGAGATATTCAAAGCTTGACAAAGCAACCTCTGCTGATGAGACTTACGCATCCCAGTAGACGATCTCATGAAAATTCCAACTATCTGGTTGCAAACTTGCACGATTTGTTGCCGAAAAATACGGAGGAAGTCACAAATCTTGTTTCCGAGGGAAACAGTTTTGTTTTTTGGTGAACTCAGCTCTCATCGAACTCCACAAGAAAGTGGAAGGACTTTTCAACTTCTTGATGTTAAAAAAATGGATTTGAGTGGAATTGAAATGTATCGATATTATCACACTTTTTACACCTGGATTGAGTGATCAAAGATAAAAGAATCACTGAAAATTTACTTCAGAAAGTTGGTGGAAAATCGATCTTAAAAAATTTAAAGAAATAATGCCGGCATGGGAAGTGTCTGAAAAATTAACCGTAGATTTACAATTGAGCTAGCACCAAATATGTCTGTACTTCACCTGGAGTTGCACTTTTGGACAAATCTTAGTCACCTCAAACGATGCCAGTTATATTTTTAGTGTGTAATATAAAATCACTATTAACACAGGTAGCTAACCTTGGGGCTAGCATTCAATGTCCTTATTATTTATACCCTTGTCCCTTACCAACTGGTCAGTTTTAGTCCATTTTCTATTTGTACATAATTTTCATAATAAAAATGTCTATATTTCACCGATTTCTTGAAAACATAAAATCATAGCGATAAAATCACAGCAATGCAAGAAGAAGCGATTAAATAGTTTGAAAGCTTAATCTGTAAATGACTCTCGATTAATCCATCATCAAAAAGTTTGTTCATAATGGTTCACTTGATTCAAGTGACTTGAATCATTTTACGCTCGATTGTCACTAACATTGAGTTGTGCACCAGTCTTTTCTGGTAATTTGTTAAAATCACAATAAGCTCTGATGCAGGTTATTAGTCCATATAAACTTTTGTTCGCTGTGGCTTTGTTTCATCCAGAACATCCTCTACATCCACAGTGAATGCATTCAACAACTTTACCCTGAAAAATGAGTACACATAGTTAGAAGAGACCCGACCACCTGGGTTATTCGAGATCTTCTCAGCTTCATTGAACACTATTTTACTCAGTGGAGTAAACCAAGTTTAGTGAAACTGAAATGCAAATGCAATCACTTTCTTTTCATCAAAAATAGGGATTTTTATACTTATTTGAAGGATTAGAAAGCCAATGAAATAGCTTCATCGCATGGTAGAGCACAGCCTCACTAGGGTGGTTCACATAACCGCTGCATCAAGTCCATGCTTCTGAAACCAAATAACTGGTTACCTAATCCCACATGGACTGATAACCGGACGAGAGGCCATGGTTCGCCAAATGATTAAGCCAGCTTATCGTCTTTCCTCTTCCCTGAGATAAATATGTAAACTAGCTAAGCGGTCTATCATTTCAGATGCATGGGCATGGCCTTCCACCGAAACCTCATTTATTTGATGATATTTGAGATTACTTATTAAACAATCCTCACCGCCTCAAGTTTTGATTTTGGAACTCTGCAAATACAATTTGTTCCGAAGTTTGTATCTCTTGCTTGAATGCATCGAAGACAACATAAATTCTCATATCCTTGTTTTTTCCATTTAGCAATCAAATTTTTATCAGCGATTGATTCTTTCAAACAATATTCATAAAGCTCTGCAAGTCAATATATTAGTTTGTTAGGTTATGTACAAATTCCATGCCTATCAATTTTTATTAATACTGAGCCCAAGTGGTAACAGCAGGTAGCCAGAAAATATTAACTGGCAATGAATCCAGAGATTTGCAACTACAAATCTGAAAACAGGATTTTTGTATTTATCCATGAAGGATGGTTAGTTTTCATAAACTGATAGGCCTGTTCACAAAGTCAACACTGGTCCCTTTCCTGGTAATATGAGTCTACCAAGACAAGTATGAACTAGTCAATCGTTCAAGTGCAGAAGTGTGTGGGCTGTGATGCAAGTCATTTGAAAAATAAGATAATGTCTGAATGTGTAAGGATAGGAGGATAGGATTTTACATATTTATCCCGGGGGAGAGGAAAGCCGATAAGACGGCTTATCCATATGGCGAACCACGGCCTCTAGTCCGGTTACCATTCCAAGTCGGGTATGGGATTAGTTTTACTGTATCGTTTGTTTTCGGAAGCATGGACTTGATGGTGGAGGAAGCCGTAACCGAGCAGCGGTTACGTGAACCACCAAACGACGGCGAGGAGTCCAGCAATCCTCTCGCACATAACTATCCCTCCATGGGATTCGAACCTGCGAACCCACGCAGAGTAATTAGAGGTGCGGTGGCGAGCGTATTCCTAACGCTTAGCCCGTTGAGCCACTCCGCCGCGCAAAGAATTAGTTAAAAACACGAAATTCAATAACATATAATTGCCCAGGAAATAGAAACAGACTACCACTTACCTCGACTAATTGCTTTTCTTCTATAAAACAAGTCATAAATATATCTTGACTTTTGGTGATGAAGTTTGAATATGGGCCATAGAGTTTCGACTTTTCTTTTTCCATCATGAGGATCCGTTTCTGCCTCTCTCATCTTTTGATCAAGTTCATCCAAAGTTGGTTCTATTAATTCCCAGCCATCCGGAGGTGGTTTGCGACTTCGCCTTACTTTAGGCATTGCAGAAACTTCAAATCAACGAAATACCGGAGCGTTTCACTAAGAACAGCAGAAGACTGGAAGAGCAATAGATCGAAGTAAAGCATCAATGAGACGGCAAAGCTTCGGTAGTGGACGGAGTCGAAAACTCCTCAATAGGCTCCAACCGGTAAGCTAGTCATTTTTGTAAAATCAAAACTGATTAGTAGTAGTAGTAGTATTTTATTTCGTCAACAATGTCAAATAGTATACATACAACATTTCAAAATTATTTTCAAGGCATTGTGACGAGGATGTGACGAAGCGACCGTTAGGTCATCGAGTCAGTCACAACCTTTAAAAAAATATAAAATTACCATTTTGTCAACGAAATTGAGCTAAAGTAACACACACTGAAAATAAATTAAAACACAAGAAAAACAAAACTCATTTGAATAAGTTAAAACCATACTATGTCGGTTGGCATATGTACAGTATAATTCATGCCTAGTCCAACTCTAAAAGGGAATAATGGTCTTTTACAGTTAATGTTCTATAGTAGAGTCGTATATTTCACGAAAATAGGACTCCAAATTTGCTGATAATGCCAGTTCTATAAATATCATCGATTTCGACATTTAAAATCGTTGATGTGATTCAGACAGGAAATGAACTAACAATAAACTCCCTTATAATGGCTTAGTATTAGTTTATCATGTACTTTCAGTCATACATTCCATCCCTGGCCCTGTGATTTTATTGAAAAATATGATATGACTGCACCATACTTGGAGTAGGTATAGAGAAATTATAAACGTGAAAAAAAAATGTAAAATTAATGGTAATTTTCACACGTAACGGCGCGCATTAGAATGTTTACGTCTTTCTACGCGCATTTCCGACGAAAAAATAACATTTTTTGCATTGAGCGGGCCTGTGAAGAAGTAATTAGAGGTGTGACATCATCAAAATTGTTAATTGAAGCCTTGAACTTGAAAATTCTGTAAATACAATCATGAACTTTAGAGTTACCATTCTTGCTATAATAGTGGTTTTGGTGTTCTGTTGGAAAATAACACAAGAAAACGTTGAAATAAAAATTAATTAATTAGAAATAATTATTAACCCTCTACTAGACACAAAATCTCGCAAGTTCAAGGTTGTTCAATAGAAATTTTGTCGCATAGAAAAAATATTATTAGAAGCAAGTGTTTTAAACATATATAGCTGAATAGAACTTCAGCACACGGTATTAAAAAGTCATTTAGGGCTTGATGGTTGACAATAAAAATATTTAAAAAAAAAAACATGTAAAATGGCCCCAGAGCAACCGGTAGAGTAGGGTTAAATAACCGGTTAGACCCGGCCTGTATAAAAATAAAAACGGTTAGACAAGCCTGTAAAAAAAAACGCTTAGATCCAACCTGTAAAAAAAAACGGTTAGATCCAGCCTGTGAGAACGGTTAGACCCGGGCGTGCAAAAACACGGTTAGACCCAACCTGCAAAAAATAAACGGGTATTCTCAGTCTGCAGAACAATCATAGCAAATAAATCAGCAGTTTCATCGCCTATAATTTGCCTCGGTCACGAAAATGTGAACTCGGAATAAGGTCAGAAGGTCAGCAGTGATGCTGTGTGTTCATCAACAATTCAAGTACAATTCCATTGCAAATAAACCAACGTTTTCATCAAAGATTTGTCCTCCGTTATCGCATGGACCACTCGAGAAATGTTAGAAATTCACGTTTTATCAGACGACTATCGGTGCCACCTGTGGTTCATAAACAATTCAACGATTCTTTTATTGTAGGTATATATCAACGATTTCATCATATACCGTCAACGCAACTCAAAAAGAATTAGTCAACATTTGAAAATTCATCAGTCAACAAAAATGGTTACACCAGGCCCCAGGAAAAATGGTTAGACACAGCCTGTAATAAACCGGTTAAACCCGGCCTGTATAAAAATAAAAACAGTTAGACCAGCCTGTAAAAAAAACGCTTAGATTAGACCAAGCCTGTAAAAAATACCGGTTAGACCCAACCTGTAAAAAAAACGGTTAAAACCAGCCTGTAAAAACGGTTGTACCCAACCTGCAATAAATAAACGGTTATTCCCAGCCTGCAGAACAATAATAGCAATAAATCAACAGTTCAACATCGCCTATACTTTGCTTGGTCTCGCAAATGTCAACTCGGAATAAGGTCAGCAATTTTGTTCGCGTTCATCAACAATTCAAGCACAGTTTCATTGCAGATAAATCAGTGGTTTCATCAACGATTTGTCCCTATTTATCAACGTGACTCACTCGTTGGTCGGACCAAAATGGTAAAATGGTTAGACGCGGCCCCTGCGAAAAAAATAGATAGACACAGCCAGCAAAAAATGATAAAATGGTTAGACGCGGCCCCTGCAAAAAGTAGTTAGACACAGCCAGCAAAAAATGATAAAATGGTTAGACGGGGTCCCTGCAAAAAAAATAGTTAGAGACAGCTAGCAAAAATGGTGAAATGGTTAGAAGCGGCCCCTGCAAAAAAAGTTAGACCCAGCTAGCAAAAAATGGTGAAATGGTTAGAAGCGTCCCCTGCAAAAAAAGTTAGACACAGCGTGCAAAAAATAGTTAGACACAGCTAGCAAAAAATGGTGAAATGGTTAGACGCAGCCTCTGCAAAAAATAGTTAAGACACAGCTCTCAAAAATGGTGAGACGCGGCCCTTGCAAAAAATAGTTAGACACAGCTAGCAAAAATGGTGAAAAGCTCATAGAGTGTCGATAGTTGTTTATACCTATGTAGGTCCCAAGTACTAGTTACAGATTTTTTAGGTCTGGTTAGCGTGAAAACTTCAATTTTAAAAAGGTTTAAAATAATATATCATATATCACATTTTACTGAAAATCGCGTACCAGTCTTCTGGGCGATGGACAAGTTGTGGTGTTCAGCGTTTATTCGAGATGAAGGTTGTTGCAGAGAAGCCAGTGGCAAAAAAAACGACTTCCCCAACCGGACCAGTCGCTTCTAAATATATTATCAAAAATCTTTATACATGGAAACATGGGTCATGGAATGGGAATATAATATAAGAGTATTCTTAAATTTAAACGGTGGCTATTACACATCAATGAAAACTTGCCGAATATTGTTGACTGCTCAAATGTGTTTGCAGTTAAATTCAAACCAGCCATTTTATAATATTGGAAATTTTCGAGTCAATTGACATTCACTAATTAAGCTGAATCAACCGAATTACGTTAAGCTTTGGAAAAATTGTTGAAAAAAAACTAATGTTCTTCTTCTTTGGATGATATCTGAAAATATGAAAACTGTGTTAGTTGACGAAATGATAGTTCATACAGACTACTGAAATATAACACAGAAAACAAAAAATGTAGTAGATAAACAGTGTCGTACAGTTGTTTGCACGACAGTAGGGTGTATGTGAATATGATAAAAACCAAGTCGAATATGATAGATGTCTTGCATTGTACCGCACGACATCAGTGTTAGAACATGGTTTTGTCGCCAAGATAATAAGCCATGGAACATAAAAATTATGCACAAGTGTAAAAATACAGCCTATAAGTAGATTGAAAGAGAAAGAGTTTCAATGTCCAGACAAAATGTCTGGGAACCGTTACATCATTCATTCTACTACTGCGTCCCTAACACCGTGAAAAAGTAAATTATCAAACTCAGCTTGAAGTCACAAGAGGGGACAACAGTGCGAGTGATAATTACTCTTCACCCTTATACCTATCTATCCCTACCTAAAAAACTATCTATCAGGCCATCCCAACCACCCCATCTCAATATCCCAGCGAAAGGAATTTTTGACCCTAGTTTGACGAAATCTATTTTATCGCCGACCTGATCTAAAATTACAATGATCGAAGCGTTCCCTATATATTCTAGCCTGCTCAAGGTCAGCTTTTTTAACCTAATCTCTATTGATCACGTGCGCGGGCGATTTCACTCTGCTACGTTGAGTGAATATTAGCTAAATGGTGCAAGCACCAGAGGTTTAAGCTATCTAGATCGAAGCGCGGGCGTCAGCTCCCCCTGCAATCATAAACACGAACCCAAATATTGCAACTTACGAGTTTGTTTATGACTGCCGTACTATACCTTTCATATATAAACTGAAAGCTGACCAGCCTAAAAATCCTAAGTTGCCTGAGACCCAGAAGCAACATCTAAGAAGAATAGCAGACAACTTTGCATTGGCGCACAGTTGACATAATTGTAATAATAAGTTAAATTTCATTTTGAAATCGTCGTTTTCAAGTGGTTCGTTGGCCAAATTTTACAATACAATTAAGTGCGTCACTATGCTTAAGTCATCAACTACTTTTTGCCCTAGTCTAACTACCTTACCAGAAGCTTAGTGCTACTGGGCTTAACGTACAGAAATCCGGTTCAATATTAAACCAAGACTTTGGCTCTTTAAGCGCAATAGTGGCCAATGGTTTTCAAATAAATGCAAACATCGGAATTATTCGAACAAATGATTTGAACTTTTTCAAACAATTTTCAGAGAAATTTGAAAGTTATTGCCATTTATTGCACCCGAGAGGATCTACTGTACCTTTCGAAGTCTTTCGTCTGCTTCGTCTCACAATTTGTGAGACCCTGTACTAGGGCCTAATATGCAAAGGGGAAAAGCTCAAGTCTCATCCAAATATGTGCTCCTTGTGACCGATTTAATTTAGGAGACTTCGAAGCTTAATCTCCAGAATAGAGAATAAAACCTAGCGCCCTATCTAACTAACAATAAACAATTCAGTGCAGTGTTAAGCCTAACCGAAACCCTTCTTTATTTAATTTGGTCGTTCAAAGGAGCAAATTTTGTTTAGTTAACTTCAAAAATATCATATTGCTAATTTTAATGAAAGGTTTCGGCATTAGTAAAAAAACATGGTTAGTTTGCCCTATTTTATACATTATTCGTATCAAATCGACCACTTGTTATTACTGTGTAGATCGATAAATGAAAATGATACTAAATAAAAGTCCAATCAGCACTCACACTGATTAATTTATATGTCATGTACACGCCATGGATAGCAGATCATGAATAAAAATCATTCAAATTCCTATTACCCGCTGAACTGAGTTGTTCTTCGGTAAACAATGCTAATAATAGCCATTGAACACCTAGTTTACCTTTGTCTGTCAAATCCTATCTAGTCATTCCTTGCTGACTAACTAATAAATCGACAGACGAAATTTGTAGTACCACACAAGTGAAGAATCCTCTAGCGAAGCGAAGAATTCTATCTTCCATATTCGCGCCCTTTGCTTTTCTCCCGATGGCTCTGATTCTACATCAAGTGTTCGTACAACGAACATGAACAACACGTTCAGCTGGCCTGGAATATAAAAAAAATAGAACACTGAGTTCTTCTGCTCAAGGTAAAAATTCAAGTCAATCAAACAGTATTTTTCAGTTCATGACCCCTTCTTTCGGCACTCATGGGTTGCAGTGGTATTTAAGTACTAGTTTGATTAGCAGATTCAGATTTCAAATTTCATCATGTGCAAACAAGAACACAGCGTGAAATAACTTTAACAAGCAATGACACTAAAATGAATGAGGAGGTTTCTAGTAAAGTGAAAAGTAAAAGCAGTTTTGCGCCTAGCATTGTACGCCCCCCTCCCCATCTGTTCTGTGCTCAATCTTGGTTAAGAATCGCTGGCCTATAAGTACCAAATTAATAAGCATTTTATCCAACGTTTTAGAAACTTTATTGCATTGAATGATTAGTCAAAGAAGTTGGGATATTTATTGTTGTATCTCACCTTAGTTGTTTGATGTCGTGGACGGTCTTCTCAAGCACTCGATGATTGGGATATTTTCTCAAACCTATAAATGGCAATAGAATGATAATTTGTGCGTTTTTATTTGAATGCAATGCATTTGTAAAAAAAATAAAATCTTTCCACGCTCTTGGTACAATTTTCTAATCGAATTCTGCTACTCCTGTGGTAGGTGTACCTGTTTGGGATTAGATATAAGTTTATTCCGATTTACCTAATTTTAATTTTATTACGAGTCCGGGGGCTGTCTGTGTTGCCCTCTGTCCATAAGTTCCAGTCCCTATACGTAACTTGATGTAAACCAGTAGAACAATATAAAATAGTTACCTCGACGTTGGTACGTACACTTCTGAATCTGGAGCGCCGTTTTTTTTTATTACCAAACAATAGCATGCGCAAAGAAACAACCAAATACAGTTTTAATAAATACCTTTCAAGTCGATGACGTATTTAATATCTTCGGGTGGAATGAACATGCGGCAGAGGGAATTGCAAATCAGTTTTCAGCTTGCCGTCAAACTGTGGATCTTTCTCGGCTCCTGTGAAACATTGAGAGCTTAGTTATACTGCAGTTATTGATAATATAAGTTCAGTTGGCCAGAGATGAAAAAGATGAGAACACTGAGTATGATATTTGGGAATTCATACTTGTTTTTCAGGGTAAAAATATAAGCGAAAAAGTGTCGATGAAAGAAACACAAAACGACAAGCGAAATTATAAGTCCAGTTGACCTCAGATAAAAAAATAGGAAAACTAAATATGAAATTCGGAATTTTATATTTGCTTTAAAGCGTAAAATTATATTCTAACAACTGCTCTGCCCTGCCTAGCAAGATTCGAAAACGAATGAGCAAGGTCAGTTATGAACCCCAACGACTCGTCAACGTGTTTGGAATCTTCGGAACATTCAGTCAGTCAGTCCATGATGACGTAAAGATGCACGACATGATTTGCAAATCAGTTTTCAAAATCGCCGTACTAAACTGTAGATATTTTTCGTTTTCTATATAACATTTAAAAATTTTGTTATTACCGAGTTTTTATTAATCGCTTAACAATCAACTACTTTGATTGTAGCGCCGAAGATGCCATTAAAGTTTTGATACTCCTGAAGTGTGTGAACTAAGATGGCGAAAATAGGAACGTAGTATGTGTACCGGGTTAGGGTTCGCCCATTATTTTATTCCAATTTTCCTTATTTCAGTTCTAATACGAGTTCGGGGATTAGCCAATTGATTCGTGTAGTATTAGTATCTACTAATATGACCTAGCCCTATTCTGGTACACACACTACGTTCCAGGGGTCCGCCATCTTGGCACGCATAATTCAGGAGTACCAATTTTATTTGGATTTGCACGTAGGCTGGAAACGAGAAATTCACATGGAAAATGTATTTCCTAATTTGGCTGATAACAGTGAAACCAATATTAAGTCCTATGCCAGGGCGCTAACTACATATCCTGCTGGTGCATTCCAGTTCCAAGTTGTTGGATAAGGCCTTATTATATTGCGATTTTCCTCATTTTCGGTCTATCGCGAGCACGGGGCGGAGGCTGTCTGTGTTAAACAAGTGAATATCCTCCCTTGCACATAAGCTTCAGTCCCTTTACACATATCTTGATGTAAAATGGCCGAACAAAATTAGTTACCTTCATATTGGTACACACACTTGATGCTTATGGAGCGCCGACAAAACAACCACCACCCGTGAAATTCCAGCTTTAGAGTTCAGACTGTTGCAGCTGGGTTGTATTCCTAAAGAGTAGCACAATGAGCGTACAGTAGGATAAATTAAACTAAAAAGTACCCACATAAAAGTTCTTTAAGCTGGTGCGAATAAGACGATTGCATTTTCAATAGTCAATCTCTTTAATACCCACGGGTTTGCAGCATGTTATTTATGCTTATACTACGGTATGTATCAACTGAAACAATAAAATACACTGATAAATAATCGCCGTTATCATCAAAAAGGTGACAGAAACAAGAAAAAAAATATTCAAAACAGTGATTTTCCTATACCCCTCTTAAAATTTCAAACACCCCCCTAATTTTAGGCGTGACACCATACTTAAATTCTTAACGTAAAAAAAATTTTGGCCTATTCGAATATTCCGAAATTGGCTCATATGCCGGCGAAGATGATCAGTTAAATACAAAACACGTTTTTATAAGTTACAATTAGTTTTATCACTAAAAACAAAATATCTATCATCCCCTAAATTTTGAAACGCCCTCTAAAGTTAAATAAAATCTAAAATGTCGAAAAATAGAACTTATACCGGTAACTACATTGTTAGTTAGGAAAAAAAACATGCGCTCAAAACTCAGCTCTGAAGGCTCTTATGTACGAGATTTTATCACTCTGAAGACTGTCTGACTGTGTTTCTTTCATAACTTTTATAAGTTTTAATTAGTTTTATCACTAACAACAAAATATCTACTATTGCCTAAATTTCGGAACACCCTCCTTAAATGAAAAGCAGGGGAATATACTGATTCAAACAGTCAGGGTTCTTGAAATGTCGAAAAATAGAACTTATACCGGTAACTACATTGTCAGTTGGAAAAAAACGCGTGCGCTCAAATCTCAACTCTGAAAGGCTCATGTGTACTTTTGATAATCTTCAATACTAACCTATTACAAATACACCATTGTCTTGGAATTGTCACATGAACAAGTTACAAACGCATTTTTGAACAACCTCACTACACACGAACTGCAAGTTGACTAACACGACCCATGTCGAAGCAGCGTTGATTACATATGATTACTATCCCACGTTTTGTAGAATCCTCGTCTCCACCAATCAACGCCCGATCCTGCTTTTTCTGATGACTTTCACCATGCGCGTTTTTTACAATTTTCGGCTCTACCAATAAACGCTTGTGCCTGGTTTCCTTGGTGGCTATTACCACGCCCTTTTTTAGAATATTCGGTTTTACCAATCAACGCTCGGTCCTACTTACTCAGATATTTGCTATCCGCGCATTTACTAGAACAGCGGTTATCAAACAACGGGGCGTGAAGCTAATTAAAAATAAAAATATTTGTTGGATTTGATCTGGCCCGCCCTATTTTGGATATTCACATTTCGGCGCTCCAGAAGTGTATGTACCAATATGGAGGTAACTAATTTTATTCGCCTACTTTACATCAAGTTGTGTAACGGGACTGAAAAATATATTCACTTGACTAACAGAGGCAGTCCCCGAATTCGTAATAGAACTAAAATAAGGAAAATCGGAATAAAATGTTGGCCTGGTACACATACTGCGGGAGTATCCACATTTTTTTATTTTGGATATTTACATTCCATCCACGTATTTTTAACGTGTTCGTTGAATAAGCCACACTTTCGTCTTTCTATATATCTGTTATTTGTAACTTATCGTTACTAATGTCGGACCATTTAATACCATTTCTCGGTAAATTTGTCTGGTTGTCCGTTGCATCGTCGATTGTTTGTGTGACATGTCTCGAGGTGCGAACATACTCTCTACCAGGAATATTCGCGTAGTGAGACGGTGTTGATGGTTGTGATCCCATATACTCAGTCAGTGTTTTTGACGCACCCACTTGTTCGTACCTAGAATGTGTTAAACCAAGATACTCGTCTTTTAAATCCTGGGCATCTTTTCAAGCATGGATATTACCTGAAAAAAAAAAGAACCAAATCATCGCTAATCAGGTGTATGGGCCCCTGAACTTTTTTATCATTTTTACACGCTATTAGAGGTACTTTCCCATTTTTGCCTGACATGACAAAATTTTCCGTCATTTATATACATGTATAGTGATTTGATGGAACCTGATTTTTTGCTGTCCCATACTCCGCAATCGTCGACAACAAAATTCCTCGTGTTGGATATTCCTTTCGCATTGTTTTCAAAGAATGCGTAATTGCTCTTACCACTCAGGGGTATACTCCCGGGAAACTTTCTGCTCTGATCTGTAACTCGAAAATATAGTTGCTCGATAGTAAAAAAATCGGCCCATTACTCGTTCTCCCGTAGCAATTTCCAAATTATCTTGGATAGATTTAATATGAACCATGGCCGCTATGGCCAAACCATGTCGGCTAACTTTTTAATCGCCACAAACAAATGGCACGAGGCGGAGTATCAGGGTAGCAAATTGAAGATTATGGTGGGTAAAATTGTGCTGCCACAAACTATTGCGTGTAGGCTCAAATGGCAGAACCACCCCTGATGGCGACATACTTAGGATAAATTGAAACCTTTGTCTTATGGATACAGTTTTG
The DNA here is from genome assembly GCF_013122585.1 of Styela clava. Classification (NCBI taxonomy): domain Eukaryota; kingdom Metazoa; phylum Chordata; class Ascidiacea; order Stolidobranchia; family Styelidae; genus Styela; species Styela clava. The sequence continues at coordinate 11,944,100 of NW_024102835.1, read as the reverse complement.
ACTGATTTGAGGTTAGGTTTCGGGTTTAGATTGATATAATTTCACTTGATGAACTAAAAAATGGTACATGGCTTTGTGAAAATACTGGTAATAGCGCGATAAAATCATGTCAAAAGAAGCCGTGGTTCGTTCGTGGCGGGAGCCGCTATGGAGTGGCAATAATTGCGCCGTTTCCCTCTGTTCCGCGCTGTTTTCCTCTTTTCTGCGCTGTTTCCCTCTCTTCAACACTGTTTCTCTCCGTTTCCTTCTCTTTTGCGCTGTTTCCTTTTCTTCTGCGCTGTTTCGCGCTTTTTGTGGTGTTTTGCGTTGTATTCAGTATGTAGTAAGACCCCCTACAATACAGCAATAACGTACTTATATTTTAATGTATGCATATGTGAATCCTCGCGATATCGTAGACACCAACAAATGAATGGAATATCAACCCATTTTCGTATCATTTTTTTCAATGAAAAACTAAATATAATCATCATAGTAGAATAGTAGAATATTTCAAAACTGATGAATTTAAGCTTAATCTTGTTGGCTGTGAGGATCTGTGGATAAGTGTCAAACTAAACAATGGCAAACAAGCGATTATTGCAGTTATATATAGACACCCCAAACAAGATCGCAAATTTTTTTACAAATTGTTAAATGAGTCGATGCACAAAATTATAGCAAACAAGAAAATAGTTTTTTTCCTTGGTGACTTTAACATAAATTTGTGCAAAACTTCTGATTCTTTCGTTTTGGAATACTCAAACAATTACTGTCAAATTCATTACAAGTGTTAATATCTGCGCCCACCAGAATCACTAATAATTCTTGTACATTAATTGATCACATATACAGCAACGAAAATGAATTACAGTTGTTAGGTTATGCCTTGTGGTATGATATTTCTGACCATCTACCTATAGTGTGTATAATTCGCAATACGACCTTAAGAAAGAACTCTGAGACTAAATTTGTGCGATCATTGAAGTATTTCCAACTTGACTCTTTTTTAGAAGATATTGAAAACAGCTGAATTAGACATTTCCAATACACAATCCTGATATCGAAAAAACATTTGATACGCTTTTGGAAATTCTGAAATCAGCTGTTGACAAACATGCTCCGCTGAGAAAAAAAACGCGTAGAGAACTGAGATTCGACTCGAAACCGTGGTTTACGATAGGTATCAAAAAATCAATCGCGACTCGTAAACGTTTATATAAAAGTCATTTTTTATCCATGGACAAAACAAAAATAAGATATTACAAAAGATACTCTAACATTCTTACACATATCAAGAAAAAGGCTAAAATAAAATTTTATCAAGAAAAATTCAAAGAACTAGAGGGTGACACAAAAAAGACATGGAATCTCATTAACACAATCACTAATAAGAAGCATAAACAAAAATTTCCACATGAAATTGAGACAAATTATGGCATTATATGCAACTACCAGTCCATATGCGAAGAATTTAACACTTACTTTGTGAACGTTGGTCCTAATCTTGCATCAAATCTGACAAATAATTCTATAAATTTTGTGAAATATTTAGGCGAACCCCAGAAAAATTCAATTTACCTGGAGCCTATACTAGAATTGTGAACAAAATGGATTCGAGAAAAGCTTCAGGTCCGGACGGCCTGTCTATTCGTTTTCTAAAAATTATGATTCATATCATTAGCAAGAATCTTGCAGATTTCTTTAACATGCATGCAGCATGGAGTCTTTCCGCAATGCCTGAAAGTGGCAAAAGTGACGCCTGTGTTTAAATCAGGAGATCCAAGCATAGTAAGCAATTATCGACCAATTTCAGTTCTTCCAGCTAGCCAAACTTTTCGAAAAACTATTACACATCAGATTGGCAGAATATCTGGACAAATTTGACATTTTGTCAGATAAACAATTCGGTTTTAGACTTGAACACTCAACAATTCACGCGGTTTTAGACAGTGTTACTCATCTATATATGAATATTGCTGAAAAAACATTCGGTTAACATTTACGTGGACTTAAAAAAGCTTTTGATACAATTGATCACTCAATATTACTGCACAAACTTCATCATTATGGTATAAGAGGTAATGCACTGGCGTTGATAAAAAGTTACATAAGTGAACGTATGCAATATGTCAGTTTTGGTAATGTTAGATCTACTTCACAAAATGTTAGTATGGGCGTACCACAAGGTTCTGTTTGGGGCCTCTATTGTTCATAATCTATGTGAATGATATCCATAATTCCAGTAAATTTTCGACACATCTTTTTGCTGATGACACTTCTTTCAAACTTTCGAGATGTTCCATTCACCAATTAGAAAACCGATTGCAATTCTGAGCTCTCAAAGATTGGCAAATGGATGCACTCCAACAAGCTAACTGTGAATCCCCAGAAGACTAAATACATTGTAATTTCTAAGAATGATCGTGCAAGCGTAAATCTATATCTTGATGGTTTTAAGCTGGAAAAGTAAAAAGCTTCTTACTTGGGACTTGAAATTGATTGTTGCTTGAACTGGAGTAGTCACATTGAACTGCTATCAAAAAAGTTAGCACGAGCCGTTGGAACGCTGAGTAAGCTACGTGGATTGGTCTCACAAAAAACTCTTCTACAAATTTATTACAGTCTCTTTTATTCACATATGTCTTATGGTATAATAATATGGGGTTGTTCGGCAAAACAGCATCTGAAAAAGCTCAGTGTACTGCAAAACAGAGCAATTCGCATAATTTCCAATAGCAGTTACAAAGAAAATACAACACCGTACTATTATAAACATAAACTTCTTAAACTTAATGACTTATATCGTTATGAAGTTGCAAAATTTATGTACCGTACGAAACAAAACTGTTCTCCAAATACTTTTATGAATTATTTTCAAAACATAGGTTTAGTCCACAATCGTGGCACAAGATATTCACAGCACAACCTATTTGTTCCAAGGTCAGACTCATCGATTTTTACAAAAATCCATATTGTTCCAAGGTCCGTTATTTGGAATGAAATTAGTCAGGAAATAAAAGACTGCAGCTATGCATGCTTTGCCCGCAAACTTTTCAAAAAATATATTGATAGCTACAAGTGACATACTCACTCCATCGGTCGCTGTTGGTAAGAGGGCAAAAAATTACTGTTTTATCACAGGATGTGTCTAACAATTTTTCCTGCAGCCAGGTCTAACTGATTTTGTTGACTGTTGAATATTCAATAATTGACTAATTCTTTTTGAGTTGCGTTGACGGTATAGAGGACTTGCACGGGTCACGTGACCTTGTTTACTGGACGGCAATAAAACAAAAACGTCCATTTGGCTCCTGTCAGTTGCAAGTCGGATTGTACGTTTCCGTTTTGTTTGGCTGTTGAAAATGGTTATTTCGTATTGTTCCGCTGGCTGTACGTATAGTATAGACAACGAAATGGATCTTCAGTCATATTCCGCTGTTTTCAAAAGATCCGGAACGTCCTGATCCGGAACGAATGCAATAATTACGACTTTACGTAATTCGTAACTTCCCTTCCGTAACTCCAAATAATTACGTAATTCCGTAAATTACGTGCAAGCCTAGTGGGCTGTTTTGGAAGCGTCGACATGACCGTCACAATCTAAATCCGGTTCTTCACTACTGCATTAATTCCGATCTCTGTTCAGACTATTACCATATTTAACTCTGTCACTATGAAACTCTGGAATGTATGATCAGTGCCATCTCGGACCAATTCTGAAGCTCTTGGGTCAGACTATCAAGACTTCATAACTCTGAAACTCGAAACATATTGTCGATACGATAAACTCGGTGCATTTAAACCAGGGGTGGGCGAGGTTTTTTGCCCGCGGGCCAAGTGCGATGTAAAAGTTGCATTTTATCAACAATATTTACAATGTCACGAAAGCAAAAGGGGACAACAATAAGCCTCGTGTCAAAACTAAATTTATCGGTAATCTCGACAAATTTTTCTTGAGCTATTTTCTACGCTCAAAATGTGGTTGTGGAAGCATCGGGCGGGCCAGATTGAATTGTCCAACCTGCCGGATTCGGCCCGCGGGCCGTAGCTTGCCCATGTCAGATTTAAACCATTAACAGTGATTCTAAATGAACCTGTAATGAACTATCTTGCCACACGTGTTACACCGTGGTAATGAAATATGTATAGCCTTGAAGAAACACTAGATTTACGGGATGAATAATATGTGAACTGAACGTTGAAATGCTTACAGAAGCGTGGTATTATCTGCCCAAAATGTATTGAAGCAAACAGTTTTTTTTCCTGAGAATTCTTTTTTTCATTATAGCATTATTATTATGTGAAAATTAAATTCGTATCTTTTTTTTTTAATTTTATTTCCAAGCAAAACTATTCGTCTTTCGTGGGGTGGGCTTTATACGTAGAGCTGGATTCGATCCATTAAAATATCCAGCTTCGTGTATGGTTTATAGCAATTTTTTTCCGTATCAACTATTGATTCGTGTTAGCTTTCGGAATGAAAAGGTTCAAATTTAACCTCTATATAATCTCGATATGGTAATGTAATTCCTTCATTTTACACCGTACAATCTGATTTCCTGAAAATCCTAAACACTTTTTCATTAGTGAACGTTTATATTTATTTTGTGCTGCTTTGTTCTAAGAAGATTTATTTTTCCTCATGTGCCCAGGAGATTCTGTGTAGTTTCTTACCTCAATAACTTCTAATGTGTTTGACGTAACAATTTGAGTAAGGTTGTCGCTATCAGTTTTTTTTAAATACTGGAACGAACCTGATTATGTGAATATATTTACCAAAATTACATGTTTTTGACGAAATATGTAAGATTGCTTGATTACCTTATTGATTTCAAATTATTCTGAATTCTGTTTTTAAATTTGCTGTGGGATTGGGGTGGGCTTTTTACACAGAGCTGGATGCTGATGAATCTGGAATTTGCTTAATTTATTAAAATGTCCAGCTCCAACTCAGTGTAAGGTTTACATTTTGTAGTGACATGTATTAACATTGAAATATGAAGGTTTAACGACGGCTGCGTAGATTCAATATCGTAACGTAACTCCTTCAGTTTGCATCCGCACAATCTGATTACTACTAAATTTGAGAAACCTTTGCATTAGCAATTTCTTATATTTATTTTTTACTGCTGTGTTTCAGAAATATTCTAGTTGTTTTGCCAATATTAACATGAGAATACTATAACGCGCTATTGGCTATGAAAATGTTCCTGAAAATAAACTTTTTTAAATATTATTTTTTTTTGGAAGAATTTTATATGTAAGTTTTCTTGGGTACCCTTTTCATTTCAAATTGATTTGACTTCGAACTAACGATATTGAATATTAATTATGCAAACCCCCTGTATTTTCTACTTTGGGTAAAACTGTTACGTCAATATTCGTTAATGTTAATTCTACGATTGGGGTGGGCTTTTCGCAGAGCATCTTAATTTTGCCGATTTCAATTTTAAAATGCAATAAATTTTAAACCTCCGTGTGTCGAATTTAACATTTACATCTGCTTAATATTTGGTTTAATGAAACGACTGAAGATAAGATTATATTTTTGTTCAAAATTTGGGGGCTCCCGAAGTATGCGAACCAATATGGCGGACATCGGAGTGTAATATGTGTACTAGGTTAGGGTTAGGCCATAATTTTAGGTATAAATACTACGGGAGGCTCTTGGCTAGTCTTCGAACTGATAATAGGACTAAAATAAGGAAAATTGGAAAAAAATTATCGCCTAACCCTAACCTGTTACCCATGTTACGTTCCAATGTCCGCCATCTTGGTTCGCATACTTCGGGAATCCTCAGCACCAAAATTTGGGTTTTATCGAACAGTGCATTGCTCTTTAGGTCTTTGACTTTTTTCCTAAATATATCAAATTGGACTCGCGTAACGTAAGAGCTAGTGGACTGGAAAACTTGATAAAAGCTATAGAATAATTCATAGGCGGAATGTGAATAGTTGGGTGACAGTTTGCTAGCAAAAGATTCGCGACTGCCAGGCAATTGCTTATCTTGAACAGTAGCACATGCATTTTTGTATCCGACATAAACAACCCCTGTTTTGGGCATCGCCCAACTGATAGCTATGGTAGGAAGGACTCTACAACTCAATATTTCGAATCGACAAATAATGTAAAAATTCTAGTCGACAGTAATAGAGTTTTGACTTGCTTAGATCCAATACAGATATGACCAACATATGCAAACTGTATTATCAAGGAGTGGTCATGGATTTCATACAAGAAAATCAAGCATTTATTGCATTTCGTGGTTTATATGTGAGATATCGTTATGCTTTTACCACTGAAATACTGGGTGAAACACATGTCCATGGCGTATGTGCATAGTGGTGCGAGGATGAATTGAATTTCCAATGGATTCGATTTTTTTTTCACAAGTAAAGAATATTTTCAATATTGTTTAAAGTGACCCATGATCAACAAGATATTAAGGTGTTGAATTAAAGGACACAGGGTGTCCATAAAGTGAAATAATTTTTTTGAAATAATTGCTAAAGGAATACCATTTAGAAATTTTGCCCTCACAGATGTATAAAAGAAAAAATACTTGAACAATTAGTGATTAAAAGCAACAAACCTGTTTATATTATATATAAGTTATATTAGGAACGGACTTCATAACAAAATTGAAATAGTAAAGGGACTTTATGAGCACCTTGTATTGTTTCAATAGCTACGAGAAAAGCAAAAATTTTGGGTATGTTTACACAATTACAAGGCTTTTGTCTCAAAATACCGAAGATAACGCCTAGCTCTGACAACACGGAGTGAAGTTCCGTCGACCATCTGAACATAGCCTAGGTAGCATAGGATTCATAGGCGATTTTCAATAAGACAATGACCTCGTCAATTCCGATTATAATTAATTACCCTGCGGAAAGCAGTCACATAAGTCACCAATGCCCTATTATGGGTCTGTGACTCCTAAAACATTTTTCACATAACGAAATACAAATAGAATAACAACAAACAAATAGTTGTCTTCATAAATCTTTCATGGAATGAGACCTAATCAGACAATCTCCTCAGTTACGTTCCGGAATAATACGTTCTTTGAATCAAATAGTGAAAAACAATCCTTGGTTACTAATTAGAAGGAGAAAGAGATTGCATTTTCTTTGTTTCTTTATTATAAATAACATCTCCTTCTTGATATTGCCCCTATTTCGTCTCTTTTGGCCTTCAAAAAATAACTCAGTCCAGGGCCTGGTAGCACGAGGTATTCTCTGCGCTAGTGTGTTTCAAGTATATGCAAAGTTTTAAGGCAGGTAAGGTAGGGTTACAAGTACGTCAGCTAATTTATTCTCATTCTTCAGGTTCGTTCTTTTTAGACTAAGCTAGAGTTTGAAAATTTATAAATAATAATTTATTCTGATGCGATTAGGTAGCGCACGAAGAAGGCAGAAGATAATGTTAAAGCTGATGTCGAGTGACGATTGATCGATGTAAATAAAAAATGTAGGTAGTTGGTGTGAAATGTTCTGACATCTAAACTAAAGTTTATCACCTCATTTGAAAGGTAAGGATCTTATAATTTTCAATCCGATTACAGCGCTTTGCGAGGGCCGAAAACATTGTTACAGCTGATGTCTAGTGACGACAGATCGATGTATTGTAAATGGTGGACTGGTGGGTCGCATACGGTTTTCGTTTTTCTAAGAAGAATGTAACTCAGCCAGTTCGTTGAATCATTTCCTACAATAAGGATCATGTTTCATCAATAACTCACTGGGAAGAGAGGAGTCGTCTGTTCATCACCCATAACAGCGCACTTGGTAAAATAGCCACAGATATCTGAATAGCTATTTTTCTTGTAAAAATATTTCGGCGTTCCCGAAGTGTGAGTACCAATAAAAAGATAACTAAGTTTGTTCGCCTATTTTACATCGATTTGTGTAAAGAGACTAAAACCTATGGACAGGAGTATAATGACTGTCTAACACTGACAGTCCCCGAGCTCGTGATAGAACTAAAACAATGGAAATCGGAACAAAATTATGGCTTAATCCTAACCCGGTACACATAATTCGGGAGCACCTGAATTTCTGCCTTTTTTAACTTAACCTTATAATTCAGATTCTACCAGGAACAGTGAATCAAGGCAATGTCAATCTTACAAATCGGGATAAAGTAAGTAATTATTCAATGTCTCATAAAAACGTAAAATATAGTAAATATTATTTAATCCATATTAATATCTTTATCGATGTATTTATTTTCCAATTTCAATTGTTTTACATTTCCAGAATATTTGCCTAGCTATAATTTGTTTAACTCCCGAATTATTCTTGTTGGAATGGGTAAAGAAAGGGGTATCATCTGATACTCGTCTTGTGCGGCAGAGACGTTCGCCACGCCTCTGCCAATGGATATCACCATTACATCCCTTTAAGGTTATAGAATCATTTGCGAAGATCATTTTTGTTTAAAATTACATTACATGTTCATGCTGATATCTAAAAGAGACCTAAATATTTTTTGTGCAGCTTGCTTCTGTAGTTTCAATATCGCACGTTTTGATCGGCTTGTCTAACGGCAAAAATTCTATTTGTTAATAAGAATGTTCTAAAATATTTCTATAACTATTCACAAGAGAGCAATGCTCAAAATATATGGACACGCAGAACAATCCCCAAAATCATATGCGGTGACCAACGACTAACATACCGGCGGTGATTTACCAGTACCTGTGTCGGGGTACCGTGACGGTACAGAGACTGTCATAGATATTTTAGGTCCTGTGACAATTGAAACATCAGTTGAAATATCTCGTGATATGAGTCAATTATGTACCGTTATTATCGGGATCAGGTACCTGGAACCACAGTCAAAACATTTCACATAAAAACGTTTACTAAAATAACATGCGTCAACTCAACACCCACCCGAATCGGGGTACAAATTTCGATACAGTGACTGTCATAGCCGTTTAGGGCTGAAGGACAATTCGACTACACGGACAACTCACCAGGCCTAGGGCGATGTAGCCAGTCTGTGGAATTTTTCATTCCAACCGCTCTTAAACAAAAACCAATATTTCTAACCCGTTAATTTTTCCACCGTGGGTGCATTGGCATTTATTCTAACGCTAAACCTCGAATTAACTTTCTTACAACCAAGGGTTAAAGCTATACCCCAAGTACGACACTTGGAAGACGTATTTGCGACCGAATGAACAGTGTGCGAACACGGATTTCAAGCCTTGAGCATCGTTTCTGCTGCGTCAAGACTACGCATACGCAGCCATACAGCCATCAAACAGACAAAACACGATATTATCGACGTATTAGGATAGGATTTGCATATTTATCACGGAGGAGAGAAGTAACTTTCAAAGATGGTTATAAGAAACACAACTCTACCCACCTGCCAAGTTTCATCTTTTTATCTCTTATATTTGTATGAATTTTCAAGCTTTTAACAGCTACGATTTAGTTCAGTGTCACCGCGCTGTGTTACAGTACCAGAACTACTCTATCTTTAGAAGTTCCTGTCTTGTGACAGCGTGAAAACATTGGGCTTCTAATTGCATTTCTGACCGTCATATATTTTAAGAACATGGTTATTTCGAACAAAACTCGTTAAATTATAAACAAAGCACCACATCACAGCAATCAAACAGACAAAAACACGGTGGTCTCAAATTGGTTGACAAAGATATTATCGACGTATCGGAAATGCGCACCCCCTATTCCCCCTCCTTCAAATGTAGAAACGCGAAACTTTCAAATATGGTTAACAGAAACACAATTCTACCCACCTGCCAAGTTTCATCTTTTTATCTCTGATATTTGTATGGATTTTCAAGCTTTTGACAGCTACGAGTTAGTTCAGTGTCACCGCGCTGTGTTTTGGTACCAGAACATCTCTATCTTTAGAATTATCCTGTCTTGTGACAGCGTGACTTGAAATTGCAAGATGGTCCGTTGGACACAAAATGGCATCCGATGTCCGCAGAACGTTTAGTGACGTCATAGCAAACAAAAACAAATCTCACAGAGCTAACAGAAATATTTGAAATAAATAAAAGTAATAGCCTTCTGGAGAAAAATTTCATCTTTAGCCACTGAAAATTTCAAAGCAATTGGTCCAGTAATCAAAGAGAAAGGTGACTTTTTAAAAACGTGTCAAAAAATAAAAACAAGAACAACAACCACAACATAATATTGGAACGATCGCTATGTTCACTACGTGTCCAATAAATATTATATAGGGGTGGTGACCCATGGGCCGGGGCTATGGGCCACGGCCCATCAGAAAAAATTCAATTATCTTACCAAAGTTTTCAATTCTTACAAAATTGTCAATATTCGAACCCAAAAAAAATCGCGGGATGCCACCAAACCTTTTTCTTACGATAAGCCTTTACATAAAAATAAAGCAAAATACTAAGCTACAGAAAAGGATACACCTGAAGTATGTGTACCAGGTTAGGGTTAGGACAAAAGTTTGTTCAGATTTTCCACATTATAGTTCTATTATAAGTTCGGGGAGTGGGTAGGATTCAGGTAGGATTTACATATTTATTAGTCTCTATTATTCCATCCCATTACACAACTTGATGGGCCAAGGCCCATTTCGATGGCCGTGGCCCCGGCCCATTGGCCGTAGAAGAGTCACAGTCACCACTCCCACTCTTACCAGAATCTTATTTCCCCCGTTTGTCCCGCTTTTATCAACTGACGGCTGTCTGGTTTGGATTGGAGTCGAATGCAGTTGGAGTCGCTGTTGCCCTCTGTTCTGCGCTGTATTCAGTAAGTGACCGGTGTGGTAGCGATGAACGGCTTAACCGTAGGTTAGTCAATTCTGATTCTTATCTTTAATCAATTGTTAATTCTTATCTTTATAGACTAGCTACTTTGCTTCACATTGGTGGACCTTTTGAGAAAGCAGGATGCCTGAATCAGCGAATGTAGGAGCTATGTATTCACCAATGGTAAGATATTTTCTTTTTCAGTGTTGCGTTTGTTTTTAATAATAACGAAATAAGTTGCACATAAGTGGCCTTTGCATTTTAGCATTTGACATGTTTGCCGAATAATTCAATTACTTCGCTACGGTACCGATATAGCAATAGATTTAACATAGAACTATCAATCATGCTTTGGAACTTGAACATGGTTGTAAATACTAAAATACAGAAATTAGATTTTACTTTTGTCAAATGACCTTTTCCCAGTCTGCCAGTATTCGTTGTGGCTGTACCGGTACCTATGGCTGTATGGGGTCCAGCAAAAAATGTGATATGAAAATACGGCCCAAATTTCAGTTTTTTTAATTAACATCAATTTTATGTTACCTGTTATTTAAGCACCCACCATTTTTACCTTGCCTAGACCTGTGGACTCTTTACTCTGTTATTTATCAAATCGCAATTACTGAATTACGATTTAGATTTTTGGTACATAAGATACAAATTTGAAATTCCATTTTATGTTTTCAGATGGGATTCATTTATGTTTTTAATCTCATTGTTGGCACGGGAGCTCTAACTATGCCCAAAGCTTTTGCCTCAGCTGGATGGGCAGCTGGAATCGTTCTTATACTGTTTCTTGCATTTATGAGGTAAGTTTCATTGGGTATTAGGGAAAAAAATCATTTAATCATTCAAGAAAAATTGCGAAGTTCAATTGTATCAGGAAACCCAAGCGAGATTTATTAAATGAAGATTTATTAAATGAAGTAATTATAGTCTCATTTCAACTACTTCACTTCTAAAATAGCCTTATTGGATAACACAAAATGTTTGAAGCTGTTCGAAAATGGTTATTGATCCTAATGAATGAACTTCGATCTAAACTAAACTCGGGGATTGCTTGACTCCTCACCACCGTAGTGTGGTTCATGTGATCCCTGGTCAGTCAGTGCTCCTCCGCCATCAAATTCATGTTTCCTAAAACAAATTATTGGCTAATCCCATACCCGACAAATACTGGTAACCAGATGAGAGGCCTTGGTTCGCCATATATGATTGAGCCATCTTATGAACTTTCTTTTCCCCCGTTGGTTCAAGTGTGCTTCCATGATTAGCTTATTTATGTCCAACTTACTGGAAAGTTATTAAAATAATAACAAGCAAATTTATATTTTATTTCAGTTATATGTCAACAACATTTGTTATTGAAGTAATGGCGATTGCGAATGCAAAGCTACGACACGATAAAAAGGTACGTGAAAATGGTATTGAAACTTTGGTATTGTCATTAATCGATAGGACAATGACGCATGGTTTCACTTTTTAGTGATTGAACAATTACCATAGTAAATGGAATGACAAAATTGTCACCAAATGTCTTTTATTTAAATAATTTTAGTAGATTGATCACAAATTATTTTTTCATGTTACCACAACAATGATAAAATATTCTTTGCACAGATATATTTGTTCTTATATTAAAGAGTTGACTTTCGCATGTTTACATCATATTGAATCGTTGTAAACTTTGACATTTTGACAGTGTTTTTGCATGTTGTGGTAAATTTAACTTAACTCAGTCAATTAATTGTTATTGTCAATTGTATTATTGATGATTATTCATCTATGTTTAAGTCATTACAAACTAAATGAAAAACACTTTTTCTTTTTATATAATTATATTACTTTTCAATGTTTTGTAAATAACATGGACACATGGTTTAATTTTATGAGATGCTAAAATGCAAAGTTAAAATTTCAGTTTCTTTATTCATAATTAATTTATTATGAATAATATTACATAACCATTTAGACAAATCGTCGAGTACGCAACTCGGTAGCGAGATCGTATGTATTGGTTAGTAGAGTGTGTTCTCTAATTTCTATAATTATTTGCACGGAATGAGAATTGAGAGTAATCTGCATGATCAAAAGTTGTTGTTGTATGTTGATAATTCTGGTTATTTATGTTTTTACTCTCCTCTCTACTGTCAGAGACTCAGTAATTTCATCGCAAGGAAATTACATGGTCAGTCGTACAAGTCATCTGATAGTTTAGAAATTTCATGGCATGATTCAAGTCTGAAACATTTACGGTAGACACAAAACAGTTCTTATTAAGCTATAAACCACTATTATCGATTTTTAACTTATTCATTATTTGATTACTTGGGCTATGTTTTGTGTATTACTAAATGCTAAAATTAGTGATGTTGTAATTACCATATAATGAAACTGTCGAGGATATAATTTTCTTGCGATGAAATTACAGTAATTTCTAGAATCCTGCATATATGTTAGCAATAGCATTAACATATTAAATATCTAACTAGCCAAAAAGCAAAATTTCCAGATTGTTCAATAATCAAACTAAACCTGTTTAGTTCTTTAATTATTTTATTCAAAAAAATAATGTTGAAAGTAAAATTTTTCTATTATGGAATTGGATTAGTTCAGCCATGATACATAATTTGAAATTTTTCTCTTATGTGTGTTTGTTTTTAAATAATAATTACGGTAGACCAACCTCTAATAAGACGAATTTTGATTGGCTGATTTATCAACTATATTTGCATATGTTTTGTTTGATGTTGTATGAGTCAATTTACCTTTATAAAATCAACACTAACAGCTAGCATTTTATGTTGATTTGCACTTACCGGTATACATCTGCATAACTTGACATAGAATATTATTTTAGTTGTTTTCTGCTTTTTTAATCTTTAAGTTTTAATAAATATATTTTATATTCTAATCTGTTATGCCTGTAATATGTTGTTGGAGTAACGATTAATTTGCAAACTTACTTTTTCAACTAATGTTATCTCTCAACTCTTATTTATTGTTATTTTACTTATCTTTCATCCATTCAATAACCATATCAAGAAAAAAATTAATGTAGATATAGGTCCAAAAGTAAATTTATAAATTGGAATGTATAAACATTGTTGCCATTGCCAAACTCATTGTTTTATGGTATTCGGTCAACTCAAGCTCACAATTACTGCAAGCACGAAGGGCACATTTCCAAATCAGACTTTATTCAGTTAGAATCTAAATAGGGCTGTAGAACCAGAGTCTGGAGTCATAGTCAAAATTTTGAATTTCCAGAGTCATGGCCAAAGTTTTCGGTATTAAAATTTATGAGTTTGAAGCGTAAGTCGGAGTCAAATTTTTTTTCCGACACCACTATCCTGGTTCCAAATTTTATGAATCCCTATTCTCACATCTATGTAACTTGTATAGTAATCACTATTACAATATATATAATTTCAGAATGATGGTGATACTTCATCATCAGATCCTTACTTCACAGAGAATGACAATGCAGATGACAATGTAATATTTCCACCGAATGAAAGCACAAATACAAACAATGGGAATGATAATTTCAGTGAAACCAGACCTTTGCTGGATACAACTCATTTAGAACGTAATTATCAAGGTTTTTGCTTTTCTGATGTTTTTATTTTTGAGGGGGGAAGGGGGCATAACCTAGCTCTGAATCGGGGTGTTTCAAAATAACAGACAGATGCAAGGATTTGCAAAATTTAAGTTTTCGCAATCGCATACGGAAGTAGTAAAATCATGTCATAATATTATGTAATTTTGGTTGTGATATGTTATCTATCGTATTTTTCGTAACTATTAATACTATTTTCTGGTCCCAATTTTTAACCTGATTTTCAATTTATTGGGAGACTAGACTCATTTTGATTTTTTCTCGGTCGACCTATTTTTTTGCACAAGCCTTCCTGAGCCTAATTATCTCTGGCTTGATATGTTTTATAATGTCGTCGGCGTCGCCAGCCAACTCTATTTACGGCTAATGTTATTCAACTTTGTATTGCTAGCTGTACAAGATGAGGTCACAATGTCTAGTATGACTCTTTCTTTGTTTTAGATGGTTGTTACACTTTATTTATTTGGTGTTACTTTTACAGGAAAATACAATAAAAACACTCCAAGGTCAAGCCTTCAGGAAGATTATTTCAAAATTGATGAAAGAATTGAAATGGGACAAATGGCTGATATGTTTTTCAATAGAGGTATTCGCTTTTTGCATATTGTGCATACTATTAAATTAAATTCGCTAAATTTTTTTTTTTGTCAGTTATTTACTTTATAATGTATGTTGTTACACACTCATTTTTATTTGTTTCAGTGGGACGTATCTTATTCTACCTCTGTATATCAATATATTTATATGGTGATCTAGCAATATATGCAGCGGCTGTTCCAAAGACATTGCGAGATATCGCTTGGTAAATATTTATTCTGTGCAAGCTATCGAGTTAACTTGAGTGGCATTGTTCAATTGTACTGGGTAATCAGCCATAATATTGATAACAAATTTTATAAAGATAAATAGTACTTCGTTTATATTGCTATTTTCGTCTTTACTTTGCTGGTGGATCAATACAAGCGTGTGCAGCCTGTGGGTTACATTGTGTGGCCTACAGATAAGTGTCAATTTTGAATGGTATGCGGCTCCCAAAACGAGTGTTTAATTTAGTTTATCTGGTATGTGTGAATAATTCCAATCCCTTTGTGTTGCAAAGTCTATACCCGAGTCCAATTTATTATCCTATGACATTACAATGCACAAACAGCTAGCTTGTGTGAAGTGAACAACCCATGTCAAAACATCAATAGTCACAATTTTTGTGCATGCAATCACTAGAAATATGTTGATTCTTAAAATATTCATGTCGAGGTATTGAGATTTTAGAAAATTAGCGTTGAAATATTATGTCCCGTCTATTTTGACCAACTCTCTAATAACGATAATATCGGTCAGAGACCAAAGACTTATCGATCGAAAGTTAGGGGATCCCCCAAAACAGTGCTCTTACTCCATAGTGACACCTTTTGTCCCATCGCCATCACTAATTAATTAATAACTCGCTAATTATACGACATAATTCATCCAAAATCGATAGGCTTCTGGTCCGACATAAGATGAATGCACATGCAAAATCTGGAGCAGATTCAATCTCGCTTTTGTGAGATATCGCATGCATCTAACAGACAAATACCTATCAACATACTTACCGATTAAAATCGATAAGTAACAATCAAAATGACATCTTAATTACCTGAAAGGTTGACTCATTGTCCTAAACAATAGGCGGAATTCCGCTAGATATGCTAAAGGAAGTAAATATGTATAAGAGCATTTGCATCCGTATATCTATTAAACTAGCTTGCTATTGCCATAGTCAACTCAGACTGATATCTGAGGAAAGCTTAGGTTTGCCGTATGGAATAAATATGAAAATTGCTATTTGATTGCATGTTATGATTTATCTTTTACAATGATGTTTAAAGGATGAATGTTTAGTTTTCTTTATAATCCAATACTTGAAAAGGGTTTTCAATATACACTATACAGTACTAATTTATTTTGTTTTGGTAATCCTAATTCTTGCAAACTCTTAAAAGATGATGTTTTATTTCCAGTGGTAATTTATCCTGCAGTTCGTTGAATGCAACACACACAGAACCTAAAGATAGTGATATATGTTGGGCTCCTAATATATCAAGGGGAGATGCTTACAGGATATTTTTGGTAAATATACATTATTTAATCAAAGTTACTTCTTTTGCCTCACCTCCAGCCAGTGTTTTATTAAGACTGTTTACATTACAATACATTTTGGGCAATAGTAATAAAAGATAGCATATATGCTTCGCTTCAGATAACGTCTTTTATCATGGTATTCAGCAGCATGTTTGAGATTAGCATGACAAAGTTCGAACATTTCTATCCCATATCTTAATACAAATTGCTATTCAAATATGCAGCGTTTTTAAAAAAGTATTAGTATACAGTTTGTTTTATTCTTCGAATTTAAACTGTTTTTTCCATTTCATGATTCAATTGAACTTAATATTTGTAAATTTTCACTCAGGGTGGATTCGTGTTAGTCCTTGGACCGTTTACATTTTTCAATGTTCAGAAAACAAAATATCTTCAACTCAGTACTTCGGTTCTTAGATGGGTTGGTGAGTAGATTTTTTTATGCTTTTTTAGAGGGAGTATACTAATATTATGATGCTTGTTCGTGGTCTTTGTTGCTTTTTTCAAGGACATATCAGTCCGCCTCATATTACTGGAAAATATGGGACGCAATAGTGATTGTCCAGTTATATTTTGATATCTTGTACTTCAGTAGGCTAGGGATATTTTCAAGTGGTATATAAAATTGTTAAAAGTACCAATTTCTTCTAAAAAAATGAATGGTGCTCCCGAAGTATGCGAACCAAGATGGCGAACATCGGAACGTAACATGGGTAACAGGTTAGGATTAGGCGATAATTTTTTTTCCAATTTTCTATATTTTAGTCCTATTATCAGTTCGAAGACTACCAAGAGCCTCCCGTAGTATTTATACCTAAAATTATGGCCTAACTCTAACCTAGTACACATATTACATTCCGATGTCCGCCATCTTGGTTCGCATACTTCGGGAGCCCCAAATGAACATTATGCTAATGTAATCATGATTATTCTTTGTGAAAATACTCTTCCATGCTTATTGAATAAATTTACATCTGACTCAGACTCGTCAGATTTAGAAAATTTCCTGAATTATAGTTTTGTACAGATTTTAGTTCTTATTTAATTATTATCAATTTTAAAATTTAGTCTCGAAGATGTCACATATTTTTGAAAATCTTGTACAGAATCCCTCCCTTTTTAATATTTATTATCATACAGAACTCGTTTACCTTTATTGCAGCATTCATCAGTATGATATCATTAACCATAATCAAAATATCAGAGGGCAAAGGTCAAGGCCACCCAAAACCTTTTGAATTTGATGGAATTCCAGTATTATTTGGAGTTTGTGTATATTCGTTTATGTGCCAACATTCCCTGCCTTCACTCATCACTCCAATCCGAAACAAAGGTTTTCTATCAAAACTATTAGCTGCTGATTACTCAGTTATTTTGATGTTTTACCTGCTGCTTTGTCTAACTGCGATTTATGCATTTGATAATGAAAATCTTATGGATATGTATACTTTGAACTTTCAGGTGAGAAAATATCATAATAAACCAATCTTTTAATCGTTTGTTCGTTCGAAACTAGTATTTTCCGGCATATTTTTGGCTTCAATACTTTGGATTGATTTAGGAAGGCGTCCAGGAACTATAGTATAATGATAGGTATTTCCCATGATGGCTGTCTTTAGTAGGCTTTTGTGATATTTCACAACAATGTGTGATTGGGCTAACTGGTGACTCTGAAATATTATAAAATGAGATAAGGCTGCAAAAGTGTGATTGTGGTTAATGTTTACTACTATGCTATCTAACTTTAATGTAGCCTATATCTTGATTGTCTCAATTTTTGAGAGAACATCAGGGATCACTTCTAAGACCTACGTTATTTTAGTATTCATTATCAGCCACCCCGTTGGTCTTTTTTGCAGGGGACTAATTTATGCCGCCAAAAAACTCTTATTCATAATTTAATGAGACGTCTTTACTTACTTTAGCGTGAATGACATTGTTTTGGCAAATTTTGATATATTGAGTTTGAATATTTATTCAATATTTTTCCAGGATTCATGTGATGTTACTGACAAGACATTTCTTCGTTATTTTCTTGGATTATTCCCAGTATTTACTCTCGGAACTAGTTTCCCTATTATTGCTGTTACTTTGAGAAATAATTTGAAGGTAGGTATTATTTATGGTGGTGTTAAGTTATCTGACTTTCCCACAGGAATATCTTTGGTGTGAATGAAATTGAATTAAAGAAAGTTCTTTTTCCAAGTGAATTTTGAATTGGTTAGTTGTCCTTCTGCTCCATATTGGATTATTATTCAATGACGTTTCCTCCCCCTGATAGAAATATGAGAAACCCTGCTTATGCTGCTTTCTTATTATATTAATTCTATTAATTTAGTCTTAATTCAGTTCAGTTGTATATCATTTGTGAACTAAACTGCACGTTCGTGAAATACACTATTTTCTGTTTGTTGTTACAGGCAATGTTCAATTGCAACAGATCAAGGCCGTATCCTTTCGTTATTGACAAAATATTCTTTCCAATACTTACTATTGTGCCTCCAGTAGCTGTAGCTTTTGTCACCAATGATTTGACTGCATTAGTTGGATACACTGGATCATATGCAGGAAGTGGTGTGCAATATATTATACCTGCTTTCTTAGTATTGCTCGCAAGGCAGGATGCAAACAGAGTATTAGGAGTGAGTGTAGCTTCAAAGAATACAAATAGGTGAGTCTGCCGATATCTTTGGTATCTAGTTTATTACGGAGATAGAAAAAAAACAAAAACCACTATAAATGTTCTATGGGTGTTTCATTTGTATCTCTACTCTGTGTGTTGATGTTAGACAAATTCGAAATTACGGGATAGTGAACTAGATGTATCATTTTGATTCATTGTTATCTGCATTTGCCAAATACTATTAGGTATATTATGTCTATCTATTCCCGACAATGCATTTTTAGACTTCTATTTATACCGAACCCTAAGCCCTTTGAAAATCAGAGATAAAAGTTGTTAACTACCACTAAATGAGTTTTCTAAAATTTATCATTTTATCTATTTCCAGATCACCATTCAAACGAAGAGGATGGATAATAGCCATGTTTATTTGGGCGATAGTTTGCATTGCCTTCGTGACGGCAAATCATATTATGTCATCACAACACCACACTGGGAAAAACGGAACATCTTGGTTAGAAAGCAAGTGGTCTTGGATGGACGTTGGAAGCTATTTTTCAAGACATGTTCATATTTCATGAAAACTTTGAAGTATTTGATATATCGATTTTATTCTCAGTCATGTTTGTATGTGCTTTCATGTTGTTAAATATTTAAATATTTGAAAGAGATAATAATGAATTTTCAACTCCCATGAGGAATGAGTGAAATGGTGATCAGTCATGATGTATTTGACTACTTCCTGAATACTTCAGTTTCACGTCACCTTGCTTTTTTTTTCAATTTTAAATCATCTCTGCATCATGCCTCTTTAATAGTAGTTCATAAAATAAAATACATGTACATGCAACGATATTGCTTATTTATCTGCAAAAAAATACCGGTCCTTGTAATTTTGGCCTAACCTTCGCAGATGAAATATATTTCAAATTAATAAATTTGTACCGATAAATTGCTTTTAGGGATGATTTACTTTTTCCCACTAAACAGTGAAAAGTGGCATAAAAAAGAAATAATAAAACACATCTTTTTCAATATCTGTAACTAGTTTCATTTTCAATGACTTTTAATTCCTATTACTACTGATTTATTGTATTTGAGTAGCTAAAACTGCCATGTATCATATAGTGTTTGAATGGTACTCATGTAATAGAATAGACTTCTAGAAATACAAATAACAAAAATACATTATATATGAATTGATTTGCACTCCTTCATCTTCGCGGAAGGCTCTATATTACTAACCGCTCAAACGAGAAGATTTGGAGTTGCAGGATTCTAAATTGTTTGGGTTTAATATAGCTTCCCAGACCTTTTTTCACATCTTGCTCTATGGGACTTGCTTTTAAAAACGATTCTTTCGGTCTGTTAAATGTCCCCTGGATGATTTCTTTTCATCTACTTTGCTTATTACTGTATTTCTCTTTGAACTTATTTTACTGATTATGCCTTTTGAGGGAGTTTAATTTTAATATATCAGACGCCAAGTATTTTTCAAGTTATAAAGAAATAATTATTATATTTTATTTCTTAATATTATTCTCATTTAAGAAATATATCTTTGTGCAATATTGCATATATTTTTGTGGCTTTATTTATTATATATATTTTCCTTAGTATATGATATTTTTGTCTCACCGCCAACCATTTAAGACCAATTTTTACTAGGTATATGAGCCATTTCAAGCTTCAGTCCATTCTTTTTTATCCTGCAATCTTTCATTACTGCTAGACTATGTTACTTCTTGTATTGTAGCCTCTACCTGGGAAACTAGAGGCTTCAATACAAAGCCGTTGAATTTGAAATAAATAACTGGTTAACTGATCTGATGCCAGACGAGAGGCTGTGATTAAACCGTCTTGTTGGTTTTTCCATTCTCCGGTATAAACATGAAAATCTTATCCTGATCTTAGCAGGCAGTATCGACATTGTGCCTTATTTTCTATATTTTAGCCGTTGTGTTGCGCATTTATGATATATGGAATGTATGTGGTATCGTCTCAGAAGCTACTTTTTTCTTTATATTTTCAATGATTCCAGAAGAGTAACAAAATAAATTTACCTATTTTGCGCGTACTTTATTACTATATGTATTCAAGAAAGACTGGCAGTCGCTAAGGGATTTTTTAATTTAACCTAAATTTCTTGTCATAGCGGTGAGACGTGAGTTAAGTTTTAGGTGTTGTGACTATTGTCCAGTAAAGTTCCAGGCCCCTCGGACAATTCTTAATCAAAAAATTTTAGAATGAAAAGCATAATTGGGGTTAGTCACGTGCGGAGGATTTCTGAACGCCTTGCCGCTTAAGGGTGGTTCACGTAGGCCGGCTTCCTCCATCATCAAGCCCATGCAGCTGACACAAATAACTAACCGGAGGTGGAACTTGGTTTGCGAGATTTGATAGAGGAGCGCAACAGTGTTACAAAAATATATTGGTGTGCTCGGTTTATCGGGAAACTAAGAATCGTCAGCTTCGAGATCACGTTAAAACGAAGTATTTAATTAAGGATCAAAAGGTACAGTATGTCCTTCAAGAAAAACAGTTGGGAAAGTGCGACCAGGGATTTTCAGAGCATCCAGTTTAGGGCTGGCGAATCCGATTTAGAATACTGAGATGAATTGATGGCTCTTTACCGTCAACACAATATACTTACGGCGATAACAAAACATATCTGAAATCTCCCACGAGAAAATTACTCGCATATCACGAATATCGGTTTATTGCAAAATGTTATAGGCTAATATGTTATTCATTTACAGGTTTTGAAGTTTGTGTCTAGAATGTGCATTTTTATGAAATATAGAAATAATGTAAATGACACTGTTTGCTTTAATGGCAGTACTCGACGATTTTCATTGTACCTATCCACAAAAATATTGATAATGATTAGCATTCATGTTTATACGTTTTGTTTCTTCGAGTGTTTTTCATTTAGGTTACGTGAACGCGTATATATTGATGTACGTTTTAACTTCATTTCAGACAATGCTCGCTTTCCTTATTGACTTATATGAATTTTATTTTTGTGTAAACACTGTAAAAGTATCATCATGTTCTGTGGTACAGAAGAAAGAATAATTGATTGATGGCCTGCGAACACTTACGGAGAGAAGCTTGCCAGGGTTAACGTACGTTACATACTCAAGTAAGCTAAAAACATGGAAATATTATTGACGCTCGAAGCCCCACCACTACTCAATCAAATTTACTCTTACTTGCGACTAGCGAAAATATCAAGACCTATCGTGTTTTCTCTAAAATAAGACCTAGCCTGAATTTTTAAAATGATTTTAATATAAGCCCTCCCCCAAAATATGACCACCTAGCTAGTCGATAGCGCGTTTTTATTTTATTTTTACCTATACTAGTGACTAGTCGATAGCAAGAAAATTCAGTCAAATGTAATCTTCATTGAAATTTATGAATCTAGTGCCTTGCAAGGCATTCCAGAGAACGGTAATATGGTCTGTTTTAAAATATTCCGTGTTTAGCATTTTTTTTTAAATGAAAACGTTATTTATAAGTAAATTTATATCGGTTTTCATATAATGTATATTTGAAAATCACGTAATTCTCTACTTAGTACTTTGTAATTTTGTTTTTGATAAATAAAAATAATAGACACTACACATCTAAAATAGATCCTATTGTTAAATTCGAAAAAAAAAACTTATATGGCATGTTTCGCGGAACTTAGGCGAACCACTGATATTTGTTTAGATCAGATCTTGTTCGTTCGATGTTATCCTATTTCCAAATGATATTTTCGTTTTATTCGTGATAGTTCATAATACTTTTATTTCAATGTTGCGGGCAAGTATTCGATTTTATCACAGTAAACTGGTTTAGTCCGGTTTGTGTCGGTTTTCACTGCCTCAAGATTGCGTAAGATATTGTAACACAAGATAGTTGAATATACTGGTGCGTGCCATATGTTCTCATCACATCGACAAAAAGAAGAAATTTTTGTATATATATTATAAATCAGTGGTAGGTGGGCGTAGACAATTTTATAAAGGCGGGCTGAAGCTAATTGAAAATAATAAAAAATTATTAGATTTGATCATGCCCTTTTGGTTTATTTTATTATTTACGTTCCATCCATGTATTTTCAACGTGTTTTTGAATTAAACATGCTTTCGCCTTACTATCCGTTGTTTCTAGCTTATTGTTAGCTAATTATATCGAAGTGGGGCGCGAGACTTCTAAATTTCTAGACGAAAATTCTAAAAATGAGGTGCGGCTTAAAACGTTTGAAACCCACTGTTATAAATCATATATCAACCTCACACATCAAACTTATATATTTTTTGCATTGTATTACAATGGAATTAATACT
The DNA here is from genome assembly GCF_013122585.1 of Styela clava. Lineage (NCBI taxonomy): Eukaryota > Metazoa > Chordata > Ascidiacea > Stolidobranchia > Styelidae > Styela > Styela clava. The sequence goes on along the minus strand of NW_024102835.1, from coordinate 11,920,641 downwards.
GCAAACTCAAACTAAGTAATTCCATGATTTTCACACAATGTTCAAATATATGGACATGAAGGCTAGCACGCAAATTTGTATTCATAATTCTTCAAAAAATCATATCCTGAACGAGGCTGGAACTGTGGAACAGCCACCGTAACTTATCAATGCCCGTACCGGTACCCGAACTGTCCTGCCGATGATGATTCATGCATCGAGTTTCGACGTGGTATTATTATGGTATTACCAAATAATTTGAGGCACAGCTGTAGTATCACACCATTTACTGTACCGGTCGTCCACTTTATCAAAACTCCCGAATTCGTAAAGCATCGGATCTGAAGCACCGCTGACTATAATAGCAGAATTGCCACACGGTGCGCAATTTTCTTCTTCAAATCGAAAAACGAATCCCATGGATTCCAAAGAAATTTTCAAAATAAATAAAAGTAACAGTTTTCTAGTGACAACAACAATCTTCATTTAATGAATATTTTAAAGCAATTGGTCCGGTAGTCCAATCAACCATCATTTATCTGTCAACACAATATAGACCATCATGAAAAATATGGCGAATATCATAAAAAGTTAGCCTATACCTAATTTCAATTGTATGACTGGAGTCGCCAGTGACCTCTATAAAGGTTTTCAAGCAGCGACACCTACAAGGCTGATTCAGATTAACAAGTAAAATTTATTAAATGCAGATGCTTCTATGAAGATTATTATAAATTTCGTATTATTTCCAAGATAACCGAAAAAGAGGCACCAACAGAATACTTACAACAGCGTAACAACAATCCACTTCATGTCCAAAAATTCAATTTCAGGTGGTATTCCCCATTGCATCTTTATTCAACACGAAAGTTCGTACTTATGTATCGTTTTCCCAAACATTTGTTGTTGTTTTGGGGGTAATTACATTCTCCTTAATCAATGGACCAACCAGTTTCCAACATTCATTATTTGAACATCGCTGTGACCACTAGGAAGGAGTCTATTACTATTTTTTTTTTCAAATTTACTCCAGGTAGGGATTTGTTTAGAAAGAAATGTTTTAAAACAATTGTTTTAATTCAAGTTTTGTTTTTGCCTGTTTCGTTCAAAATGGCTGTACTATTTGATTTTTTGTATTAAATAGGTTGAAGAAAAATGAATGTAAAAACTTGCCAAGCGCTTCTTATTTGCAATAAATCCTTCAAAACGTCACAAATATCGATAGAGGCTCATTCATTCTTTCTCAAACTGTAGTTCAGTGGTTTGCGCAATAAGACGCAACCGATAAGCTATTACGTGAACGACCCTGCTACGACGCAACCACCTTTCGAAAATTGAAATGCGATCAAATAATGAGTTTGTATCTTGAAAAACTCTATCACTTGAACTTCAAAAACAAACTACCGTGTGCTAAAAATAAATTAACCGCAATAATGCCTTCATTTTATGAGAAAAATGCCAATACACGAACTCGAAATCCATTTTATGTTGCTATAACAGATTAGTTTGACGTCTTTGTATCAGAGGACTCTTACAATTAGCATAGTCTAGATTAGGGTGCCGGCGATGTGAGCATATTCTTCATTATCGCAACCGACTCGTTTTCCCGAGGACTGCCTGCCCTTAATCTATTTGCTTTTGTAGTAGGCTCGTGAACTAAGTTCCATGATTTTTCTTAATCAAAACGTCTTCTGGTATCTCGGATAAACATTCCGGTTAAAATCTTATAACTTTGGTGGAGATACAGACGTTGCGATAAATGTACGCAATAGAAGTAAAAGTCAAAATATGAATTTTCAATAAGATTTTTAAAATTATAATTTCGCCTGCGTGTGCAGCTGCCAGAATGCAAAGTTTTGGCGTAGTTTCGCGGCGATGCAAGGGGTATTTCAATAAAAAATACTAAAAATACAGGAAAAAGTTGATTTAAAACAAGCCCTTGTTTTAAAACACGATGTTTTTTTTAAATTGATAAAAAAACAAAACCCTAATTTCAGGTCTAATGGAAACCGATATTTCGCCAAAACTTTCGCAGTTTGATTTGTCATTTGAATTTGAAGCTGTTGAATTATCAGACAAGGACTTACGTGTTCCGTTGGACACGGAATGGACCTAAGGGTCATTTTGTCATGTTGAATTTTTCTTCTTGTTGTTGTGAAAAAGTTGCTTTTCTCAATTACTACCGGACCTTGGACACGAAATAGACATATGAATCGTTTCGTCATTCAGAGTTAAACACCGGAACTGTAACAGATTTGATGCTATTTTTCTTTGGCTTTCGTGTCCATATATTTGAGAATTGCTTTTGTTACATAGAGCCTAGGCTACCGGTAGCGCAGTTAATCATTGGATCTTTTTGGTACTTAATTCTTTTTTAACTTCTTATCTTTGAGCTGTGATATACTATGCAAAATGAAATTACTTCAATTTCCCCCGTTATTATTTTGTTTAGATTTCAATCGATGTTATCATATTTCCAAATTACATTTTTGATTCGTAGCAGTTTATGATACTTTGATTTCAATGTTGTGTGGAAGTATTCGATTTTATCGGAGTAAACTGGTTTATTCCGGTTTGTGTTAGTTTTTCTCGTCTTTAGATTACGTAAGGCGTTGTTATACAAGATTCTCCCATCGAACTATCTGCATTTTTACATTGCCACAAAAGATTCTTGAAATAGATAAAACCTTATATATTCCAGGTTATTTGGAAATTGAAATCACGAGGCGTTCCTGAATGGAGGATTATGTATTGTTGCTGAATCAGTTCCAACATAAGCTAAAGAGGATTTACTAATCGCATTTTTTCCTCATTGATAATTCTTCGTACCTTCAACAACATGTATATATAACTATATTTGTCGCTCGTAATTCGACTTGTTTTGTACGACTTTGTTTAGATTATTTTGTTTTTCAATTAAATCATGATGACATTGAGACGTGAGATAACATCGGAACATCTCAGCCTGTTTTTGTGATTTTCGGCAACTTCTAAGATTGTTTTTTTGAAAATGGACTTATCTGACTAGGTTAATTTAATATTAAAAATTACGTCTTTTCTGTTATTTGTAAATATTTTCTCTCAACTCGGAAGTTGATCATTGTAAGTAGCTTAGATTGCGCCAACCTCGTTTTTGTTCTTTGTTACTCGTACCCAAAAATGTTAAATCAATCAGTGATTCAAAATGATATAATTGATATATAATAATAATTTCTGATAAAATCTATTCTAGAAGAACCCTAACCTGGGACCACCGCAGAGGCACACGATAGTAGACATAGAAGTTACAGCTGAATAAAACGTAAACCCAGTAAAACTGTTTTTTTTTTCATAAAAACAAAGATCTTTTTATATAATTTCCATCAAATCGGAATTTTGCGACTAATCCTTTTGTTTATGTTATGATGTAACGGGTCATCAACAGCTTTTGCAACCCTTAGGTCAATGCAACAATTTTATACAAAGGAAAGAGTGTTATATTCTCGTTAACAAGGATTATTATTAGCCCAGCTTTAATTAAAGCAAAACTACTGAAACATCCATATTTCTGTTATATTTATTATTGTCTCGACTAACAGAAAATGCCTGAATTTTTTTTGTTCATGTCTCCAGGCGTATATTGTGTTACTAAGGCGCACTACAAACTTAGCCTTTTTAATGAAATTTCTTCATATTTTTATTTTCGTAATTTGCGGACGCCGCCAATCCGGTATGACGTCAACGGTGTTGACCTTTGACTTGTTTGTCCATTTGGATTTCACGTCTGTTGCGCAATAAAACTGAATTATGCTTCGTGAGATGGCACTGCCATAAGCCAAGTCAGGTAAGCAGTCTCGGTGATCAGAATAAGACGGTTCCCGTACATTTTAACCCACGACAATTGCACCTGCATACTATTGCACCTATGGATTTTTTTTTGTTTCACGGATATTTGAACTCATACTAACCCAAACCCGTGGGTTTTAGCACCCGCATATAGATTGAGCCCGCGGGTATACACATGGGTTCAAATGTACGTGGGTTCAAATGTACGGTCACCGAATAAGACACGTTTCGTATTTAATTGGGGAAGGATAAACTCGGTAAAATCCACGGTCTCTCATCCGGTTATCAATCAAAATAGGATCCTGAAAAGAAAAGACACCATTCCAAGTTTTCCGCTTCCTAGCAACCTCGTCGTTGGAGGGTCAGTGTTCCAGTCATATCAGCTATCAACATCGATATTTTAAGAGGATCATCTTATGTTGACTAAAAATATTTTCTACTAGTTATATTGGTGATATTTGATGTTTGTTACACTACTTGACGCTATTTTATTCTGAGAATCAATAGTAGTACCAGCACTTTTTATATTAGTGTTACCGACCATACGCATCAATGACTCCGATTGGTTGCTGTTGTTGTATATCGGTGATGCAAATGGACAATTCAATTTGATTTATATCCACTAACTGCATTTGCTTTAAAGCTCCTTCTCATATAGTTGAAATCCTTTTTCCAAAAATGCTTTCTTGTAATGTCTTTGTCGCGAAGTATGAAAATCACTCTAGGGATATTTTTGACCAATGAGAGTCATTCATCTCCGGAAGCCTTTTTGATATCTATTAAATTCTAATTTTTTAGATATCAATAATAATATTATTATAATACGTAACGATTTCACGACTGTATTTGTTCCATACGTATCACAGATGGCATGATGGGAAACCAACATCTACAAAAAGGCACAATTTGTTTCATCTGTTGAAATTTGGACGTAGGGAATAGAAAATTAATGGGGAAATTTGTAAACAAACTGATAGCTTAATTAGTGTCGTGACTTGATTGAATTGTTAAAAAAACGTGGTGTGTATACTGGAATTTTACGCTATTTGTCGAAATGCAGCTGGAGAGTAACTATTGTTCCATTACAACTTAGTCACATGAAAATCTATTCAAATTCACCTATTTTGCCAACAAGATTTAGTAAACTGTTTACGTTTCTAATGTGGTTAGATATCCAGAAGACAACAAAAACCCTACTTGAGACGTTGATTCGTGAGGTACGGCACGTATGAGGAAAATGTGTGACTCAAAAGAAGTTGCAATTGCGATTTTTGCTGTGTAAGATGAACAAAGCTCAACGTGACGTTACTCAAATGGAATATTAGATCACGTGGTGTAAATGCGTTCATTATGTGAAGATTTATTTAGAAATACAGACTCAAATCTCTTATCGAGGAATATGGTTACGCGTATGGACGAGGGATTTTTAAATATAAAACTGGAGGTAGGTGAAATACCGATGACCGCATAGGTTATTTTTTAGCTATTTTTGAATCATACTCCCTCTAAATTTGGATAGAATTAGATTAATCTTATGTGGTTAATATTTGTTGGTACAGAAATTTATTGAAGATTTTGTTTTGGTATAGCCGTAGTGTGTGTACCAGGTTATGAATAGGACCAGGGCGTAATTTTATTCCGATTTTACTTATTTTAGTTCTATTACGAGTTCGGGGTCTGTCTGTGTTAGCCAAGTGAAATACCCCCTGCCCATTTATGTAAAGTAGGCGAACAAAATTAGTTACTTACATATTGGTACACATACTTCTGGAGCGCCGTTGTTCTGGCATGTGTAGCCATTGTCACATGACCAAGACAAGCATAGATCGGGAAAACGATACTGATTGATATTTTTTTTCACATTATGACTTTCCTACTCTTACATTTCGATCAATGTCTTGAAGTTATTGGAAATGAAATTTGTGCATTTAATGGAAGTTATCGCTTGAGAACGGATATTTCTACTAACTAAATTGTTACTCCGATAGCTTTTTGGAATGTGTCCCCTGGCTTGGAAACGGCTTCGCGACCATTGCTTCTTAGCTATATACTGCGGCTTATACTATTAGTGTTTGTTAGTATTTGGTAACTTTCATCTTACTGCGTTCACTTCACCTCACATAGTCGTGCCCGCTGATTCGTGGATTTGATTAAATTTGCTCATTGATAAAGAGACAATGTATATAATATTACAAAATTAATTGTTGATGCAACAACATCATCTTGTCACGGAATTCGGGAGTAGATTCCGATGGATTCTGTTTAATATTTATAGTTTAATTAATAATAATGGATTAAAAATGGCGATTTTCTTTTTTTATAAAAAATATTTCTATTGAGGCTGAAGTTTTAATAACTTTTAAGTAATTGGGTTTACGCCAAGCTTTGTTTTTATATATTGTCTGCATTACTGTAATTAAGATTAATGTACTATTTTTAATTATTAATAAAGGCTGGATACACAGTTAGTAATTAGAATAGTCACAATGTTCCATACCTGTGATATAATGTATAGATAGAATTCAGCGCTTTAAGCTGCCATAGCGGGAGGCATCACTGTTCATGGTATATACAAGCGGTTCTTATATACCTACCAGTAAAGTATATATGTTAAAGTTATTGTGAAAATAACTTCGAAAATCGGGAATTTTCACATGTTTTCTTGCAGTGTATATGTAATTTTTTTTATGTACTATCACTTCAATTAGCGCATACTATCTTTGATGGAATATGTATACCTCGCATGTTAAATATAGAATTATAAACAAGACCACCGCTACACGGAAATCTCGTTAATTCCAGATATTTTACGACAGGAACGTGAAACAATGTTGACAGGTGTTTAACATCGTTTATTTAGGGTCGTTTTATGTTCGTTTCTTCTAATATTATTGAGAAATTGCGTTATAGATTATTACGCGTCGCGTGTTAATTAAAGATATGCAAGAACTAGATTTTTTGCATATTCATATGAAATCGCAAGAACGTTTAGGCAAAATAATTGCAATCAGTCTCTTTCTTCTCAAAAATTGAAACAACGAAATTTTTGAAATATGGGACGAAATTTGTTGAAGCAGAATGATATGAAACATTCACTTGGTTTTCTTCCAAAAAATATTTTGGGTCAAATATTTTGGCGAGGTATTTCCGTACTGCATTACAATCTGATTGTATAATTAGAATAACAATTGCTACATAAATATTAATCGGAATGGATTCTAAGTAGTATGGAAAAGGCGATATCTTATTCACCTCTACCTGCATTGTTCGACGTAAGATATTACAAGATATGTTTACAGTTTTCTGACGAAAATTTAATCTAATGAATATGGCAACTTAGCATAAAATTGGCGGACTACCGCATTGTATATGATTGACTGTCGACAAACAAACACGTTTTCATACAACAGACGTTTGGTATTTTCAGTTTCAACGCAATAAATATTAAAGCAAATTTGATTTTTCGTTTTTTTCTGTTTTACATTGCATATACTAAAATTGTGTTTAATTCGAAGCTCATTCAGTGGTGTCTCTCAGATGATCGTTTTGTAAGTTTTTAGAGTATTGATTTTTATGAGCTGTGTCGGACTTTATCACCTGCTAACAGTCAAACAGACCCAGTTAAACAGTGAGCAAATGGGATTTTGAATCGTCTAGAATCTTCTCGGCAATTGACCTACCCGATTTTGGAAGCCGTTTAACTTCAGAAAATACGTCAAATCGGGGCTTTTGTATATGCAATTAAACAGAAAATACTCTACCGATTTTATTTCGATTCTAGGTTTTCAGCAAATACCTCTTGCGAAAATTTAAAACGACACCATATGAACTTGTGCCTAACATACCAGCACTGTTCTAGGCATGGTGCAAGATTTGTTCATATTATAATCTTGGTGATGGTTCTTCGCCTTTTTCGAATTTTGGATATCGATTTATACAGTTGTCACGTGATAGAAAATGCTAATAGAAGAATGGCATGTTATACAAGTACAACACATGCTAAATTACGGATCATAGAGATAGAAGTATATGTTCCCTTGTCACAGAAAATAGATAAATCGATCATTTACACCACAACAAAAAATCTTCAAATCCGACATTTGATAAAAATTGAGAAAAACACAATAAATATCACCTCGTACGTATTGTCTCGACGATATTTAAGAAGATACCATTTCATAAATAGTTTGACATTATGCTCTACGCCTGCAGCCAAATTTCATGGCGAAATATACATAGGTAGGCTACATGGTATTTTTTGATATAACGAATCTACCTCAATTTTGAAAGTTGACAAACAGGTACCATTAAACGTATTTAGAGATTTAAGATTACTATATATGAAATACGATTGACTGGTTAAGGGTAAAATAGCAATATCAACTTGAATGTAGCAAAAGCACGTGCCGATCCTTGATACATTTGTGAGAACAAGATCAAATCGAGATCGTTCAAGTCCTATAGATCGTTTTGTTAATATATTGTTCTTGTTGGTATTTTTCTTCTTGTTCTTATAAAAAAATCGCTTTTCATTTTTAATTACTGGACCAATTGCTTTAAAATTTTTCAGTGGTTAAAGATGGTACTTTACGCTGAAAGGATATTAATTATATTTACTTAAACAATATCTGTGGGCTTTGTTGGGTTTGTTTTTGTGTATCACAACGTCATTCAAAATTTGCGATCTTTGTGGCGGTTCCGTATTCGCGATAGTCGTGAAGACTGCGGTACCGGTAGTCTATACTGTGACAGATTGCATACCCCTTCTATTTCGTTTTGGCTTTCGTGTCCTTGTTTGTGAAATCTCTGTCTAGTTTTCATATGGACGAATCCTTTAGGAACCTTTTTAGGCACGAATCATATCATAAAATATTCCGATATAAGAGAACTGCGATTGTCACTCACTATTCATTACCTACATTGGTTTTTGGGGTAAATTCAAAGGGAAAATAGCGAATGTTACCCTATATTAATATTATCAATATTTGTTTTAGATCAAATGCAAAATTATATTTAGTTTCAAAATTTGTTCTGCAATGGAGAATAACCAAGGTGTTAGTTAACACGTGTAAAATTTCTAAAGATTGTAGAAACCGACGGGCGCAAGTCTTGTTTGTTATAATTAAAACTTGAACCACAGAAAGTTTAATATTAGCCAGATTCGTAATAAACTAATAAACATAAGAATATAATCTGACACCACACGAAGTAGATTATTCAGCATTGTATATTATGATAAGCGGATAAGCTAATCGAATACGGAAGTATTTTTTCACCTGTATTTTCATGGTTCATATAATAAACTGTCTCGCGTTAGCATGTAGTTTATTCGAGTCGTTTTGTACCAGTCGAACAAAGTTTTGCGTGTGTATTTTATTTTCTGTGTGTCGTGGGGTTGGTTGTTCGGGCACGGTCCTGATTTCCCTTATTTTACTAAATTTTGAATTGTAGCATTGAGAGGCCTTCGTTTTTTTTTCAATTTTTATAGAAATAGCTTGTGCATGCTAACCGCGTATGCAGCTATTTATTCATCTCTTTATGTGAGCGTCGAATACTGGTGACCAACCTTGCTCACGCGCATCGTCCTACACTATGATGTCATTAATAGAAAGGCGGAAGTTCTCTGATACTATTTAAACAAAACTCTAAAAATTAAGAAATTTCAGTCATGGGCCAGAGTTGAACCGCGAATATTGTTGACACGCGAGTGACGTTTTTCGTCATATATCAAAGGCCTAGGTGAATAAATCATTTGCTATTGTGTGCAATTAAGTGTGTATTTTGATATGGACGATAGTCATGTTAAATGCCGGTAGTTTATGTTTTTGCTATAAACGCAAGGTTCTGTGGCCACAAATATTCATAACAATCCGCTGCTTTTCATCAAGAAGCAAGGGGTGTCAGACATTGCAAGAATAAGAGTTAAATTGGGTTCTTTGTAATTTTTAGGGTCGCGTAGAAAAGGTCAGAAAAATCTTAAAGCCAATGAAAGTATTCAATCTTTCTACAGTTTTTTTAGTTTGAACGTTTATGAATTTGATCTCGGATTGAGAAATCGCCTTTTTATGAATAAAAATTGATTATCATGTTTCAAGTTGGCAGTAAATCACTAAAACTGTCATTTATTTAGCGAAGACAGGATCAGACTCGTCCGACGAAACGATACGAATGTCTGGTATCCCAGTGAACCAGATAATCGTCGTCGTTCGGGTTACACGTGCTTTTGACAGGGTCGTCGATATGTTATTGACGAGATGAAGTATTTTGGGACCAGGAGATCTTCTACCGAATTTCTATCTCGTAAGATTTAATTTTAATCGGTTTGAAGGTGTTTGGGTGTGGTGAATGAGACTTTAACATTTGAATATTTAAGTCGAGGTAGGTCAAGATTGATTTTAAGTTATTATATATATATGTACCGGTAAACTTGTAAGATCTGTCAATCCATTAACGTTAGATTTGAGCAATGCGTACGTAAGCCTTAAAATATTTTGTAGGTATTTGTACTACTTGCGACTAAATATAATTTTTCATCAGTATATTCATATATATGTACAACATTGATTAATCTGTTTGAAGGATACAAATTTGTGTCTCATTGTGTCTCATTTTTTTCTTGAAGACGATATATTTTTAATACTTTGCCAATGCCAAATTTTTTGTCGTTTGAATAGTTTTTTTAATACAAGTTGAAGTAAAAAATATCATCAATCAAGAGACGGGTCCGTAGTTGGTTTTGAGTGCTCAGAAGTGGGATAAAACTGATTTTATATTCTGTATAGTAAGAACCAATTGAATGTAAAATTTACCTTTTATTATCGGTTGAATTTACTGAACATTTCAGAATTTTTAAATAGGAAATTCAAACGTCGAAACATGTTCAGTTTGTTTAGTCCGAATTCAACAACTCCCTCACAAATACTTAAGAACGAGTGAACAGATTAGACTGTGTATGTAACATGTAGGTGGTCTTCGTGGTCGATTAGCGATAATTTGAAAGCAGGGTGACCTTGATAAACACAGGTTAAAGGTGGCAAGAGAGACGTTTTGTTCCTTCATATCTATAAAGTATGAATAAAATGTAATTTGCAGAAATATGACTGTGCCGTGCTTGGTAGGAGCGAAGAAAAAGCAGGATTTGTCACGATCTCGTCTAGACATTTTACAATGTGTTCACTATTTAAGAAAATAGTAAATTCTATGGATTTGGTGTGATGTTTAAGGCTCATGTTTCTGTTCAGATAGTGGAATCACTAGCACACATTTTGGCTGTTTAGAAAGCAAATATGGTTTGAAACATTTTTCAATTTTCTGTATACTATAACTATTTGTAAATGTGCAGGTATTTGACTCGTAAGATTGTACAAATCAGAAAAAGACATTGCATTTTTGAACTGTAATTCCTGTATTTAACAAATGTTTTCACGCTTCAACCTCGTAATCAAGGCAAGGCTCGAGCTAGACAGTCACCGATATATAAGGGACTACATTGGGAAGACCTGAATATTGTCTCTTTTTCCCAGCTTAGCTCATAACACAAAAGAAACGTAGACTACCTGCCTGTCTAGCCTTGAGTTGTCGATGAAATCTCTTTAATCCCTGTACAAAGAGTGAATGTTGAAATTATAGAGATCATATTAATAAATATTTCAAAATTAAAATTCTTCGACCTGTCGGATTCGTTTTTCTTTATAAAGGAATGTACCATTGAAATGTATTATTACAAGTTCGTGGGAAAACAGGATAAGACTGTTGTAATGGTTTTTAAATACGGTCAATAATGAGAGAAATCAGCCGGCCGAATGACAGAAAATTACAGTCAAAACATTGTTTTGGTTTTTAAATACGGTCAATATTGGGAAAAATCATCCGACCGAATGACAGAAAATCAAAATATAAGTGTACACTATGTCAGTCATAAACCATACAGTTCAAGCTTACTCTACACGCGTATCTACTGCTAGAAGATGGCGCTTGCACACGACAAAATTTTCATTCGCAAAAATTAATTTCCCAACGAATTTGGAATTGAAGTCGGACTTGACATTTTTTATCAACTTGAAGCCTGAAGTCGGATTCAAAGTCAAAAATTGATGTTCGATTTTTCCAATCTTCCCATGTCTGGTTTTGCTCATTATCTCTTTTATATTCATAAACCAAACCAAACCTTTTAACCTAGACGTTGTTTGTGATGTGTTTATGCAACTTTCCATCAAAATTAAATAGAAAGTTTTTTAGATTGTTTATTCTGATATCTCGTGACATAAAAAAAATATTTAATCTCAAAGCTTTATCACGGATGGGTTATAATATATATATATATATATCACATCACACAAGGTGATTGAGTCGCAAAATACCGTGACCACAAAACGTGCAGCAAGTAATGCTGTAAGATGTGTCAAATGTAAACAATACTTAGTTAATCTCATAGAAGATTGTCGATTTTAGGATTCGTGAAAAATTTCGTTTTCCGTCTTTTTCTCAAATTTGCCAAAAACAGATTTCCATAGAAGTGAGTGTTTCTTCTGTCGCATACCATTGATACTATATATATATATATTGTATCTATATTTTTGTGTACTATGGCTGCTAGGATTATTTTTCCAAATAATGTAATTTTCCCTCCCATTTGATTTTTATTTTAGTCAAAACAGCGATGTTCAAATATAGGGACATGAATACCAAAGCAAAGCCGCAGTCTACCTTACTTTTTGCAGTACCGGTACCGTCAAAATATTTACGACATTCGCCCATCACGAGAGAGGTCGAAGAACCGCTACAAATAATTTGTATTAATTTACAAGAGGTCATCACACAAAATTTCGAAATGAAAAACGAATCACATAAAGCCCACAGAAAGTTTTGAAATAAATAAACTGATTAGGCTTCTAGCGAAAAATACCATCTTTCACCACTGAAAATGTCGAAGCAATTGGTCCAACAGTTAATGAGAAAAGCGTTTCATACGGTTGCAACAAGAAGAAAAATACCAAAAAGACAACAACATAATAACTAAACGATCCATAGGTCCATTTCGTGTCCAATAACTAAAAATTATTCCGTTGCTTATAAAAAACAACATTATGGGTGTTTTCATACTTTACGTACAATACGTAGTATTAAACTTGATATAATTCGGGCAAGAAAGGCTTCAATTTGAATTGATGCATAGTTTTTTTTTCAACCATCTTCATCCTTTATTAATGAGGCAATGACAACAATAAATCAGGATTATCATCATATGGTATTCCGGATATAAATATGAACACCTGGAACTATATTTTCATAGATATTATTTTATCCCATCATAGTAAAATAAAAAATTAAATGTTGTGTATTTAACCGATCCGATTAGAATATATCGACAATATGATTTTTACAATAGAAATCGGCTTCATCAAATCAACTTCACATATCTGTAAGATCAATCAAACATGATCTAGGTGTAAATTTGATATTACAGTCACTTTAATCCGCGGTCCGTGATCGATCAATTTCGAATTAGTAGTCATTGTTTGAATTTGGGGTAGTACTGTTGTTTTTGTGCATTGTGTGCCACTTCGCAGTCGTTTAACATTGAGTAAGGTGCTGAAAACAGACCTGGAAGGAAATTTTGTTAATTTTAGGGTTAAAATTTGATTATGTAGCAAAAATTCCAGATTTGATAAAAATAAAAACGGATAAATTATATGGTACATTATCTTCATAGTTCTAGAAAAACTAGTACCGATGTTTCAGACTTTGAGAAAATCATTCGAGGGGAAACGCATAAATATTATAAAATACCCTTTTTTCAGAAAATATCCTCGAATATCCTTTGCGTCTGGTAAAGTCATCACGGTTTATTATAGCATAGTGTATAATTTACCTATAGCGCTCTGGAAATCTTTACTACCAATGTATATATGCTAAGTTCAATGTCCCTCGAGAATAGAATTAACTATCCATAAAATGCTGGTCATTTCATTGTGATGTGTCACTGCATTATGTGTATTTGGTCCTATTTTATACATAATGTGCCACAAGTGAACATGGTTATGAAATAATACAGCGTCACACTATTAGGATTTAAGTAAAGGTTCATTTTTACTGTGTTTTTTGTTTTTCTATTTTATTTGCTATGTGATCAGAGCAAGTTTCTACAGGAACATTCATGCATATAGTAGCACAGTATGGAAAGTTTTATATAGTCTACATTCTACATCTACAGTATCTTCTAAGTTGAGACACTATTTATCCTAGCACAGAAAGTTATTATTTAAATCGACTAGACGTAGTTCGAGTCTGTGACTTCTATAATAATCTGATAAGCCCCACTAATTCAGTATCTTGAGCCTAGCAAGAGGCAAGAATTTTTTTATGGCTCATGTTCAATAACACATACATCATGTCTCTTGTTAGTTAGAGTGAGTTAGGCAAGGTTTTGATATGGGAGTTGACATGAGTTATTGAGTAATCCAATAGAAAAAAATCAACTGGAGTTCGAAACATCTGGCTTTAAATAGCTAGGTTCTTGTTTGTCGTGATAATCGGCGAACCCGATCTTGTTTTTTTTGAGTTCGGCACATTTTTCTGAAATGATGGAACTTGCTTTTCAGATGTTGATATAAAAGAGAACCTTTCCTTAACACTTTGAATCCTATTTGAATATTGGTTGAAGGATTTGAATATTGAAAAGTTACGACGTCATAATTTGTATTTTACATAACTTGGGAAATCCTCTATGCCTTCCTTTTGAAGTTCATAAACTTCATTATGGCGTCACACAAAGAGTTACGTATGCTTCGTGTTACAAGTCAAGTTTTCCATCACGTTTCGTATCTTTCCGCCATTTTATTGTTTGAGAACATAAAATATATTATACAATCTATACTGTAAAGACACTTAATTTTGAAAAATTAAATCATTTGTCAATTCATCTTCACGCAATAACTTGATGCTATTGATTTAGCTGTCAAGCCACGTTTACCTTTATCAAACATGGTAGAATACCTTTCTGCAATGTTGTCATACTGTGAACATGCTTTTTCAAGGATAATACCATCATTAATCTGAATGTATTCATATAAACCGGTATATAGAATTATTGAATGAATTCTATTCTGTTTCCAATCATGTATTGTAGTATTGCATTTTAAATGAGGCATGGTGCTTTTCCGTCCAAATTTAATTTGCCCACTCGAATTGTTTATAGCAATCAATTTTAATTATGATGATAAGCTTGACATTTTTTGTGTTTTTAGGAAGCATTTTACAAATACTTTCTTTTTTCCCATAATTGATTACAGATCTGTCTTAATATGGCATTAGAGTTATAGTTTCGAGGGCGTAAGGTGCTGCAATGGTTTGCTCAGATTACATCCCCGTGCAAAGCTATTCACGCACTCACTTTTTAAGATTGAATTTGACCCGCGGTCCTGAAAACTGTTTATTTGAAACACTAAAAATCTGGAATAGCGTTTATCGTCTTTTACTTGGTGAGGTCATCTCACATGTCCGACTTAACATATTAAATAGCATTAAACAAAACTTTTGAATCATAGTGGAGCTCAAGGGATCAAGAATTTCGCGAAATACTGGAACTAGCATCAAGAACCCGAATGTCAAAATCCCAATTAGACTTTTGCTTGTCTCTATATTTGATTTTTATATAGGAAAGTTGTTGCTAATGTGCTGTACCTTGTCAGGATGCACGGTGATTTGTTTAGCTGTCATTTTGACTGACAAATCTGAAGATAATTGATTATTCAATGTATAAATTATCATCATAGTAGACCTAGGCATATGGAGGAAATCACAAATTGTCAAGTCCGACACTTAACTCTTTTGTCGGACTATGATCCATTTCATATTTGCGACCATCTTGCATCTTCCTAAATAAACAGTAAGGCATCAGTGTGCTTTTTTCCTGCCTACCTCCGCGCTCTCCATCGGATAATATTACATATCTTATAACACATCTTGGCAATTCCTGATGCAATCTACACGTCACGTGTGATTTCGTCACGACTATTCTGCACGTCCGGAAAATGGATGTTTATATCACGCAACCTAGGGGACAGAATTGTCGATACGCATACCTTGTAAAATAATGTAACACTGAAATCTTCGTTGTACCATGGATAAAGTGTGCTGACAACACGTTCTTCAATATGGACCATATACCGGACGTTTGAACTGTTAAATTTATTTTGCAATGCTAAAACAGCAGAACTCATTTATTATGGTATTGTTTGTATGGTGCATAGTTCTGCTTAGCGTGTGGGTCGAGTGAGGTTAGTCAGGAAATTTCTCTAACTGAATTAACATGCCAGAACATTGCTAAACGTAGTCTGCTTGTCACTTTGTGAAATTTTGAGTGACTGAATGAAACTTACTTCGAATAGAAAATCTGTTTGTATAAAAAAGCAAGATAACATAGGTATGCATTGCTGTTGCTATCATTATATTTGATTCCTATTGCTGAATTTGAATCAATTTTATTTAAGGAATTTGGTCTCTATCGAAAATGTACCAGTAGTTTTCTGTGCATTCACACTGCACTTTGTTATTGTTGGGGTCCGAATTTTAAGAAGCAATTCGTGGTCATTTCTCTTGTTTGTGGAAGTTTTACTCACTCACGTCGAGTCTGCAATATTTCTTCTACTATTTATTTTACGAGTTTTGTAAATATTGGTTTTGTACAGGACTTGGGAAAATCACATAAAACTTCACACTTTGTGAACCTGTTTTTGAGTTATGATTGAAATAAAACCCTGTGCAAATATTTGAAGTGAATATACGTTACTCGCAATGGAATGTGTATTATTCGAAGCCTCTTTTAGGGAGTAACGTTATAGGCATTGCTTACAATTTGAGGATTTTATGTCGATAACAATAGAGCAATGACAATAACACGGCTTGCTAATCAGTTAAATTAAATTACTATCAATGCAATTTGTATCTATGGTAACGAGACAGGTACGTGAACCATTCTGCGGACATGAATCGCCGAGCCATCTTCTCCATTAGGTGTTATCACCCCAATGATCTTCTCACGCAAGACCATCCATGCGTGAGATTGAATCAGCGTCTATTCAGAAATTGTTTTGGCTTGACCGAATATAGAGAGCTCTGAGTTGAGGAACATTGTATTGTATTATATTGTATATTATTTAACTGATGGAAATTATATGTCTCAAGGGTTACTGGATCACATGGAACTCCATGCTCAAATGGACATACCACATGGGCATACTGACATATGGAATTAAATGGTAAACGTATTTGGTCTGGATTATTTAATTAATATTTGTCATTATCTGTCTTATCTTTGCATTGTATTGAAATCACCTAATTTACATTACAAAATAAAATAAAATTTGGGCCTCATGCAATAAAATTGAAATATATATTTGGATAAACAAAAACTATAATTTTTATAAAAAAAAAATCGTTGAGGAACATGGACGTAAACAGTCTAAATTTCCTAAAAATGAAGTGTTCAAACAAGATAAGCATCTTCGTAAACTAAAGTATTTATGACTTTGGTATTCAAAATGATTGATATTCAACAGCGTTTGCACAAGTCTATAGATGCAGAAAGATACTTCAACCACAGTTAATATTTGCTGGTGTCGAAAAGATATACTAGAGTGTCAGAAAATATAGTTCAGCTATTCAAAACAAGTTGGCCATTAAATCACGATGAACCACCTTATTTGAACTATGATATTAAATGTGGCAATTTTACTGCTTGTTCAAAAGCAACTAACGTTCAACAGTGAATCATAAGAGCAATATTAATTTTGTTTGACTTGTAAATTTTGCTATAAATATAGTGTGAAGGCTCAGCAAACTTAATTGACTCAACTATAGACTGCGTGCAGGTGAGTACTCGTAACACGCAAGAAGTTTTATTGTATCAGTACATACTTTACGTGGTGATGAAACTTTCGGGATGTGTATTTTAATTAAGTAAGTACTAAATACCACTTTTATTCAAATTTAGCTGAAATAAATATATCGTCGATGAGTCGGATTTATAGTTGTTGTAAGATACACTATATTCTTCGACGTACCGAGCGCTACTCGCAAGCAAATATCAGTAAACATACATTCAGGTAAAATATACTTCTTAATCATCATTGGACACCTAGTGTACATATGGGTATAGTTTTGATTAATTGTCGTTGGGGTGACATTTGTTATTAAAAAAACCTTTACATCTAACTAATTAATCAATAATTCTGGAATTTCAGTATTTAAAAGATTGTTGTAGCCGCTTTTAATCATAAACTTCAATATTTCACCCCAGCTCTTCCATTTCTACGAATATTGAACCCGTATGTTCAGCTGTGATCTTGTCGGTACCGATGTGGACTGACTACCGATACCGCGGTTAGTAATTAGTGTCCATATATCTAAGCATCGGTATTTTTTTATGTGTCATATTTTTGTCACAGATACGTTCGACCTTTTGTGGTGAGAAAAGTGAGATATTATTGGTACGTCACAGTATTGTTTTGAAGCAATATTCACTGCTCAAGTATAATCCTGTTTTCGTGTAGTTGTTATCGGCAGACTATTGCATGCATGACTACATGACAATGCGAACGTACGGTATTTGTTTTGACCTGCAGATACTTTCTATTGATAGTGTTACTATTTAATGATTTTTATTTAATTGCCGAGTTTCCCTCTATTTTCTCAATTGAAAGGTGTCATTGTCAACATGATGCTTTTCCGCCATTTTATCGGCTTTACAAGGCGGAAGGTGTTGTTAATGGACGTTGCTAAATAAGTACTTGGCCACAGCGAAGAAAATACGGATTTAGTTGGAAAAAATTTGCAAACTTATACAGGTTAGCACTTGGTTTAATTTATATTTGAAGGCAGTGTTGTATCGAGTCTCCCCACGCCGTGAAGACTTTGTGTTTGGGTATCTATATATGTCAACTTGGTTTTTATTTTGTCTTATTTTCGGGGTAACACGGTAGATACACCGAAAATCGTTTCGGTGTTTTAGCTCTTAATCCGACCCGACCCGTATTGCGATATTTCATGAAAAATCTGGAACCACCGGTCACCGTATTTATTTACCACAAAACACTGAACCGGCACTTTTTCATATTTACTTGAAAACCTTCCTAAGATTATGAAATTCTATATTTAGTCATGCGCTTATCTTAAAATCACTTTCAAAGTGTCGCTCAGTATTAGATGCGCATAGGCGAGAGTTTTAGGCATAAACCTTTATGTATGAAGCGGTAATGAGAGCTCATTTATAGAACAAAAGTTGGGAAGAAAACTACTCCCATCAGTTAGTAGCTGGATACTTATAGATCGAGGCGTTTTATGTGAGTAAGGCAGATTTGCCCGAAAGCCAGATCATAAATGCAGTCAGTAGTAATTATATGGCTCTTTGGTAATATTTAACCTAATTTGTGATAATGTATGACATTTAGTAAATAATCACTCTTACATACATAAGCTAAAGATAAAGGAATTTCATTTTATTACCTTTAGCTAACACAATATAATCAATTACATATAGAGAAAGTGATTCATGTCAATAAAGCCAGCGAGCATATTTGTACAGTCTCAAAAACTTGTAGGCGTATTTTTCTTTCTATCAAACATACCATACCATTTTTATCAATGCGGTAAATATCGACTAATTTGACCAAGCTTGATACGCTTCCACACCCAATAATTTATCTTTATTTTTTGCAATTTTATTTGTATTGGTGGTAAGTCCACCCAGTTTATCGAACGAACTTTGACCGAACTGACGTCACGGTGTGTTTCAAAAAAAAAAATGTGGATGATATATCTTGCACGATCTATCTTAGAACTTATTAAAATGTTTTTCAATCAGAGGTCCATGCTCAATTGAGAGTGGGTTTCGTTACGTGTTTACCCATACCCACAAGCATTTCGTTGTTTGGTACGTACACACTGGATTGCGTAAGTTTGCTAGAATGAATAGACATATTTGTGAAAACAGCTTTCAAACCTTCTCTACATTCAACTTTTAAACTCAACTTACACCACCGACTGGTGGTTATATTCCTGAAAGTGAAAATGTTAAGTTTAGTTAATTAAGAGTAGTCAAGTGTTTTACGCATGGATTGATTGCTACAACTTTAGTAAATCTGAACAAGAAGGATGTTATGCATTTTTGCAAGGGGCATAAGTGAGTCATAAATAGTATAGATGGATAGATTGAAAAGCAGTTCATAAAATGTAATAATTATCATTTATCAAATTTAATGATATTTATACGGTGACCGTACATTTGAACCCACGTACATTTGAACCCATGTGTATATCCACGGGTTCAATCTATATGCGGGTGCTAAAACCCATGGGTTAGGGTTAGTATGGGTTTAACTATCCGTGAAACAAAAAAAAATTCATAGGTGCAATAGCATACAGGTGCAATTGTCATGGGTTCAAATGTACGTGGGTTCAAATGTAATGGAACCTATTTATACTTATATTCGCACTTTAATAAATAATAATGAAAACACCAACTGTACTCGAGCAAGTTTTTGAGTTCACTTATAAATAGAAAATGGTAACTATTGAGGTATTTATGATTTTTCTCTATAAAACAAACAAATAGTTTACGTTTTCTAATTCATTTAATTTATAATCTGTTAGAGTAAGCTCACAGAGTAAGACGCGGGTATTATCTAACTTCTGTTACACATCGTTTTCATGTAGTGCCGTCAGCTGTGCGGGAAAAGTGCGCTAATGACTCCCGACGTCGACGGAATTTCTCAAAACATCCCCATTATATTAAAATTTTAGAGACTAATTTTTATGTTGAAAAATACTCAGTTAATATATTAAATATTTTATTACCTGAATATCAATTCCAGAAAATACTCGTTGAATACAGCTTTCAAACCTTTTCTACTTTTAACGTACACACTGGATTTCGTAAGTTTGCTAGAATGAATATGCATATTTGTGAATACAACTTTCAAACCTTTTTTACTTTTAACGTACACACTGGATTTCGTAAGTTTGCTAGAATGAATATGCATATTTGTGAATACAACTTTCAAACCTTTTTTACTTTTAACGTACACACTGGATTTCGTAAGTTTGCTAGAATGAATATGCATATTTGTGAATACAACTTTCAAACCTTTTTTACTTTTAACGTACACACTGGATTTCGTAAGTTTGCTAGAATGAATATGCATATTTGTGAATACAACTTTCAAACCTTTTTTACTTTTAACGTACACACTGGATTTCGTAAGTTTGCTAGAATGAATATGCATATTTGTGAATACAACTTTCAAACCTTTTTTACTTTTAACGTACACACTGGATTTCGTAAGTTTGCTAGAATGAATATGCATATTTGTGAATACAACTTTCAAACCTTTTTTACTTTTAACGTACACACTGGATTTCGTAAGTTTGCTAGAATGAATATGCATATTTGTGAATACAACTTTCAAACCTTTTTTACTTTTAACGTACACACTGGATTTCGTAAGTTTGCTAGAATGAATATGCATATTTGTGAATACAACTTTCAAACCTTTTTTACTTTTAACGTACACACTGGATTTCGTAAGTTTGCTAGAATGAATATGCATATTTGTGAATACAACTTTCAAACCTTTTTTACTTTTAACGTACACACTGGATTTCGTAAGTTTGCTAGAATGAATATGCATATTTGTGAATAGAGCTTTCAAACCTTTTCTACTTTCAACTTTTGAACTAAATTTACACCACCAACTCATGGCTAAGTCAACTTATATTCCTGGAAGTGAAAATGTTAAATTTGGGCAATTTAGAATAGTCTAGTCTTCAGTGTTTTACGCATGGATTGCTAAAGTCTTAATAAATCCTGAACAAGAAGGATTTTATGCATTTTTGCAAGGGGCATAGTGAGTCATAAATAATATAGATGGGTAGATTGAAAAGCAGTTAAAATAAAAAAAATTAAATAAAAAAATTATCATTTCTAATAAATGAGTTGGGAATTACAGACCGTCAAGTGTAATGAAGATTATAATTATATTCGCACTTCAATATCGGAGGAAATAACATTTAAAAAGAAAAACAGGAAAGTCGTCAGTTCATCATTCCGCAATTATCCTTTTTACATCTAAAAGCAATCTGATTTATTTAAATTATTATTAGTCTGGGTGGACTCACATAGTACGACGCGGGTATTACCTAACTTCTGTTACACGTTGTTTTCGTGTAATGCCGTCAGCTGTACGGGAATATACGCTATTGACTCCTGGCGTCGACGGAATTTCCCAAAACATTCCTTTATATTAAAATTTTAGAGAGAAATTTTTACGTTGAAAAGTTCACAGTTTATATATTAAATATTTTAATAAATGATAATTAGGTGAAATGACGAACGAGTCTCAAGTAAACTTTCGGACCGTAAGCCTGTATTAAACAGTTCATAAACTAGACTAGACTCAATTCCATCCTGAAAACTTTGAAAATAAGTAATATCTCTTAATATATATGTATGTTTATTCTAGAGAGTAATCCAAATTACGTAAAGGTATTAAATTGCACAACCGCATTATTCTATATCGCAGTTATGCGACAAACATATGTTTGTCTGATTTAATACAACCCCGCGGCCTATCTAGGGGAAAATCATTTATTTGCTCTTAGTTGAGACTGTTCCACACACGTTCATTTATGGATTATATCTGGGATAAGACAAGTTTATAGTATATTTATGTTTGATCGTGAATGATGTAATTCCTAACGCGAACTCTCTGAATGTGAGCTTTGACCATAAATGGAACTCCAGCATCATAAAAGTGACAACCGTCTTGTGTGTTTGTCGACTAAAACCGCTACCGGTATTAAAAACTGGGATTTAGAACGCAATTAAAATGAATCATTTCTTATGTATCCGCTTTCAAAAACAGTCGACTCATGACCCCAGGAGGTCGTTCCAAAGGTATTTAAGTGGTTGTTATAGTTATGGAGACTTATTTAGTCTGGCTGGTCTGTAGAGGACTTCAAGGGATTCCCTGAAGAATCCAAGGTGTCCTCGGAGTCATAGACTATATCAAACGTAGTTCGCTAAATAGACATTGCAGTCCAAGGAAATTTTATTATTTCAAAACCAGGAAAATTACGGGACTATTCACTTATATTGACTGTTTAGCACAAAAGAATTGGTAATGTAAGACTCGTCCAAATTTAATAACGCACACAAAAGCTACGGGCGGCAATCCTTCGTTTGCAAAAGAATAATTACAATACAAACTTTAATTAAAGTCCCTGTTTAATATAAAATGGAAGTACCGATCCCCTTTTACAAGAGGACAATAGTTGTTTATGAAGGACGATTATTATGATTGTAATTCAACACACCTCTTTTGTTCGGTCAGACGCTGGTATAGAATATCCTTTTGAAACGAAATTTAATATTGCATAATACACAAAAGATAAGATCCAGCCCGCCTTATTTTACAAGTTGGGAAGCCTATATTTAGGGACAAACAACTTTCATAATCTTAAGCAATATGTAACTAACAAACACCATAAAGAAAGGAAAGGTTACTTAGGGTGTATTCATGTCCGAAAAGTTCATATTTTATCACTGCTTATGGGGGTATTGTTGTTTTTTGCCAGGTTGTGATGTCAGTATCCCAGAAATGATAAAACATTAGTGAACCTATAGTATCGATATAAAAACATTTGATATTCAACATTTTGTCAGTTTATGCGATCAGGCAATCTGATTAACCTACTCATTATTTTATCATCCATAACTGGTGCGCTGAAATAATGACGTATAGTTTCAAGTATGCTTCAAATGTAGCTGAAGCATCTTAATATCTTACATCCGGAACAGTTTATAGATATAGCTCATAAATTTGGGAACTGGGACATATATTTTATGGTCAGTAGTCGTTACGTTTCGAAGAATTTACCCAAACTTTTGCATCTGAAATTTAAAATTTAATTCGACAAAATTTCGATTTCTGGATTGTAATTAAAAGTTTACTACTAAGTTACTTCTACTTGTTTGTGATAAGAGGAATTATTGATGCTTGCTCGTACTATCAAAGATGATATTTTTTAGTTGAAACATGACATGCTGAGGCGAAGCAAGAAAGTACAAATAGGAAACAAGATGAGTTGAAACTGAAAGCAAAACGGTGCACGATCAAAAAAACTCGGGCACTGGCGGCAGGACAGAAGAAGAGTGTATGTTCGCTCATGCTGAATATACACTTTATCAGTGTCATAAATATTTCGCGTTTTGAACAAATGCCTCTATCTGAAGTAAACTCAAAATGAGTTGGCTACTGACCCGACAATTACGTGTGTATTGAACTTTTGATCTCATGTGCGCTAGCGCTTTTGACTCCACATCATTTTAATATTAATAATTCCATGTCGCACTCGAAGGTGTTAAATTATTATCATTGTGTGAACGTTATCAACGTGTTTGATAATCCGACTGCATTTATATCCGAATAGTTGGTTCTCTAGAAAGCGACCTAATTTTATCGTTGAATATTGCTATATTAAGTATAATCATTACAAGCCAAATTCATGAATCCACAGTCAACATGGTAAAAATTACTTATAAACAGCACTTTTGATGTGCATATTTGGATTAGCCGTAACTCGGAATTTTTAGTAGATCTGCCGCATTATTCTATATCACACATCGTTGGCTAAAAACGCACCGGCAGACGATAGTTGAGAAACAAGGTTTATTTTATCAGAAGTTGTGAAGAGCTGTTATCATTCACGGTGATTAATTTCGGATGCATTTTTGAACTATCTGTCTAGTCGTAATTATTATAGTGCGTTAATAACAGAAACTCTGACTTTTTCATACCTGTGATAGATTTATTTATATTTCACTACACTTGTCGTCACTTGCAAAATGGGTGCTATTTTATTTCGAGCGGATGGTGATAGATTTAGCAATATTGCTTACTAAGTTGTGTTTAAAATATTTGTAAAGTCAAGTGCATATCAGAGGATTGGAGCTCAGTCGGGGATGGCGCCCTAACAGTGCCATAGCTATGGTATATGGATTATTGTTATTCCAAATCTCACCGAGTTTTTTTTATTTTTTTTATAATTTATATCTATCTCACCGAGTTTGGAACTCATTGTCTCTGTGCAATTGCGTGTACGTAAACCTTCACAAAATAATTAACAATGCACGCTAAAGCGTCGCCTCCACCACCATCGCAGTCTGCAGATGCGCACGCTGATTAACCCATTTATCGCATCGCAATACCTTTACTAAATGCTAAACCGAAGGCTCAAACCGCTCAATTATAAAAAATAACAGCTCGCCCGCATATATGCATATATATGTG
This sequence comes from Styela clava, assembly GCF_013122585.1. NCBI lineage: Eukaryota > Metazoa > Chordata > Ascidiacea > Stolidobranchia > Styelidae > Styela > Styela clava. The sequence goes on along the minus strand of NW_024102835.1, from coordinate 11,895,490 downwards.
AAATTATAATTATTTAATGATTCAAGTCAAGCTAGTATCCAGCTAAATGTACAAAGTTTGTCACGCCCTTGAGCGAATTTTATTCAAGCTGAAATTCAGTGCGCACAGGGTTAGGTTAAACAAACGCACCGCATTGCGGAAATACAGTTATAGCATCATCGTTTCCGATGCATTTATATTGTCGAAGTCATCTCTCTCGAGGCCAGTATAGGTTATGTCAAACAGCTAAGGAACATTATTAAGCGTTGACAGGAGTTTATTGTAGCTAGAAATAGCATGGCGTCATTTGCCAAACTTTAGAATTATACAGTTGAAAAGAGCCGATGAAAGAGGGGTGCGGTTCTAATCGATTGTTGAAAAAATCGAAAACGAAATGTAAATCAATTATGTGTATGGCACAAATGATCCGTTTTTATCTGGGTAAGGGCATTGCCATAATAGAATTTTCTATATTTGTTCTGGGGAGAGGAAAACAAATAAGAATGCTTAAAATGGCGAACCTCGTTCTCTCGTCCGGTTACCAGTCCATGTCTGATATGGTATTATTGCTAATCACAGATGCATAGAGATTTTCAGTTATATAGAATGATTCGGGCAGTGTCAGAAGGTGATGACTAGATGAATACGAAAGTTTGTTTCTGTCTGTTAATAACGCTATTGTTGCTCATATTCTGTTTGCTGTTTGCAAATCCCTCATATTTAGTATACAATTCCACATGGTGAAATTAAGGATTAGTCAGTACCCACAATAGTCAGTTCCTATCAGCAGTAGAAATCGGTAAAATATGATGTAAATGTTTAATAACGCAGCAGTCTACAGGGACATTAGTATTTATTTATATACGCTAAGTCTTTAATAGAAGTTGACTAATGTTATTAGCATAACCGCAACTTGCTGACAGTCGATACTGGCATTGAATGAAAGAAGACGTTGAATCTAAATAGATTCAATGGAAGGTCTCGGATTTATACAACCGAACTTCCTCAATATGGCGATTCTCATTTAGGACATTGAATGTTGACTCGCTGTCGTGAACGACGAAAGAATTTAGGAATATTGTCGGTGAACTCCGTAAACAGGAAAGCTTGAATTTATTTTCACAACGACTTCGGTTAGTTTGTTTTATAAATACAGCAATGCCCTCGCCCGTTTGAGTTTTTTCTGTTACTCTAATTTGCCAAAGAATTCTCGGCTCATATACCATATTAGCAGTAGTTTGCATACCTTTAATGTGTGTATGATGGCTACCACTTGACGGCAATTTTTATGTCAACATCTTTCTTAAAAAACCTCATTTTTTCTATTAACCATACCATTTTCATGGGTCGACATGTAGGTATACCGTCGTCGCTTGTAACTCATTTAATAGCAAATTCAAAACATCGATGATTTCCCCCCTACCCCGTGACTTTCGTTCTTAATTTAATGGTGGAAAACCACAACTGTGAGAAATGTCTTTGTATACTTGATTAAGAACTTTATTTTAGCACTAGCAGCTGGAAAAGTGATCAAAACTAGATTAGAAACACTGTTGCCGAATTACTGGAGTCAAGTTTAATTTAGTTTGTTGAGCGATTCTCCCAGAATATATAATCAAGGGGTTGAAGATTAAATATTCTGTATACGCGGTATTCGTCCGCCGCCAAGATACGTGGGGTCTTAACTAACATTATTTTAATTTAACTATGTGAATATAGACCGGGGTTGTTACCGACATTAGAAAGGACTATTTTGATCTGTATTTCATGTGCGGCCTCAAGCTGTCTTCTTATGCAAATGTAATAAAAGAGAATGCATGTGAGAAAATGAATTTTGTTACGATGGCGATAATGCCATTGGGGAATTATTTGCCAGTAAACTGGACCGCGGTATGTTGGCAAAATTAGCAAAAACATATTTTCAATTCTTGCCTCTGAGAAACGGTATCCTGAGCTAAATATATAACCACTGATTTAAACTCGCGGTTCTGTTATTTTTCCTTGACTAACATACCCATACATTCATAATAGATGGAAACGGCTTCTTCAAAATTTTCAAAACTAATAAATGGACGATTCGTAATTTCAACTGCTATGAGTGCCTTATTTGTATTGTTCAATTCCATTATTTTTCAGAGAAACTCTATAGCATTTCGTTTTACTATTTGACAAAAGACTTCTAAAATTAGCTTTTCAATTTATTTTTATCTTGGAAAAAACAATACGGAAATTGAACGATGAATGCTAAACTAATGTCCATTTAGCTTATTGCTTATGTCATAATATCATCTCCCCGTCGTGGATTAACTTATTCACGGTGAAGTCAGACGGGTGCATTTGTCATTTTTGATAAAGCTGAACCTGCCAGATTTGAAATAAAAATCGATTGTATCCACAAAAAAAAAATGAGAATCACGTGACCGATTTAACTGGGGCTATGTTTGTTTTTATAGAAGGATACTGTATACGTATTGTTCTTACATGTTCTGGCACGATATAAAAAAAATTTGCCGTAATTATCTCATCTTTAATAAGAAATATTGTTGCGATCAATGAGAACCGCCTTACTTCTAATCTCGTAACTGGGAGAACTCATTTAAGACCAGATAACAAGACAACGATGCCCCTGAGGAATTGTCTGCGTTCAAGATTGCTTGGTGCATAGACGACTACCGGTTGCCAGATTTTATCGATAATGAAAACAACAGGTTTTATATGCCCATTCATAGTCTAGGCTAGGATGAGGGCACAGCACTACTTTTGTTTATTTTTGATCATGGGTACCTTAATTTCATAAAATGGGGACACAATTGTCACAGAACGTTCCTAGATTAGGAAAGAAATATATACTATTTATTATTTGTATGTGATTGGGAAAAGGTTATATATATTTGAAACACCAGTATAGTCAGCTATTTAAAAACAAATGGGAACGGTATATAAATGTATAAACTTCAAATTTGATATATTATATTTCCCGACTCACCGCTTCTTTCCACGATTGGTATTCAATGATAGCGATTAATCATGTCAATGCAGATTATTCAACATACTGAATTAGAGAATATTCGGGCATATTTGATTCTGTTAAATATTGGAATGCGGCTTAATACATGATTAATTAATCCGGTTTAATGATTTTTATAATCTATATTTGTAGATACTAGGATTTGTTTATCGATATTAGATAACATGACACGATATTATCCCATTTACTAGCCTACCGGTATGTTTTCTGATTCTATGTAAATGATAGATTTTACGTCGGATATGGAGGTAGTTGGTGTTGTGAATAGGTAGGGGATGCAAACGCACCAAGGGATTCGTATTTTAGAATTCCAAACTTGATTTCGATTAATATAAATGGGTCTATCTGTTAACAGCAGAATCACAATATATGTTTTTCTTCATATAATATTTATTATAATACAGCGAAAAGGAATTTTTTGTGAAATATTTGAAGAATGGGTGATTTTATTAGTTTTGTGTCATTATTCAACAGGTTATTTGAAATCAGACGTACGTACAGAACTATATTCCGTATGAAAAATGTTAAAAATGTTTTACAGTAAGATAGACGTAATATAAGGTAATGTCATTACTTTAGAGATTGGCGTTTGTCTGTTTGTGAAACATACATCCGACGGTTTCTAAATATTTTGTTCGGTACTGTTAATCTACATGTGTTGGAGACGAATGTTGGTTTTTCATAGTATAAAGGGGTAGTTAGTTGGTGGTATCATTCGTAGTAATTTAAATATAGGACACGCTCCGATGTTCCTTTTGTGTACAAACAGTGAAAAATGTGAGATTCGTTCTAAGCGTATAAATTGGATACGGATCCTCAAGGACGAGTTCTTATACTAAAGGTACAGACAACGCACAAGTTCGTGCACTTAGTTTATAACAAAGTTTAGTTATTAGTCATTTGACACATTATATAATCATTTCATATTTTTACAGCATTATAAACAACGTAAAACCGCCCTATTTTGTTTAGTTTTAGTTAATTGTTTGTTTGAAGTTCTTTGATGGATCCAATTTTTATTACCGTGTAATGGTCGTAAATGTTACTGACTTTTGTTGCAATTGACGAAAGTAGTTAAAGTGATAGTTTTAAATTAGGCAAGTTAACGTTTTGTATCCGTTTGATGTTTTATTGGGTTGTTTTATCGCATTTCAATGGTTTTTAAATTAACACTAGAATTTGATTGGATAAATAAATTATCTTTATAAAAATTAAAAATCACTTGCTGGGAATGGATTATAACTAAAATTAATTATCGAACTTTTTATATCACAAATGGAATATGTTTTTGAAATAATCAACAATTTGTAATTTATTGAGAAAAAATTTGAAAATAAATATTTTCTAAATGCGTATTTTAAATGCACATTCATCGTAAATTTTTTTTTAAACTATAATAACAACGATGAAAATGCCACTGTGTTGTCGATTCTAAACTCTCTTCTTCGGTCTTTTTTTACCTTTAGTCATCTTGTTTACTGGACTTCCAAACAGTCAGTATTTGTCAAAATTTGTCATAGAAGAATCGAAAATTTGAAGTAAATATTTTTTTAAATTATCGGCAAACTCGACTGACCTTGTCTAACCTAACAAATGTATTAGTCAATGTAATATGTGATAACGGCGGAACAATTCACTTATACACACGTATAAAAGATACGCTCATTACGAATACAGAGGTCATTGTGCGCTATGCCGTGGAGTTCTCTCTCCTCAGTATAATTTAGTATTATTATCTGCAGTTCATAGGACTCAGTTAGTTTAAATATATATATATATATATATTACCAAAATGAGAATTGTCTTCTTTGGAAAGCGCGATAGGAGTCTAGTTCGCTTTGATTGTTAAATTCAGGAAATTGTTACCCCATTGCGATTGATGATGTAATAATTGCTTTATACTTCGCTTCATCTAAATTTAGATAACTTCAACAATTGCTTATCAAGTATCGATCACTCATACATAGTCGATCTTGATATTTCAATTTTGTATTGCTAGCTATATATACTTGACTTCTGTACGACAGTGCGGAAAAGCCATTTCCATCAAATCGTTGAGGAAGTATTTCAAATTTCAAGAGTGGAGACCGGTCGGCCATTTTACGTCCATGTATGTTTATATTGTATTGTCACGTGGCGATGGAAATTTACCAGTTTGATTACCAGATTATTTAATATTCACCAGAAAATTTGGTAATACGATAAAAATTATGGAGTACCGTATACATTTTCTATAACCAGTATTGGTCGGAGATTTATCTCTGCTCAATGACATAATTTATCGATATGCCGAACATGTCGCAACTTGATATCGAGTATAATCTATTTTGAATAACTAGGGAATGTCTCGTAATATTGCTCCACTCTTCTCACAGTAAGATAAAATTTCTTTATTCGTGGGAGTTAATTCTTGTCGCACCGCTATAACGTCGAAGAAATGTATTTTGGAGCTGTTTAAACAGTGACACCAAGATTTGTCTTGAAATTCAAGTTGAAAATTGAACGCTCTCATTGTTATTATATTAATAATATTACTATTGACGTGATCGACTGGCTACTTTTATGTATTATCATAAGCCCAAAGTCCGATCACCGAGAGTTGTGTAGTACTTCTTTTTAAGTACCTGTAACAGTCGTGTGCTTGTAGGTATTGGGCTTTAATTCAAGATTTGTTTATTTTCCTGGTTTTTCTTTTGTTTTATGTTTGTTGTTACGCCTATATAGAGAAAATCGAAATAAACTCATCCCTGTAAACATCCAGCCTTTTCGTAGGCGTAGGAAATCATTTTTGCATGACATACAAAAATTGTCTTCAGTGTTCAACTCATACAGTCATATATATTTATTACTTTTACAGATTTAGAATTAATTAACTAAATACAATACTGTATACACAGACAACTTGTATTTTTATGACTTTAAATATCTGAAGTGAACGACCTTACAATATCCTCATCATCGTTGCTCGGATAAAAGAGCACTCGACGACGAGCTACCGGCTTTCGTCATCTGCGTCGCTAGTCTGTATTCCCCGTACTCTGTAGGCCATGAGAGAATTGTATTGCAACGTTGAATAAGAAACGGATAAGATCAAATTACACGCGGGAAAATTGGATTGAAAAAAAAAACGTGAAATAAGCAACGAGAAACGTTATACACATACATATGGACTCGACACAATATGAAAGATCGACTCGTGTCGGCAGAGGCATGAATATCATGGACACTGTAAGCGGAAGGTTAGACTCATTATATTTTATAAAATTTTATAATTTTTTAATTATGTTCTTCCTTTAAATTGAAACATTTTATTTGGTAATTTTATTTCTTGTAGCTTTAACATATGAGATACGGCTTTTGGCAAATTCCCGTACATATTTTCCATCCGTACCAACCAAATATAAAAAGGTTTCAACGCCAAGACAATTGGCAATGTTGCAACGTGTCGCGACTGAATACACAATATATAATGTTTATAATATCGTCACGCTAATAACCGAATTGCGTAAGTCATTTTTAGCAGTTTTGAGAAAAACATAAAAAACTTCCTAATGATTTTGTTATGCAATTGAGAGTCAATAATTTGCCATGGTTCAATTTTTTGATCGTAGCCGGATTTAAGTTAATTTGTGTGACGCAATTAAGTGACGTCATAATGGCGCACTGTGACTTAGGCAGAAATGTGTCTATGACTTGGTGACATACGCAATTTTGCAACTTCACTATATGCACCAGTTCTGAAAACTAAACATTCCAAAAACGAATGTAATTCTCAGTATCTACAATGTCTAATCCCCCTAATCAGTTTCAATTACATCATTTTTTATGTTTAAAAATATATATTTCCTCAATATAACACGTTCTGCACACCCACCGAAATAGGACCAAGATTAAATATAAAGAATAAAACAGCAATGCACCCAATATAAAAGCCAACCAAGGTAAATTTGACTCGGACAGTGAATATCACAAGTGTACGTCTTCCTATACTGTAGTAAAAATTCAAATTAATACGCGCTAAGCTAGAATCCGAGATGCAAAAACTCGAAAATACTTCGCCGAGGTTATTTTGCCTTTGTGACGTCACAATAGTACTGCGGTAACAGGGATAATTCATTATGACAAAACAATTGCACAAATGTGCATGTCATACTAAATCTCCATTTTTATGGGTTTCGGAATTCCCAAATTAAAATCTGAGTTAACAGACAGGTATACCTATTTTATAAAAAACTCAAAATCGTCAAAAATGACTTACGCAATTCGGTTATTAGCGTGACGATATTTTGTTTATGTACCGCACAAAATCAAAGTCCTCACCTAATAATATTCATGATCGTGACTATTAAATAAAACAAACAAACAATTAAGAATACATCACGTGATTTTACGCGTGACTAATCCGACGTGTCAATCACGGGCCATGACACGATTATAACTATTATTAACACATTACCATATGATGATATATGAATAGGTCGCGAACCGTTTGATACTAGTTTAATGTAGTTTGCGCGTGGTATAGTAAGGAAGACAGAAATCCAACTTCCGCGTTATTATATGTGGCCTCCATTTCTACCGTGTTAAGCCTAGTAAACCTTGAAATACGACCGTTAAGTAGTATAGTATAGTCCGAAACTGTGACCATAAACGATAGAACAACAACCAGCGCTAATATTGGGAGAAAATTTTGAATTTGTAGTGACCGTATACAATTAACCCTTTGCCTTTGTTTATCGTTAATTTTTGAGTCTTTCAGTGGCTTATTTTGAAATACAGGAGGTCCAAATGGAAAGAATTTTGTTTTTTAATAAATAATGTATTAGTAATACTTTTGTGTGTTCTCGTATTGTTATGATTTAGCAAGTAACAATTTTGCGTTCAATGCGTAGGCGAACTTTGGACGCACAGTGATCTAGTCTAGTTTTCAAACGACTTTCGTTTTATCCCGGAGGAATGGTATGGTTGCATAATCATTTTCTGTTTTTGAAAACGACGTGTAACGCGAACTGTCATTTCCTATTACGTCATTCAGTGCAAAGACTGAATTGTGTTTGAGTTGGAAGAGCATTGTATATAGTAACAGAGCTATAACAGGCCTAAGCTTAATTAATGCGCCAATCCGAGGCTTTGTTGAATTTTGAAGCGAAATTATGAACAGCCAAATGGCTGCCGTTTACAGTTTGGAAAAAATACTATCAAACTGACGACAGTTTCTCGATTATTCAAGCTAAGCTTATGAGAAATAAATTTCAGTTAGAATATTTAGGTATATGAGTTCTGATCTATTATACAGTTGAATATATATTTGGAAAAATAGTCGTTTCTGGGATTTCCCCTATTCGTTACCAATGATAAACTTTTTTCGATCGATATTATGTAAAAATTATGATGTAAAATATTAGAGGCATAAAACTACTGGTAGTTTGTAGTTTTCGTAAAATTTTTCCACTGTGTTCTCCAGGAGTGATTTGTAATATACTTATATATAATTTTTGCTTTCATATGGGATCTATCTGCAGAAACTGCAAGTATACAAGGTATTTATCAATAATATCAATGTGTGAAAATTAAATGTGGTAGATTGTAGTGATAATTTATCACGGCGGATAAATTAGTACATTTGGCTAGTTGTGTTGCAGTAATGACTCAATATAGGTTGCTCAAAGCAGCTCGCAATTTTTCAACTGTTTATGCTTTTGCATTGGATTCTTGCCATTTCTTTGAGCAATTGTAAATATATTTTTATCATGGCTAATTCTTGCGGACTAATTTGACTGGATTGGAGTTGTGTGTAGCGTGTATTCATTCTGTTGGTCATTTAGAATATGTTCAAGAATTCTCCGTAAGTTAAAACTCGATTTTATCCATACTTCTTCTATTCCTAAATTATGACTCTCCTTCGACGTATGTCATTGATTGATTAATGTAGATATCTTTTTAATTAAATTGTCATCAAATTGTGGGCACAAAAAGATTAAACAGATTTTAATACACCATAAGATTCACCATATTAAATCGATTCACCGTGAGTCAAAATATTGATTAATTTTTACTTCATTAACTCCAACTTCATTTTATGAATCAATTATATTTAAATCATCACAATTCATCACTGTTCGTAGCTTATCTTTAACATATACTTTACTAATTAATCACACTTGATCTTTGAACTCTGAACATGATAGTTTGAACCCGGTAGCGGATGTACTGTAGGTATTACCTTCAGAAGTAAATGTAACATTTTCATGTTAAATGGAAATTTTGTGTTTTGATAAAGTATTGATAAACCAATACTTTGATTTGAGTATTCAATTTTATCGAACTCAAAACAGTTTAAATTCATTTCATTTAGAGTTATGCACTCGATTTCGAATTGCCAAAAAACAGACCTTTTCGCAATCACAACTTAGGTCGTTTATGGAACGTAGAATTACTTTATTTTATTAACATCAATATTAATGAAATTGTGTCAGTTAGTCATTGTCTGTAAAATATTGCTTTCCCACAAACACGACAAAAACTAGGTTTCATTCTATTCAAGAATTCTGTTTTCCTTCAGTTTCTTTGAGTTTTCTTTTAGTTCCAAAATGAAGTGCCCTATTTTATCCATATATAGCAATGATGAAACCTGCCCGAAGCCTGTATTCTGTTAGCTTCTTATGATACACAACAGTTTTAGTGTAGGGATGGTTATGTGGTCCCAGTCGTAATTCTCTGTCCGTATTGGACTGTCATTTAAAGATAACAAGTTTTTTTTCAAGGCAACTTCTAAACAAGATACAATTCATATATAATCGTTTAAATTTAAACTTTTGTAATACTTTGTAATAGTTCCGACTGCATTTCCCAAAATAGAATCAATTGAAAGATTCCTCCCGACGGGACCGCGATTCTTAGTTCATACCCGCGCACATCGAATTGATTTTTGGTCATTTATTGACAGACCCATCAACAACAAAGTACGTCATTCATCTTGTTTTGTTCGCAACCCAATCCCTGTCCTTTACCCCTTTGATAAAACTGACCACATCATCATCTGTCATCATTTTAATGTTTCCATCTTAAGCCTAATATTATTATCAATAATAATTTATATGCAATGGGATAGGAAGATTGAAAATTTACTTCTGTTTCATGGTAATTGAGTTTGTTCAAGCAAAATCAAGCATTATCTATTATGAATGTATTTCATAAGAATTATCAACTTAAATCAGTATTTTGAAATTATAATAATTAGCTCAAAACTTTTGTGCTTGAATTAGATTATTAGAAGATTACAAATATACACATGCAAATGAGGCGAGAAGCCAACTATTTGGGCTCCCATTCGTTGGTGAGAATAAATAAAAAAAAATCCGACGTTCGGATTTTTCTATATGTGATCAAATATTCGAATTCAAAAATAATTGAATTGAAAACAATATTGGTATACGTTAATCGTTGTGTTTGTGATATTCTTCATGTTTCACCCTCATAATTTTACCACCAAGTGTAAATTCGCGTTCGCGCTTTCATGTAATTTCCAGTTATTAAACTTTGTACCCATAATGTGCAGTTACTTCCGCGTGAAAGCATACACAAATAATTGCACGCTAGGGATTTCAATGCAGTTGAAAAGTCGCTCTTACTTTGGGAGAAAATCTCTTTGTTCAAATAAAAAATCGATTCTAATCGGGTCTCTTGAACACAAATCGAAAAAGAAAGTCTACTTATATAATGTATCGATAAAACAATTAACAGAAAAAAAATTGAAGTTTTGTACTGTTGGGAGAAAATTACTTTTACATCGCGAAATTTAACGTGATAATATTGATAGTGAAATTATATGGAAGCAATGCTACAAAAAATCCTGACCAATGTACACTATTTCTTTTGTTACAAAAATTCGCACAAAAAGGCATTTCACATGAATACTGCCTGAAATTCTGAAGAACTAATGTCAATTTAGAGTCTAAATTTTAGACAATGAAGCTATTTTAGGTGGTGATACATAACAAAATGGCGACTAATTGCTGCAAACTTGTCTACTTGACCACCGGTCAAAGGTGGACAAGATCTGACCTGTAACAACACACCAATTAAGATCAAATAATATTTAATTAATTCTTGTTATTTCATTATTTCTCTAAATGTCTTGTAAACATATCGTGGTGAATAACAAATAGAAGATTAACACGAATAAAAAGTGTAAATATATGGAGACACGACATGAGTTTGTTTGATAGATGAGATACGATTGATTGTCTCCAAACACGGATGAGAAAGTTCGAAACGAAAGTTATAAATTTTGAGCAAATTAGTCGTTAGAAACAGATACATCATTAAAATGTTTTTGTTATTATATTAATGTAAAGTAGTAATTAGTAAATTTGGGCCTGGTGTCGTTTCACAGCCGTTGTTGTGACTGTACATATTGTTACTATATACTTAAATTCAGCCTATTTATTTGTGTGAAATGGTTCTATAGTCTGCTAACAGTTTCTGTATAAAATATTAGTCTGAGATAGTAGATTTGTTGGACGAATTTTTAGAAAGGTGTAGAAAATAAAATAGTATATTTATTGGTGGCGTGGATATATGTTTATGAATTTACTGAATTACGCATGGCTATCGGTAATTCCATAAAATAATTCAATTTTTTGTTCTCCATTCTTATTTACATAATCAATTTCAATTTTGAATAATATAAAAAAAAATATTTTGTTTAATTTTTGTCGTAAAATACGATATTATTTACGAGTGCACTGCGAATTTATTGTTGCAAAGTTACCAACCTAGTACCATGCTACCATGTTTACCACGTTCTAACTTATTTAATTCTAGAATCGAATCGGGCGAAGGAGATGCATACGTACAAATCACCGATCCAGGAATAGAAAGAAAAGAAAAGTGCATTCACCAGGAAGATAATGACAGGTATGATTATAAATGCAAAATTGCGTTTTTCATCAAGTATTCCTCGTAACAGGATATTGAATATGATGTTATTTGTTAAGCACGTCCACGAGATGAACGCCGTTAACAGATTTATTCTTCTATCTCTTGTACTTAATTGCACACATAAACTTCGACTGGTCGAGGTCAGAATCATGAATTAGCTTTAACAACTTGACCTTTGACAACCGGAAGTCGGAAACCATAATTATGAGACAGAAATGGAAACTCATTAGAACATAATGAGATTACCTGAGGTCAAGATACACATATAATGGTTATATATATCGTACCTATGGGCTGAATGGTATACTCTGGTGGGATTTCCATGTTACTCATTCCTTTTACGCTCTACAAACTGTATTTGTACTGGGTATTGCTGTGCAAATGAAAGTTAAACAACGCACTAGGAGGACGCACTAACTACTAACAATTATACCATTCCCCATACAGACAAGAAAGATAAAAAAAAAAATTATCGCGCGAGTGTGCGCTTGCTAAATCGGTTTTATCATATTTGTATTTAATACATGCCAGAATGAAACACACGAAATCGGATATTTCTCGCCAATAGTTGATGTTTGTATATCAATTTATATTTTCTATTCGACGAGTCGAAAAACTGTTCGTTCGGGTCGCCGAATCCGCACATCAAATCCATGCGTATAAAAGAGCACTATTGTAAAATCGAATATAGGATTCATGTTATAACCAAATTATGAAAATCCTTCGATTTGCCGTCTTGCTCATATACTATTCCTTGTTTACATCCAAAATGGGTTGTCTGTGAGCCCGTTTGGAATGATTGTTGTTATGAAACTTTTTTGTTCTAACAATAGCTTGACTCATGTGTCGTATTCAGCAGGAAAAGCAGGTTTCAAATTTCCGATAATTACGTCAAATATGAATATATTTTACAAAATACCACTTTGTTATTCATCTAATATCATTTCTTTCCACATTCTATTGATTTCCATGGTGTACTCTGGACTTACAATTAAAGTTGTTTTCTCAAAAAACAATACGTAAGTTACTTGAGTCACATGACGCGTAGAACGTTCCGCGTCTTTGGTACACGCACGTGCGTAAGACATGAAATAATCTTGTTTTTATTTTTTTTTTGGGAATTTCGTACCCATAATGTAGCTCAAAAGTTGGTACATAAAGTAGCACAATCTTACTTTTTACTTCATTAGGCATATAAAGTAGATAGGAGATGATGCGTTTAGAAATTGTGTAGCATGATCCTAGCAGATAAACACAGAATAACGAGGAATTTATCGATTATGTAGCATTAGTGAGGATAGAACTGTATCAGTACTAGCAGACAACCCCAAACTCCTTATAACCCCGAATTTGGTATAACTCTGCTTCACATCTACGTATCTACGCGACTTGACCATTTATTTTTTTCTCTTAGTAATAATGCAGTGATCATGACTTGTACAAGCATCGATAGTTGTAGAAGTAAAGAAGAAAGTCTTCCTCCATATAGAAGCAATGAATATACCAATGAAATTATGCGTCATTCTTCGAACCGATTACTACACAGGAAAAAGAAATGCAGGTTTTCATTTTTCTCACTTCAAATATTTAAATATATTTTCGCCTGCCATTTCAAATTTTTAATATCAGTGACGCCACAGTAGAAAATATGACGTCATTAAACTGTGATATTACAATACCGCTTGTAGTCTCCTACCCCACCCAAATGTTCATTTGAGGGATTCATTATAATCAAATCCATGCGCACTGGTTCAAAATTTGAGAAACATAAGTCTCCATTTTACAAGATTATGGTATAACTACCTTATGTGGCATGTTAATTCGTCGCACTATGATATCCTTGTACCGTATTCATCTCTTTATCATATTTCTTGCAATTATGTGGGATGCTAATATTAAAATGAGATTGACCTGATATGCTACAGCAAAGATTATAATATATTATTATATTATGTTACATTTGTTTGAATTTTTATTTTATACATATTATATAAAATATCCACAGGTATGTGTTTTCCTATGATAAGCAGGTGTCAGTGATACAATATTCTCTATACAGATTGGTTCATTTCGTGAAAATCTGCGGTACAGTTTCTCTGAATCTCATTTTAGCTTTACAGCTTGTTGATTTCTGCGGCTGATCTATTCCGATCATTCTCTTTCTGTGTGCATGCATTGGAAAATTGCGGCTTCATTTTTACACGCCTAGCGCGAATTATTCAACGCCGTTCACCTCGTATATAATTGTAATCAATAAGTGCCGTTTGGTCCTGTTCGCCTTCCCCATTTTAACGTTTTATAAACTGAATGCGTATTTTGCAACAAACAGTCCTTCTTTGATTGAAAAAAGTGCGGTTGTGGCTTTATCGAAACTCTAGCAATTACCCCCTTTATTGGGTCATATGTGTAACATACTGTCTTTCATGGAATAGAAATTGTCTCCATATATTGACATATTACAGAAAGTAAACCTAAATATATTTTTGTTATTGAACACGAATTGTGAACCATTTTGGTATTATGTTGTTCTTGTTATTTATTGATGGTATTTTCCTCTTGTTGTTATGAAAAAGTCGCTTTTCTCATCAACTATTGGACGAATTGCTTTGAATTTGAATTTTCAGTGGTATTTTTCAATAGAAGGCCATTAACTTTATTCCTATCAAAAATTTCTGTGGGCACTATGCTCATATACTATGGGATTCGTTTTTGTGTGCGATGACGCCATCAAAAGTTGCGCACTTTCTGGCGGTTCCACCTTCGCGCTAGTCATGAAGATGTATCCCTTTTAATCGTCTGTTATATTTTATAAAGTCTCATCAGTTCCTCATTGCTACATAGGCTACAGTGGTAGAGTTCACTAAGTCCGCTGACCTTTCCGAACAAATGCTATAAATACAATATCATTAATTATCATTTATAATTGTGCAGGTCAAAAGGCAAATCAGTAATTAATAAACGATTTAATCACCCGTCAAATTAAAGCATGATTGATTGTGTAACCAGCTGTTCAGTTTATCTACCAAGGCTTGTTTTTAAACTATATGCTGCCTGCCCCAGGTCGTGGAATACTATGCGTTCATTTTGATGACGTCACTAATAGTGACGTGTAAATAAACGTGTGATGTCATTTTAGGTTCATCAAGAAATCAGGGCACTGTAACGTCAGCCATGCACATCTTAGCGACAAACCACAACGTTTTATGGCAGATATTTTTACAACATGTGTGGACCTGAGATGGCGTTGGAATTTACTTCTATTTAGCACTGCATTTATCATAAGGTGAGTTTAATTGGCGGGTACACTTTTAGAATTTGGGGGAAATGGCGGATAAAAAGAGTGCGATGCTATGCGTACTAATAATTATTATTAAAAGTTGACGTACATCGCGCGCAAAATTCACGAATACCCATTTCTTATTTCCCTAAGGCAGTAAGGTAAATTACTTTAGGTGCGTTTGACGTAAATCATGCTGAAAAACAACATGTAAACATGAGAAAGTAAGAAATTAGAAATATTTTTGGCGCTTCGGTAAGTTGTCTTACATCGATCAGCTTAAATATTCGATTCATAATTATCATAATTATGGTGGTAAACTAGCGACAATACGTATTATTGTAATTTTGTCAATATCCATTTAATGATGTTTAGAAACTGTTTAATATTTCATACGAGCATTCGGAAACATTGACCCGGAAAATTGTGTGGTTTAAGTAAGTGCAGCAATTTCATGGTTAAACTGAAAAACAGTCGAAATCAATCTAATTTCGGTGTTATTGTATTTTAACTGAGAGATAGACCTCTACAGCGCATGAACAAAGTATTTAAAAATCGCAATGATTGCAATGAATAATAAATAGACGTGGCATACTCGTTTTGCATATCTATTCAAAAGTTTCTCAACGGAAAGCCGCGGGGTTTGGAGTGTACCCACTCCGAAACTATGGGACTGATTGCCCGGCCCCATGGCTTTAGACAATTCCATTCATCCTCCTAATTTACATTTAAACGCAAGTATATTTGATCGATTTTTCTGCAGAAAATAATACGCATTCCTCCGCTAACTAAACAAAAATATATCGATATTACATTTTAATGACTGTTAGTTCCGACGTGCTCGTAATATTTTAAAGTAAGGTAAATTGGTTTTCACAAAATGAACAAAGTTTTATTTGTTTGATTTTTGCTTGAAGTATCTTTATAAATTCTTAATCAAGTGGAATGGAAATCTTCCATAATTGAAATGTTGACGAAAAACAGGATCATTATATTTCGCCTAATAACTTCTAAAAAGGAGACATTTTTAAACACTTAGAAGTCTTAGATATTTAAATTTCTGTTTATATACGATTGTACCAAAAATTTCAATAATCATCTTTGCACGAAAGTTATGTTCTTGCTAGAATATGTTCTAAATGACATGAGTTCTGTTTTTGTGTCACTCCGTAAATCATCCCCATTGCGGCATACATCATCCCCATAGCGCCGAAATTCTTTGGGATTCAAGTTGTTATTTTCATATACGAAAGAAACTTTACTGTGCTATCTAAAAATAACCTCTAACCCTCACACTATATTTCACACTGTGAACAAATGTAAATAACAAAACGCACTAAAATTATTGTAATTTTATACAGTGTACTATTTTTGAATGTTTATTTTAATTCCAGCTGGCTGTTTTTTGGACTCCTATACTGGTTGATAGCGCACGTACATGGAGATTTTGTAGAAGGCGGAAATGAGACAGCTTGCATTAACAATCTTGAAGCCAGTGCTCCTTTTACATCTGCATTTCTTTTTTCACTGGAAACTCAGACCACTATTGGTAAGCATGTTTTGAATTTTTTGTTGTTTATTGTAATTGCTGAACAACGAAGACCAAGTATTATTCACTGTATGAACTGCAAATATGAATCACTTTTCCATTTGATTCGAGAGTCTTGCTGCACACTAACACAACTGTATTTATGTAACCTCTGACCTCAACACATCTGTGTTAGTGTGAATCAAGACTCTTGAATTAAATAGAAAAGTCAGTTTCATTCTTGCTACATCATCCTTGCGTTATAAGCATACGGATCCACCTGCGCGAAGGCATAGAGCAAGGAAAGGTAGTTAGTTTCACGTAACCCCAACTGTTCGAAATGGCAATAATTACTCCGGTTATACATTTTAAAACTCACTCTTGGTGTGGGCCCCTTCCAAAGATTAACCCCTTCCAAAGATAAAAAAGCCAACAAACGAAAGCACAGAGAACCGTCATGTGTCTCACCAGAGGGGCAAGATCCCAGTTTAAAAAAACTGGTCTAAGTTATTTTGATAAGTGCTAAAATACCACATTTTCCACAAATCGCTTTTAAGTGCATTGCCTCATAGGCGAAAAAATCTCGGCTTCGAATCTCATAACTAGCAAGGTGTAACAAACGCACCATTTCCCCCCTAAAATGACGGTAAATTTACCAAACCTTTTTTATAGTGTGGGAAACTGGGGAAATTTCATTGCTTGTGCTTCACTCACGTAACAATGGATTACTTATACAGAGAATTGTTCTGAGTGAAGGAGGCGTAAAAATATTTTCTTACATTTCCTTCCTTAAATATAGTTCTGTTCTTTTCCAGGTTACGGACTCAGGGTGGTGACAGAAGAATGTGCGTCAGCTATAATTATTGTTGTTTTACAATCAGTATTCGGATGCGTTATCGATGCTTTTATGATTGGTTTAATAATGGCCAAAATTTCACGGTACTATATTATTTTATAACATTATTATTCTTGTATATGTAAAATTTGAAAGACAGTATGAAAAAAATATGATTGTATTTAAGACCCTATCATTTAATTGTTAGACAATGCCGGTGAAACGCTTTTAACCATTATTCTTTTTATACAATTTTAAAAAAAATTTCTTTGCAGACCGAAAAAGCGAGCCGAAACATTACTTTTTAGTAAGAAAGCGTGCGTTAATGTTCGAGACGGACAAATGTGTCTCATGGTTCGTGTCGGGAACTTGAGGAAAAGTCATTTGGTGGAAGCAACTATAAGGTAAATACATCAATTATCCTCGTCTTAAGTATTATTTCTAATTTTTGCCGTTGACTATGTGAAACAAATAATCAATGGTTTTTAAATCCATGCACACAGAAAGAGCTTCACCCTCGAATAAATGGGGTATACAAGGCTATTCCACGTAGATACCGGTCTTTGCAATATATCATTGTCTTATGTATCAGTGTCTGCTTTATCGGAACGTTAACGTGTCAGAACGCCACTGACTGAGCTCTGTGAAAATACAACGTACGCCATTTTGTTTTACTATTGTGACGTCATGTTTTTTTACAGGATGCAATATATCTACTCTCGAACAACACTCGAAGGTGAATTTATACCATTGGAACAAATAGATCTCCATCTTGATTTGAAAAACGATTCCGACAGACTATTTCTCGTAACTCCTCAAACTATTTGCCACCCTATTGATGCCGATAGCCCACTGTACAATATGAACAAAGAATCGTTAAAAGACGCTGATTTTGAGGTGAGATACGATTGATTTGGTTACTAGTGGACAAGAAGTGAATCTATTCGTCGTTTTTTGCCTTTTTTCTCTGTACCTAATAGACCAATCGATGGATAGAAGGCTATTATTTTATTTTTTTAAATTCTCACTTACTCCTATAATAGGACCCGATATTTCACTTGAATCGTTTTGTTTTATTATCGTTTCGTTTTATTTTAAAGGGGAACACTTTTTCAGATAGGCATACATGACCCACTTCGTTATGCTTTCCAACCGATCTTTTAAAGGAACTCGGTGCTCCAAGGCTTTACCGTATCGGTAACAATGAAACATCTTCAAGCCAATATAGTGTACTGTTTCCTTTAATCATTATGATTTTCAATTTTGCGGTCACAATTTTAGGTTCAAACCTGCCAGGTCAGCAGTATGGTCCCGGAAGCAGGAAGTAATCATGATCTCACTTACAAACTATCCCTAGTACCACGGAACGTCGCTAAATACCGCTTAAATAAATATCGTTATTTTCCACAGATCATACTTATTTTGGAAGGGATGGTAGAAGCCACCGGAATGACAACACAAGCTCGTGCATCTTACTTACCAGGAGAAATGCTTTGGGGACATCGATTTGAAAATGTTATCACATTTACTCAATCAAACGGTTACAACGTAAATTTCAAGAAGTTTGATAATGTGAGTTTTTTTACTTCTGATTTCTTATGTGAATCTATTATTTCATTCAATTTGTTGAAATGCATTTTACATTTTGACAGACTACAAAATAGAAGTGATAGACGCGCGTTTCAAATTATGGACCTGTAAATCGAAATAGGAAACGTAATTCAATCAGAAATTCCCCAGGGTAAACTTCATTTACCGTCGTAATTGTAGCTTTTGCATTATGCAAGCACCTTTATGAAGTGATGTTTAGAAAGAATTTGTTTTACGTAGGACACACACCCAAGAGGGGTGTGTACATTTAGCTCGGAGTTGCTTACGCACTTCGAACTTTAATGCGATAACAGTCGTCCGTTACAAAATTCCAACGGTTTTATTCTCACTTTCACATTTGCATTGGATTTGCTTTTGTGATAGTCATACATGGTTCCGAATATTAAAGATGTTATATTCAGATCCGATAGCTAACGCTTCATCCAGTTGGTATCTGTCGAATTATTGTCAATTACCACAAATGAGGTATAGTAATCATTAATCCCTAATATAAGATACTCTCGCGTGACCCATGCATATCTATACCCGAAAATTAGTTTAAATAGCAGAGGGTGTCAAAAGGATTACATTCCAGTCAAAACAAAAATCGTCAATCGTTGGCATGCGATCACGCCACCATCGGGCAAAGGTCGAACAATGACGCTATAACGTACCAAAGAACTAAAGTAGAATATCGGTCAGAGACCGAGGACTTATCGATCAAAAGTTAGGGGATCCCCCAAAACAGCGCTCTTACTCCATAGTGACACATTGTGTCCCATCACCATAATAAAATAATAACACGCTAATTATACGACATAATTCGCCCAAAATCAATAGGCTTCTGGTCCGATATATGATGAATGCACATGAAAAATCTGGAGCAGATTCAATCTCGTTTTCGTGAGATATCGCGTGTATCTAACAGACAAACAGACATACAGCCAGACAGACAGACAAATACCTATCAACATACTTACCGATAAAAATCGATAAGTAAAAATACCTATCAACATACTTACCGATTAAAATCGATAAGTAATGAGCTTTAAAGACAGAAAACGGCGCAGATATTACATCCATGATGTAGTTTTTGATAATAGGCCCGAGTATAAATAGGGTCTGACCACATTGATTCTGATTTGAACGGGTCTTCTCTGTTAGTGTATATATCATCTACCAATTTTGAACTTGCAAATGAACTCTTTGTTCTTATTTTCTGACTTCATATTACAGACGTACGAAACAGTGGGGACACCCACATGCAGCCCAGCAGAATTAATGATCCCCAGAATCATGATACCAAATGGATCAACAGAAGATACAAAAATACGGAGTGCAACGAGTTCTATGTAAGTCAGAGTGTATAACATATGTACATATAAAAATACAGGGCCGACATAAGCCCACTGCAACGAATGCGGCCTCCTTGGCTCCCGCATAGTTTTAAGTATAAATTATTGGGTTTGCCCATTAATTATCATAAATACAAGAAGTGATGCTCGAATGTATGGTCACCACAGACGAAACGAAGTAGTACGTTGTGTAATCTGTCACAGTAAACTACCGGTACGGCAGTCTTCACGACTAACGCGAAAGCGTAACCGCCAAAAGGTGCGCAATTTTTGACGTCATTGAAACCATTTTCGAATGTTACAAACCGGCCAATTTGCAAGCGTAGGGCTATTTCGCAACTGACCCGCTAATTAAAGGCGTTTTTGAACATATATGTGTTAAATTCAAACCAAACCTTAACTCACACAACAAATTAAAAAACAGCATTTTCACGCGCAAGTTAATATGTACGTAAAATGATATTTTAGCAAACGCATACGCGAGGACCACAGCATATCAGATGGTAGAGATTCCGGCTATACCCCTGTCGAAGAAGAAGATCGTCCATCAACTGAGAGCACCAAAACACTGAGCAGTATTTCAAGTACTGGAAGCAGATTCTCTATGACCTCTGACCCGAAACATAAGGTGTGGTCAAGAAGGAAAAAGGATGATGCAAGTACAGAGGTAAATTATAAGACATATTTAAGTCTTTTTTCGTTCATTTGTATAACAAACAGGAAAACGCTGGGAAATTCGAATTGAAACCTATTATTTGAGAAAAAATGATAACAAGCCACGGCATTTTGGTTCAGCTCTAAGTAAAGCACAATCTAAGGCAATTAATAGCTTGAGTACCTCGTTTTACGACTTTGAGGTACTTAATAGGAAAAAGTTAGAACATACCGGTAGTCTGAGACGATCAAAACCGTATGAGAAGGCCAGATTTCAACTTTATCCTAAATTGTATTATTCTAAATTTCCACAAATTGTTCTTTTTTATGTTTGCTAACTATGTTGTGTCGTTTTAGAACAAAGTGGAAGATTCTGTGTTTCTACCAACAAGCGATGACGATTTCACTGAAAAGCAGATAAACCAAACACAAAACGAGAAAAATATTACCATGACCAATTCGTCACAGATTTTAACAGAAAAGAACGTAGCAAACGGTGTACATGCTTCTAACCACATCACCCCAAAAGTAGCTGCGGTGAAGGAAAATAGAGTTGATGAACAAAACGTCATAGCACCAAAGACTGTGTTCCAAGTAGTACCGGTAAAAGAGTCCGATGAAACAGCGCTGTTGCTTGATAGCCTACCTGCCTGCAAGGCGACTCCAGTTATACAAGTTTTGGATGAACAACCGCGGATTACTGACTCCCCGGTGTAAATTAAGCGAGAAAACTCACCGAGTGCCAAATAGATTGTAAGTATGAGGGCACACCACCAAGTTGAAGACAGAAAAAGCGCGGAAAGCTCTAGTGCGCCGCAAGTGATCTTTGAATACCGAGGTGCTGTCAACACCCGAACGTCGATGCAACATATTTTATTAATCAACTATCAACAGACCTCAAATTTCACTAAATTTGTGATAATTACGTCACTGTGAGATGATATAACAAGAAAACTGTCGAATAATGATCGAAAACTGTAAAAAAGTTTCCATGATTTTCCAACAAGATAATAACCGAGTTTAGAAGTAGTCACTGTGTGTAAGTC